>CACRXP010000003.1:2606259-2731316 GCA_902702965.1 Spirometra erinaceieuropaei
GATGGCCTGGATCGCTTTTATAATGTCGACCTCTCTGCTTAAAACATCACTGATCGGTCTCACAGATGCTAGGTGGCCACGGTCGGCTGTTCTTAACTGTAATGCAGAAGGGAGAAGTTTCCGACAGTTGTCTCTTAACAGCTCTTCTTTTCTTCAAGTTCAGTTGGATGCCTTTTGCGATTACTTTACTTTTCTTCTTGGTCCCGCTGTGTGGCAATCCTACCAAGCAGAACTGTTCATTATTCTTTTCTAAAAGTAGACTGTTCAAACGGACTCAGCCATGTTCAACTGCCTAGCAGTTAACAGTCTAGGCAGTGAGGCCTCCTCTGGGGAGTTAAGGGTGCTCGCCTTTGCGCCCACCTTCCAGAAGAATCCGATGGTACCCGTGGACGGAATGGTTGGTCAGTCGGCGGTTATGGTCTGTCAGCCGGAAGCAGCTCCGGCGCCAACAATTTCGTGGTTCTTCCAGGGAACTGCCATTAAGCCTTTGTCCAGCCAAATGGATTCAAACACGGGTGAAATCACGGTGAGCCAATCGTCCAGTCCTCTTCTCCAACTATCATTTATTTACGTCATCCGTTCTAAACTGTTAATCAGATTCCCTGAAACATCTCTTTGCGCTAATTGATACGTGACTGATCAGGGTCACCAAAATCCGGTAAAATGAACAACGCTTAAGCTCGTAAGGACACGGGAATAGGCGCGTCCCTTAACAGAGGTGGCTTATTGTTTAATTATGGCGAAATTCTCATTGAGGCTGAGCTTATTGTTAGGGTTAAGATTAGGGTCACGATTAGGGATTGCGTCAGGGTTGGGACACGAAATAGGTACTCTAACTTGAATTTAACCCAAAACCAGCTGTATTAGGGGGAGGGGGCGCCGTTCACACTTTCGTGTCCTTCTCGGAGGGGAAGGTCACATAAGATATTTTCACTGTCACTTTAAGTGTCACTGCAGTGTAGAAGACAAGGGATAATGAGCTAAATGATTCCTTGCCTACTGTAGGGATATTGAAATCAACGGTAATTTGATTTCACCCTTAGTATAAATTAAAATTCAAAGCACTGTTTCTCGATCCGCATGCTGCAGGTCACGGATATTAGCGACTTACCCTCTCAACACAATCCTATATTCTTGGGGGTGTTCCGGAAGAAATAAGTACATTAGGCCACTCTGGTCGGTTTGTCCGTGGCAAGGGAAACCCCAAGTTGAGTAATGCTCTGCATTTCTCCGTACACGTCGCCATTCGGGGAAAAAGGATCTTTAGTCCGTGCAGCCCAAAGGATTGAAGATCGTAGGCCGGTCAGAATGATCTTGTACTTCCTGCAGCCGAATGGGAAGCAGCGGCCCAACATACCCCAGATTTAGTTGATAAACGTGCCTTTTTTTTCTTGGATGCCATCTTGAACGAACAAAGGTGTCGCATTGTGCAAATGCGTTTCTACTATACAAATGAATTAATGGTGGTATTTGACCAAATTTTACCGTCGATCCATAAGTTATTTTACCTTCTTGACTAAAGAATGCTATCTAACCTGATCGAGCGAAAGTGTCCCAGGTGTAATATATATCAATTAATACACAAAAGGCTATCAAAGTATTATCCGTAAGTGGGAAAGGCTCTGTTACGCTGCCCGCGTTTGTCGACGTCTCACTACCCTCGTTCTATTATTAATTTCAGTTGGCGGTTAACATTTAGCCCTTTTACTCTTTGCCTACATTTTGTGGGTGTGCCGATGTTAGGGTTAGGCTTACTGTTAGGTTTAAGACTAGGGCTAGAGTTAGGTTTCGGTTTAGTGCCAAGGTTGGGGTTAGGGTTATCCTTAGACTTAGGTTTAGCTTAGAGTTTAAGGTTAGGTTTAGGGTGCTTGCCAATTTTCGGATTAGGGTGAGGGTTAACATTAATTTATGAGTTTAGGCTTGGGTTGGCGTCAGGCTTAGGAATGAGTTTGACGTTAGTGTTAATGCTAAGTTTAGGGTTATTTTTAGGGTTTGGATTAGTGTCCGGTTTAGGATTGAGTTCGGAACCTCTCCGTCTATGAGTAGTAATGCCTTCGGTTCTACGAAATTACATGGGAGGTAATCAGTTAGTTTTAGTACCTGTAAACATTTTATATATATCAGGTAATTACCAACACTCCCTAATTACTTTTCTGGAAATGTAATCGCAGCTTTAGGACCCTATGGTTTAGCTGTTAATCCACCATCCAGGGAAAATTTTTGTAATCAATTATTTTCATCAAAATTGCCATTCTTGTCATTTTCCTACCTTATCCTGCCAGGTACCACGCTGTTATTTGGTTGGTTGTTTATTTCACGCATTCGGCACCCATTTACCACGGCATTAGCGTCCCCACCACGCTCCCATGTTTTCCCGTTACCGTCGATTCGGTTTCAATGGCCTTGACCGTCTTATTACATTTATTGGGAGTGGGACTTTGTTTTATTAGGCTACCGTGCCTTATTTTCAAATTGAGCGGGTTAGACTCATTAAAGGAATGAGTTTTGAAGAAAAGGACAGAAACAGGAATTTTATTCGCCTGACACTTTAAATCAACACTCAGTTTCATCACCAGAGACAGCAGCAGGTAAACGGACTGAGCTCTGCCATCTTTAGACGACTTTCCTTTCCCAAGTTAGGACCACTTGGAACGAGTGATGCCCTATCAGGAATTAAGCCACCATCGACTCTCCGTACATGGTTGCAAGTATCTCACCTGTATTGCGGGTGACCTTGTGTTAAATTCCAGCGGGAGTTAGGGTTAGGGCTAGGAGAACCGACGTTAGAGCTGGGGCCAGAGTTAAGGTTAGGAGACAAGAATTGGTGCAACTCCCACCCCCGCATCCGGCACACGGCCACCTTCGGTAAGAGGAGGTAAATATTCCCTTGTGTAACCCATGGTTCAGCCAAAGAAACCAATTTTAGCTATCAAAGGGACAGATGGGACATAGTTCTGCGGGCCCTTCTTCTCTGACAGGTCACGTGCGAAACGTTCCCCAAGCCCTTGTTGCAGGGGACGACTGGCCCGCGTATGTATCCCGTACTCATACTCATCAAACGGAACTTGTCGAGCGCAGGCCCTGTATAAACCGCCTTTTAGCGTTGGTCCAATGCTCACCCGCTTACAGAGGTGAGGAAGATTAGAATAAGCTACTGGAGTCTCTTGTCCGTCAGGCACCTTGTATTCAAGTCGGACAAATTGTGAATTGCTGGAGAACCCGGACGGGAATTATCTATGCCGAGACATAAACTTCTCCTGACGTTTGTATTTATTAGCTAAGCACGTTCGGCCGGAGACCAAAATAGTCTGATATTTTTACACAGCTTAATCTCAAAAGGCTGAAGTTCATTGATTTAACTTTATTGTAGGATAGAATGCAATTTTCACTCTTGGTTTTAACCAAATGCGCACGGGTCTATGTTCCGGGTTTCCGGTTTCGGCTACAGCTGGCTGGCGACGGTAACTAAGTCAGGAATTGCTATTGCACTCTACCCTGTGCTTGTCGGTAATACTTTCCAGCTCCATAATTTTATGCCGGACCACAGTCCATCACTCATAATTGCATCGCGCTCGGTGACCGGCAATTAGCAACTACTACATGACAAGGTAATCCGTATTGTCTCCTGGAACGCTTACATGATTGCATGGGACAAAACCTAAACTAAGGGTATGGGAGTCTACATACGTGTTTGCAGGTAGTATTTACGTTTGACCGTAACTGCTTTGCATATGGACAATAAGTTTGACAAATTTCACTGACCACGACCGATAACCTAGGGAGTCTAGACTTCCATAGACATCGACTTTCACTGCTTCTCTGTTACTTTGGTTTCGACACACGTGACAGTTTCCCCACCTCCCCCAAACGCTTCAAGAGTAACGCCTGCAGGACCTGAAAAGTCCGTAAGACAGTTACGCTGAACGATGTGGGCTGATCCGATTTGCCGTATTTTTCTCCACTGGAAACGGCAGTAGCCCCAAAATAACCACTTTCGGTAGCAGGTTGGAGGAAGGTCACCCAAAGTATAAATAATATATGTGTACTGCCGAATGTTATGGCGTTCAAGTGTTCATATACCCAAAGCAAGTAGAATGACTTACAGTAGTGATACAAATTAATTAGGTTTTAGCACCAGAACCTTTCTTACATATCAGTCAAAATCATAGGTACATGGATATCTTTTGATTTTGCCAAACAGTCCTCCTTCTGAATGGTTTTATTTAGTGTCCGGGGACGTACTGCAGCCTGCCCAACGGAAATCTTCTCGTCTTCGCACTTACTAAGGCTCAAGCTGGTCTCTATGAGTGCAGGGCCGAAAACCAGTTCGGTTCTTCAAACACATCAGCCTACCTGGACGTGATAGATCCTCTCGTCGTTCTCCTGCGACCACATAATATGGTGGTCGAGGTCAATTCCACTGTGATCGTACCCTGCAGAGTCCAGGCCGTGCCTTCGCTGGACGTCAACTATGCCTGGTTCTATGAAGTGAGTTTTACCCCTAAGAGCCTGTTATGCCTATGGGATTTTAGAATACAAAGGTCCAGATGGCGGTAAGGATATGGTATATGGTCGGGGTAGGCTTGCTGTGCGAGAGTCGCTACTGCATTCATTTAAGTGGACGCTGTTCGGTTAAGTTCTTCCTCGTGTATCAGTCACGCCCTGGCACACGCCAGTTAGGCATTTGCTTTGGACCCCTGTCAAACATGGCTAATTTTAAAGATTTAAATGTACATGTAGGTCTGTCATACAGGTCGCACACTTTTTAGAGTTCCTGCAAAAGTAAGATGTTCTCTGCCTGTAGGGCAGCCCTTTCGAATATCTGCAGGTGTTGTTTTTAAGAGAATGACAGTGTAAACGGCTAACAGATTTTAAGTAAGAACGTGACAGATAGTCCCATATGTCAGGCCAAACTTGCAACTTAATGACAACCAGTGGGCCGTGTATCTATTATAGGCGAAGGCCCTGGACCATTGGTTCACGACCTACTCTGCATCTTAACTCGATTTCTATCACATGTCGCTTAATTTAACCAGTCACTACATCAAGTGAGTCAACGAAGGCTGGCACCGAAAGAGGTACTATGACCTTGGCTGGCTACCAACGACCTATGAGTCAGAAATGGCCATCCCGGTCTCCCTTGCCCTTGTCGGCATCCCCTTGTCTGAAAGAGAATGTTTATGATCAACACACTGCAGAACATATGCGCTTCTAAGTTCAATCTGTGAATGGAGGTTCGATCGTCGGTCAGGCTACGGAACATGCCCATCTCGTTGCGTTTTGGAGCTCAATCTGGAGCCCCCATGAGCAGTCGCCCAGCGACCATTAATGGTGCAGGAGGAGTACAAGCAGAGCCCAGGGAGACCGGCATGGTCCCTTGTGGCTCATTAGCTATCGTCATCCAGTCAGGTTCCAAATGCAGGTTTGGATAAACTGAGACTCTAGCTCGGAATATTTGGTTATTCGGTCTATGGCTGAAACATACGCTTGGATATACCGACCGGATTCTGCAGCCGAGTGGTATAGTGGCTGAGGAGGGTTCGAAATTCCGATCTAACTGTAGCTTAGTGAAGGAATGAGGCACGTTGACGAACAGGAGGGGAAGCTGCCGGGTGGTTTTCCCTTCAGCATGATCCAGTACCTCTAAAGCGTATCATGTCTTCTTGTCTCTTCTCGGTGCTTGTTGCCTCTTACAAATCCCATTTTATGTCATTTACCCACGAAGAATGAATAAAAATCGGCAACGCAGATGATACTCAAAGCCACCTGGAAAGACGCCGATGGGTTAACAATCTATCCGGTTGTTAGTGTACGCCAATACTTATAAAATCCTGGTTGAACTTTTTCGACAAGTTTCCAAATGGGGAAGTCTACGTTGGGAAGGTTGAGAAAGCGATTGGATGGGAGCGTGATTCTAACTTAGTCCGTAAGCGTCAGCGTAATTTATTTTGACCGAGTGCAATTTCAGTAACCTATGAAAAACATCACTACTCATGTGCCCAATTTTCCCATTGATGTTCAGTGTTTGCATAAATTCAACTGTATCAACTAGAAGATTCGGGCAGCTGGCCGATTTCTTATGTCCGTCGCATGGAGAATTACATCTTAAACTTTTCTACTTCCAGACAAAACAGCATTCCTGTTCCAAAATTTTATTAACTCCACGTTATGAAAAAAACGCGTTTTCACTTGTTTTAAAGTTTTTAAACAAAATGCTGAATAGTTTCTCCGGTACTCATCTGCGTAACCATATATGTCCCTATAAAGAGACCTTCTGCCGTTCGAAGAATGATGCGATCTTCTTACTGCATTTTGTGAAACGTTTGCGAACCTGAGAATCAGTGGCTACAGTAATAATCGCGCAGGCATCCAAGATCCCCGAAATGACACATTTTCGAAAACAAAATTACCCTCTTCCTTCAAATTGGAGGGAGGCGCAACTTCCAGGAAATTAGTTGTTGCGCAGCTTCCCCGCAAATTGTGACAAAATTTGCACATGCATAGAAACTTAACACGAAAATGCACAGTACTCAGATCGTTCGTTTTGTGAGTCGCCAGCTTTCGGGAAAAGCCAGGATGCTGTTGCCTAGCAATGCATACGTAATCGTTCTCAGTGTAATACGTTTAGCAACCCCACCAAATTAATCTTTTCAACCTAAAAGCGAACCAGAAATCCTGAGGCTTACGTTTTCCGGGGTTCGATGCATGTGATATGTACCTCGCGCATTTAACCCGTGCTGCAAGTACAGCCATTGAATGAGCGTCAGCTTCTAATGTAGGCCAGTTGGTCCGCCTGTGCTTGAGTTGCCGTAAGCAGTCACCAGGTGGTGGTCCCGTCCTAGCGAGACGCGGTTGATACAGGGCAGATGGGCTGTGAGTGGAGGATGCGGGAGTGAGTGACAAACGGACAGGCCTCATGTTAGATGAGATAGAGCCGACAAAGACTAGGGAGACCGGAATGGCCATTTCTGGCTTATTAGCCGTCATCAGCCAGTCATACCACTAGTCGCTGTGCGACTTCCTGCGAGGGTTCTAGTATGAGCCCCAAAGGCACAACGGAACGAGCATGTTCCGTACCCTACCTGATCGGTGAGAGCCCACTCTCATGAGGCCTCATGTTAGTCCACGAGCGGAACTGGCTGACAGTACAATCAGGGCCCATCACCACATCAACATCTAGGCTGACGTGCGATGGCAGCACGGAGTGAAGTTTGAGCTCAACTCTCAGGAGGATTCTGTCAAAGCAAACTTTTCAACAATAAGATCCAATAGGTTCGAGATAAAAGACAAGTGGTGCGGGGAGCACCACGTTTTTAACAAGAACGTTAAGGCACGCAAGGTATCAGAATGTCATTATGGAAGCACACACCTACCAGATATTGGAACTTGGGCTGAAAATGGTAGACCTCCACTGGTCCCAAGAAAGTTGTATTGGTCAGTACTCATCACCAACGTGTAAGCGGGTTCTAGGTCTTCCAGTCTCTTTATTCATTTCAACCACGAATTCTGACAATCCATGTGGCTTTTAAACCAAGTGTATTGAACCCGACCTAGTGAACGACCGCCGGACATGCCTTGCAAAGCTTTACAGGGCAAGATGTGGTTATGTAACCCCACCTGATGGATACAATACATATGGAGTTGGGTCTAGGAGTCAGGGGCTAGGGTTAGGGGTAAGGGTTAGGGATAAGGGTTAGGGCAACTATTTTTCGAACACTCAAAGTGCAACCGCGCCTTCCCAGTGGTTCTCATATTTCATTCAACTACTTGACCTCGTCGCCTGTGCGCTCCCTGGCCCCACCTGTAAAAACCCCGATTACCACCGGTCCCGTTTTACAGGGGGCTGGGGTTTTTTACTTCAGGTGGGGCTCCATAACCACATCTGACCCCTTACAGTTTGCATGGCCGACCGGCAGCACGTTAATAAGTTCCTCGTCAGCAGTCAAAATGTGAAAAACTCGGCAGCCTCGGAAGGATTTGAAACCGCGCAGAAACTGCAAGGTCTTTTCACAGTTTTTCGCAACCAGACAGTCAGTTAAAATAATTTATACCTGCCGAAAAAAACCCCTAGCCACAAGCGTAGTTCCGAGTCATATAGGATTGGAAAGGCTTTTCTGTAAATGCCCATTTAGTTCTGGACTTCCAGTGCCCAAGAGGTTATCATCTTAAAGAATCAACAAGTCAATGTTGTTAAAAACTCGCAGAAGAGACGAGAACAGCAGGTGTTTCACACCCTTTTTAGCCAGTCACACCTTCAATTAAACACTTTGAGCCGACTGCAACCCGATGGATGAGCAGCGCTGTGAAACGGATGTTCTATTCGTGTCCACCTTGCAGTCAGCAGTTGCCAAGGTAGACCAGATGTCCCCTCCCACACCGATCTGACTTGTGTCCCGGAACATACTAACTCCGTTATTTTGTTGTAGGTACGTTAATTTTCTCTGGCACACCTACTCGATTGTTGTCAATTAAGCTTAGTGAGAAGGGTGTGTCGAAATCTTGATGCTCCAGGAGCGTGGGTATTTTATTTTAGAGTATTTTGAAGGACAGAGCTTTTCTTGATTAAGCCATGGTTGGTGTTAGTAGCATTGAAAATCGAATGAACGCAAACATGAATCCGGAATGTTCACAAAGAAAGATAATCAATGCTAAAGTTTGAGAAGCCTGCTGTGTATCCAGCGGTGTAGGCATTCAAAGTTTCTGCCTACGTGACCGCCACTTACTCCGCTTCTGTAGCAGTTACTGACTTTTTTCTTGAACATCCTTTGAAGCGAAAAGTCCTTATATTCAATAAAAGCAGACGCTTATACTGTGGTACGTAGCCCTGACAGATGGCAAGATAGACATCAAACTGTCAACAATCCAGACGGGTAAATACACCAGAAAACTAACCCACTACTCGTATACAAATTTCTAACAAATTCAAAAAGCTAGTGGTGAATTGTGTTTGCTGAAGCTCATTGTTCGTTTGGGTTGACCTTTAGTGAGTTAAGATGGTCGATAATGCCAAGAACAAGTCGAGAAAAGCCAGCCAAAGCTGCCACGCTAGATCGGGCTTGGCATTCAACGCTGCCCAGCGAAGAACAAAAGTGATGAGTGTAAAGTCAGTTAGTGATAAAGAAACTCACACCAGTTGCAATGTACTGCGCAACTGTTAAAAAACATCAACTGAAACACACACGAATAAATGCTAGTTTAGGAAATGATTCATAAATGGATTTGGTACACAAAGTGACGCATAAGTAGAAATATATCAAAGGGCTACCACAGACTGACGAGTAAGTTTCGTGTTCTCAGACTTAATTTCTGTCGGAAATTCGCTGTTCGTAATCTCCCGTCGTTCTGCAACCGAAAAGTAATCGAAATTTCATAGTCGAATAGTCTGCCACAAGTACAAGTTGCGCCGGTGAAATATACCGTTCATTCTATTCAATATTAGGACTTCCCAGTACGAACAGTAGGCACTCGGAATACCAACAACTGCCAAAAAGTTGGAGCAACTAGAGGCCACTTTGGCAGTGGTCCAAGATGACCACATCGCTGGACACACAGTAGATATCTCTACTGAAAGACTTTGCTAGAAGTATGATTAACTGCCGCAAGAAAGTTTTTAATCCGAAGTCTTGTTCGGAATGTTGTCTTATACAATAACGCCCATCTTCAACTTGGTCCACACTCAGTTGACAAAATCGTTCCCCTTCTTCACTTATTAATGTAATGCTTGGTGAAAAAAATAAGGCCTTTCATTCTAATTACTAAGCCACTTCCTCATACTGCCTTTTTCATGACCGACAGCTGCTTCCTACTGGTTGATATCTCAACTCACCTGATGCGCCACATGGTTTGTCACCAACCGCCTTCCGTTCATTGTGTTTTGAATGTAAGTCATCTCTACACCACGACTTGCCGTAATACCGGTGTGATAAAGGAAACCATGTTTCTGGATATTTTATGAAATAAATGTACCACACTTCCGAATCAGCCAGAATTTATCCTTTGATATGCAGTCGGTCGGGCAGTATGCGATGTTGCGCAGATAGTGTCTGGGCTGTCACCGAATTTTTTATCTGCGGCGCTGAAGACATCGATTCGCAATTTGTGATCTATTCAAAAGGAAACTAAGACTTCTGGCCATTTGCGGCTAGGGAACTTTGGCATGTCTCTTTAACAATATCATTCATAATTCTCTTACGGATGCCAGGAACGGTTCTCTTTCCTATCCTAACAGGATGTTGAGATAAAGTTCGACCGCCTGGACTTGGATGCCAGACGCTACGAAACAACTCAATTCTTTCGGCCCTTTGACAGGAACTACGGCTTCTTGCACATCGTGAACATCCAGATGTCGGACGCAGGTCGTTATACCTGCGAGATTCAGACCCCACTCTCGAAGCAACGTGAAGAGGGCTATGTACTTGTTGCCGGCCCACCGGGACCCTGTGCTGGTAGGTTTTTGGAAATTCGGAAGTGCTCCAAAATCTTATCTATCCTTATTATCGTAGCTGCGTTTCGCGTGCAACTCATTACTAATCTGTGCGTACTGTCTGACGACTTTACCATTAAGACTAAAATTGGCCACATTTAATGTTTTTTCATCGAGTTCCTTGGCCACTTATAACACGCAACTATTGTTTCGTGTGCCCATCTTCTGTATGAGCTCACTCCTTTACGGCTTATTATTACTTACAAATTTTACACACATTTGACCGACTTCATTCTAATGCTCTACGTGAAGCTTACTGTCTCATTTCGTTGCGCTTAAAGTCTGCATTCGTTGCTTCTAATTCCGAAAAGGAATAAAAAGATGAAATGATGGAAAAGGCAACAGGCGGAAAAGCGAAATTACTCGTTGTTCAGGTAAACATAGAGGGCGAAAGTCCCCAAACGAGTTTCTGAGATGTCAGCGGAGTTTGCAAGTGAAGTTTTTTTGCTGAGGGCCCACTGATAAAATAAAGCTCACGGGCTGCTGTCAGACAGAATACATGTTGGTATTTGTCTTACTGATAGGGCAAAGGGGCGCGGCATTCAACAGAATCAGCTAAAATAATTGGGAAAACTTGCATTTCTGCCATGTGTTTGTTTTATTACTTCATCGAGGTGGCTTAACAGACCGCGTTATTTGAAAGACGTGAATTAGGGCGTGTAAACGGGCAGGAAATAGATACTCCAAGGTTATTGGCTAAGAATGACCGGACCGTGTACGACGGTATGCAACAGGCAAGTTCAATCCTAGCTCTAACCCTTTCCCTAAACCCAATCTTTAGCCCAATCCTAGCCTTGAAACCTAACATTAACACCAAATTTAACCAACTTCTTAGGTTTGGTCGGAGAGGTGACCCTAATACAGCATGTCTGTCAAAATCAAATAAGCAAGCACGTAAAACGTGGGCCTACACATCCAACCGCCACCGTCTTTTGTCAAACGCTTCAGGTGGCTTGCTGCACCTCCCAAATCAAAGATCCGAATGCTCAAACATCGAAGTTGTTGCAAAGTTTTGGGCCTTGTCTTGAGAGTTTGTGGTAGGATTAGAGGATATGTTTAGGGTTCTGAGGGTTTAGATTAGGGCTGAAGTTAGGACACGGGAATAGTAACTCTTTCTTGAATTTAGAGCAAGACCATCCGAAAGAAGGGCACAAATTTCCGTATTCAACTTAACCTTGCCCCGGCAAACTCCTCCCTCCCCATAGGACTAGTATTTGTGAAAAAAACTTCTCAAGCGATGTCCCGACCCGTTTTCTATATTACTCGCTTGACCTTGTGTATTACACGTCATAAATCCATTTGTCATTGAGATTTGTCAGCCCCTCATCATACCCATCGGAGCAGGATTACCTATCGGCTGAGTCTGTACATTCGACTGCGTGTTACAAGGCCGGTCTGGTTGAACCAAAGAGCTGTTCTAGAAACGCACTGCCAGAAACGTGTTCCTGATCCATTTGCAACGGTGCATGTGATAGAGCCGTACGCGATGTATGGCATCAGAATCTAATACACGAGGAGTTCTGAGTGCCTCCGAAAATACATGCAGTGTCATCTTTGTTAGCAACGTTTTAAGTGAGACTAAATGTCTTCTATACTGGTAATATGCCCCTAATCTCTGCATAAGATACGACGATTTACACCTTTGCTTACTAATAGGTGCATCCAGGTCACCTCCCGCGTCCAAAGGCGGAAGAAGGTGTTGGTAAGGATGAGGCGATGTTATGCACAGGTTCGAAGAAGGAGCAGGCCATTGTCATTGGAGCCGCCGAGACCATGGGGACACAGCACTCCTCTCCAGGCAGCAACATCTGCTCCGACGTAGGCATTGAAGTCACCAAGCGACAATCAATGTATCCGCCTTCGACGCAGTCGCCAGGAGGGTGTGCAGGTCCTCGTAGAAGTTATCCCTTTCGTTTCCGGGGCTGGTCATCGGGGGAGCGTAGACGCTGATGATGGTGGCGAATTTGCCTTACTGGAGAGGTAGACGGAGACTCATCAGACGATCGTTGATGACCTGCGGCAGACAGGGCAGTCGTCCTGCGATGTTGTTCCGGATGGCAAAAGCGATGCTCGCGTCTCGTCTCTACCCTGGGGCGACCACCTCAGAAGAAAATGCAGCCGGCACCCAGCTTCTCCAGTGGGCTTTGTTTGGAGAACCGGGTCTCGCTGGGTGCTGCGATGTCCACCTTGTAGCGCGCCAGTTCCCGAGCCACTGGCGCCGTCCTCCGTTCCGATCGATTGCTCCTCGGATTGTCTAAAAGGCAACGAACATTCCAGGCTGCCGGAGTGAGCGGATTCATCCTACGAGTCTGGCGAATGGGGCCGCGGGGAGGGGGAAGAGAGAGAGAGACTGTTGTCCCGTGTTTGTTGGTTTCCACTGTGTGTTTTGCATCTGCGAGCTACGGTTTGCACGCAGATGACGCGGTCCCAATATTTGTATAGTGCATCGTTTCAAGCCCCGTCCTCCCCGAGGAGGTAAGCAGTGCTGTCCATAAAAAGGGCTGCTTAGACATCCCTCACGGCTACCGGACTCCACTATGGGCCGCGACTTTCTTTAGTGGGAGTACGACCGGTTTTAGCCTGGGCCGCCTACGGGATTTCATGTCGCCCTCTTCGTAGGACTTTTTCATATGGATGGGAGGCAGGGGGATGGGGGAAGAGTAGAGAGACGGGAAGCAGAGTTTCACTTCCCTCTCCGGGCTAAATGATTACTGAAATGTAGACGGTGAGTAGATAAATTCAGCAGAGCGGTATTTAGTCTACCCGGTGGTCACTTACCTTGTTGCCATCTGCGGGGTTGCAGACGGAGACGTTTTCACCTGCAGTTGGCAGATCTTCCAGCCGCTGGGCAACTCAATTAGTCGTTATAATACGGAGACACGAAAATTGCGGCCCAAACAACTGATACAGCTTTCGATCATGCTGTTGCCCTCCACTGTCAGTATGCAAATCACTCCGGCCAATAAGAGGACCAGTTTGCATTCATCCCCAGATGCGAGCAGCCGTTTGATAGAGGCGTGTGATCTACAATGTCCACACGAGTTTAATCGGACGTGATCGTCGGAGTCCAAAAATGTATGCGCCCATACTACTTGCTACGGTATTCATCAGTAATGCTTCGGTCGACCACATTTAGCCGGCTTGTGACATCCCTAACATTCGCCTTCTGTTGCAGCTAGAAGCTTATGAGGGGATGCCTAGCAAGTTGGCTCACCAGTGACTATGGATCTAGAAATCCGCCCAAATTAACCTCGACCACAGATTCATCCGACCACGCCTACGTCATCGTTGGCCTGAACCGGATTCGGATTAGGCTAAATTCCGGAATGAGTTCGCCTTCGGCTATCACGGCGTATAACTCAGTCATCTCAGTCAACGACGAGTAAGGCAGACGCAAGTGACTGCTGTATTTCGGACCGATTGTACGGTTGCCGGTTAGAGACACGAACGCAGCACCGAATTGGGAGAGCGAAAAGCTAGCAATAGGCGATGGGTGCAGTCTGCTAACGCGGACCGCATGTCACACCTGTAAGCAGGGATTCTCTTTCAAAAGTCCCATGCACTTTCAGCTAGGTCTTCGGACTGATCTCGTCCCGACTGCGGAGATCTTCGCACCACTGGTTGTGGGTTTCATTTTTACCTCGGCCGTTTGGCATAGACTTCGACCCAAAATAGTGAAAGGTATACACTATCTCAAGGTTTCCACCGTATACTGTAGTCATGCAGACGTCTCAAGCCTTTCGAAGCGGGCCACGAGCGTAGCTTCGCAGGCACAAGGATAATCACCCCGCCGGAGACAAGAAAAGTCGACAATTAATTGAAGCCCGGGCCTCCGATAAGAGCTCAGCCGATCAATGTATCGGTCTGGCGCCAACACACGCGACCCTGCGCAGTCCCCCGGACCTGCACAACTGATCGTCAATTAACTAATAACCCCTATAACAGTCGTTTGATATGTTGCTGCTGTCACCTCTGATGACAGGCCCCTGTACGAGTTCGAAATCTCAGAACAATAAACAAGTGGTCCCACAGCCCCACCAGTCTTCTTTCCTACCCATATATACACCCAGAATCAGAACGTTCGCCTCTATTCATGAAAATATATGATTTTTTTTCTGGTGACATTAGATTCACGCCGCTGACACTAATATCCTGCGGGGTATGTAGAGAAACCTCTTTTACTGTTGCGGACAGCCATCATGACTATGCCTGGTCCAACGCCTCGCTACCTCAAGGTCATTTAGCTTCTCACGGTGAGCCGTTCCAGACGCACTGACCTGCGAACACTCGACCCATTTGAACTCGGGCGCACACGCGTCTACACAGTCACAGCTGCTTATGCGGCCACTTGAACGCACCTCCTCTCCCCACCCCCCTTGCAACCACCGTCCAAACCACTGGGACACCAAATCTCGGCAAATGCAACACAAATGCAAGGACTCTCAGGCATGAATGAACGCAGTCAACACCAGCTCTGGCTTCGCCAACGACCATTACCGCCTGAGAGGACATACCTGGGTTCCGCATACACTAAACCCTTCATTCTGGTACCTCCCGTCTTCTCCTCACGACTTGGGATTTGGCCTGATGATTGTAGTGCCCTGCAACTGCACTCCCACCACTTAGTCGCTACGGTACAACAGATCGGTAAATGTCCCGGCTGTATTCTCCTCCTTGGCGCATTGACTAATAGTGTCAGAGCGTGGCTTAATACCAGTCTACAGGACAGCCAATTCACAACGGAAATAGACATGAGCCATCTTCGATGTTCATGTCGATCTTGAGTGTTCGTTGTACCATTAAGCTGGTGTGGTGTTTCTGGGCTGCATGGACCTAACTCTCTTCTTTCAAAGCCCACCCATCTTCTCTTAAGTAGACATGAATCGATGTTCTGATGTTACCGCCGTCAGCGTCTATCGAGTCCTGAGAGCTGGCCTTTTTTCCCTTCACTGACTTTGCGTCTTTTTTAGAAGTCTGTTTTCCAAAAGTTAGACATACCTTTCCTTCACTGTGTGGATGACTCTAGCCGCATCCAAGACACTATCATGACTCTTATGTTTTATAACTCGCATAAGCCCGAATGATTTATTCTACCATCAAGTCACTCCTGTCTACGAAGGAGTTCACTCTCACAATAACTTGAACCAAAGTCACACATCCATCTTGAAGCTGAGAGTGGGTTCTTGACCTCTGGAGGCTGAAGGGACATGGTCAGTAGAGCCGTTATGATTTACACACAGAACCGGATGATTCACTAGGTTATAGCAAACGGTTACACACTGAGAGCGCCACCTGTTCATGGGAAACCTTTAAATTTATCTTTGCTTGCCTGTTTAGGCGTCGAGGCTGCCACGGTTCCTGGGACAGAGTTGGTTGTCGTCAACTGGACCAAGGGTGCTGACCACCTCTTTCCGACACTCTTCTACCAAATTGAGGCTCAGGTCACAGATGGACCCTGGATCATGGTGGTCAGTCGGCTCAACGAGTCCGCCTCTATCCAAGTGGGTGAGTTAGGGAAAATTCGTCTCTTACTTAGCTAGGGTTTTACGATTTGCCTACTTTCACTTTCAGCGTTTTGTGGGGCACAGAGGTTGCCGCCTGCTTCAGCAGACCAGTTTTGATTTACATAACGTTGATGAATGCAGATCGGCCCACTCGGTTTTGTGGGACGGTCAGTATTAAAAGGGACACCATCTGCGGTCAAAGTATCTAAATGGAAAACCCAAGGTGGAGAGGCGTTCACTAGTTGTCTGAAGGTTTTAAAATAAATCCGCTCCCACATTTTCAGAAAGCCAGCTATAGAATGGAGGTTGGTCGCAAAATGGTTCTCATATTTCCCCGAGTTTTTATAGCAGTACTAGAGTTCATTATCGCAGATGGTAACTGGCGTGCGGCATTGTATGGTTTAGCACCGCACGTCGGTCGTGTGCGCAATAGGTGGGGTAGGGACTTTCGCTCTCCGATGATGAGAGAGCAACGCGTGATAGATACAAGGCAAATTAATGTTTCAACTGATAGAGTTGCTACCCGAGTTCCAGGTCTCGAACGGCCACCGAGATCGGCTCTGGTGGCCTACATACTCGGGTCACCAAACCACTTTAATTACAGGACATCAGTAGTAGGATGAATTAAGGGAGTTAAGTGGACCACTGAAGCTTTTATTTGCTCATGAGAGCCAGACACGGGTCTAACGACCCCCCGGTGCTGTAGGTGGCCTGATGTCAAATTCCAGGGGGCTCCTATTCCCGTGTCCTAAAGTTAACCCAACCTTAACCAGTATAAATCTAGAAATAGCCCTAGTCTTAGCTTTCTCAAGCGCTGCCCATGCCACCGAGAGACTTCAGTGCAGCTTGTCGAAGCCCAGACTATGTAACTTTTCAGCAGCTTGATGATACCCGTAGGTTCGTCGTGAGACGGTGCCAAAGTAGACCCTACGAACGAATTTCTGGAGTCGGCGGTTGTTGGTTGTCCATGGTAATTCCGAGGTTGCAGCGGCGCTGGGAGGCACGGGCGGACACCGTTGGAGCTGAACCGGTGGCCAGGGAATTCGAGGGAGTAGAACCGCAAAATGCACTTAAAGGGGTTGGTAACTGTACTTGGGTTTTTGGAAGCGCGGTTACCCATATACGTTTTGGTATCCAGGCTGGTCTCTAAGAGGAGGGGCTGGTCATTGGTGAATTTTAGCATTCACGAAATCAAAAGGCGCAGAAGAATACTCGAAAACTCCAAAAGAAGTCTGGCCGGGCAGCTTTTTGGCATCCCCAGCCGCTATTAGCACCTGATGTAAATGGTGCACCAGATACGGCTTCCAGAAAACGATTAAGCCAGACAGAAAGTCTGAAAAGTCCAAAACATTGGGGACAGGGCACTGATCGAGGATGGTTATCCTGTTCAAGGCACAGTATCCGACACCCAGGCGTCCGGTATAAATATTGATTTTGGGACCATGCCCATGAGATAAGTTCGGATTATTTCAGATCGTCATACAACTTCCACTGTAGCATGTGTTCACGTTCAACACTTGTTTCAGCCAGGTGAGTTAACAAAAGACGGCAGAGCCGAGAGAACACTGAAAGACCTACTACTACTAATGTTAGAGTCATTATTGTTGTTTGGCAGGACACTCGGCCAAATTGGCCCCCTGAAAGCCCGGACACCATGCGCGGAGCATATAGCTCCAATCATCGATAAAAGCGGTGGAGTTGTGGGTCGCTGGGCCTCGGTTACGCAGAGCGGCTTGGTGAAAGATGGTTTGCTATGTCCCCTAGATTCAAATAGGGACATCTCCATCTACCCCTTCGACGCACCGCTTTAGGGTTCTAAGATTGTGCCGGATGGACCGTGAAGCCTCATTGGATGATAGGTAACAGCATTTACATGGTAATATCTCGATTGGCTGGTAACCCTTTTATATGTAGCTGGTTTTTTCGATCGATCGTTAGCCACGCCCGAAGGTACACATTACCGCTGCATTGTCCGCCACTGCTTATTAGTGGACCTGATTCTTGCAGAATGCCTCGGGCTAAACTAATAAGCCATGTTCCTCTTCCCGTACTTTGACAGAGTCGCGGAGCCACCGAGTCCTGATCGAGTGGTGCTGGAATACTTGACGACTTTTAAAGTGGCTCAGGGATGGGTTCCAAGACGTAACGTAACGGAAAGCCTGCAAAGAGTACTTACCTTCGTAATTTTGGCGTTCGGTCAAAAGTGCCCTCAGGCGATTAGAAGACTGAGCGTTACAAGAAGCTCGGTCCCCAGCATCACACGAGGGACATTAGCAACACCAGGTCCAGTCAAGGGCACCATGAAGTCCAATGTCCAAAATGAAGATGCAGGAGTCAGGATGACCGCAAACACCAACTGCGAGTTCCTTCTCGCGACTTTGTCTTTGATAGCGTAAATGGGTAAAGTGACAAGCTGGACAAGAGGCAATAAGAGGGGCAGAACTGAGCGACGCCCTCGACGGCTGATGAGCTTCCAAAAGCTTCAGCAAAACGTGATATTGGGTGGGGTCTTTGACCATCGGTTCTGGCCGCGCGAAGCGACAGCAAACTGAGCCATGGGGGCTGTCCGGAGCCCATTTGTCTTTTTCTTCTTCTGCACATATAAGGTTTGCCACTGCAGTCCTTGTGGAATGGTCACTGAGACGGACAACGTACGTTGGCCTTGCGAGTTAGCAAGAGGGCACATGAGCTACTCATGCAGCTGACAGGCGTGCTGTCGACGGATCGGAGGCAGCCGACGGGGGATCGGTGGGTCGGCAGTTAGAACCACCCTGGCAACACAAGTTTTCCGGCAGGGTTTCCCACATTTTTCATATTCTCCTCCAACCACTAAAGTGGTTTTAACTATGAATAGGTTTTGTTAAGCAAAACAAGAAGATGGAGATCACGTTTACTCTCCCACTGGACGCGCTAGAATGGAAGTGCGATAAAAAGACAAAGACTTGAGAAACTTTAAATGCTTGATCAGAATAACAAGCAAAGATCTCAATTGGCAGGCACGTGTGCCCAGATCCACCACGTCACGGCTTATATGCCTTCCCTTAAACGGGCCGCGCGGTAGATGTGCCGGACCAACATGGGGGCTAGATCGGCGTCGAACAGGCGCTATTGGAAATGCAAATCCATAACAAATGACAACCTTCGGACTCTGGCGGTAGGCCTATGTGCGAACACACGCATTGCTGGTTGGGATCCGCCCCCTATTTTTATTGGTGTGCGAAATCCTAGTCAGTGTACACTTGTGGGCCAGGAGATGTGGTAGTGCGCCTGGGTGCGGGTTCGCGTCGTGCCAGCCACCTGCGCTTTTTCCCGCCTCCGGTCTTCTTAACTCTGTCCTGACTCCGGACCAGGTGGTAGAGGAGGAGAGAGTGCGGTAGATGCTGCGCAAGTCAACTGTCACTATAAGCTAACTCACACGCAAGTCATCGTCCTCGCTCTCACCGTGCTGTGGGAAACACAACAGACATCGTCGGCAACGACGGCCGAACTGTCATGCTGAAACAAAGCGGCTTACTTGGTGGAAGTTCCGATTTCCCGGGGCTCTGGGTCAAGAGTCCAGGCAGGCGATAGCAGAACACCCGGTTATCAGTGATTGAAAAGTAAGACCGACAGAGTTTAAGGAACTTGAGGCTGTACGGCAAAACGGAAATGCGAACTGTTTTTTAGATAAATTTTCGCCATTACCATGTGTGTCATAGCACTTTTGAAGCCTCAAGGAAACGTAACGTGAAAATTATGGTTGGATAAACGGACAAAAGTGAAAAAACCGGCAACGGCAAGGTGAGCAATCTCACTTAACTGTCGGTAGACTGTGGATCCTACTGTACAGGGTTTCATCTTGACGCCCGTTTTCAGGTCATTGCAGATATTACACTGTCAACAACAATCACTTTCCATAACCAGAAACCATTATTCAAACTGTTATTTTTGAAAATTTGCTTTCTGTTTATTTTTTTTAACTAATGCACTCGTTTACGTTGCCATACGAGGGCGTACTGTATGACTTTAGGCAGAAATCAAAATTATTTCTGCTTTCTTTCATTTCGTCAGCTTACTGTCTGATGTGCTGCCCCGACCGTAAAACCCCCAATATCACCAGTCTGATATGATACGATTCACACCTTACCGAGTGTTAAGTGGAATTCTTCATCCCACTGTTGCAAAAAAAATCTTCTGATGCATAAGACCAAATGGTTTGGAATCTTAAATCGTATCATAAATAACTTCCGGAAAAAATGTCGAGAGAATTTCGGCTGTTGCGATTTTGAAGAACGCCAAAAATAAGTAGTGCGTAAGTAATTCTTTTCGGTAAGTGAGACTATTTCAAGTGCTTATCGTGAGCTCTAGCGCAGTCGGCATTTTAGTGGGCATGGATGAATGCAGAAACATACTCCACGATTTCCTTGTTCGAGTTCAAATAATTTTAATTTTAAAGTGGCTCTAGCGCTTGAAAGCCCGTTGTTTCCTTCCAGACTTTTTAGCTTCTGGGATGCATCGTTCTACCCGACGGAGAAAAAAAGAGGAAAGATGTCTGGGACTGATATCACGTAAACGTCATTAGAGTTCTGAATCATCACTGAGCTCTGTTCGGACTTGGGATATAATCGCTGCTGTTAGATTTTATATGAAAAAGTAGCACAGAACAGGCAGTCTGGATACGCAAATACGATATCTAACTGGAATATGCTAATCTAGTCAGATGGTAGATGGATTGAAGCGTAGGAAGATAGGGGTGGTAAGAAGGACGTAACGGCATACTTGCCCGCCAGTGAGCGTTGTCAGTTATTGAAGCCCCGAAGCGAGTTTGGGTGAGCCAGTTGGCATCGCTTCGTCAACAGAGCTCGTCAAACCACTTAGGCAACCGCATACCACTCAGGCTTAGAGGGTTGCGATTTCAATCTTCGTCGACTGCGACTCTCCGAAACCTCGTCTGTGTGTTCATCCTTTTTGTTATGACAGACGTGCACAAAAGCGCGTAACTGTGCTCTTGCCGACTTATATCCCGTTTTCAGTAAACACTACCCACCCCCCCCCACCCCCACGAGGTCCTGGAATTCAAGCCCCAGTTAGCAGTACTTTTTTATACGCTCTAGTTTGAGCAGCGATTAATTTTCCAGCGAATAGCTCGAAGAAACTTCCGATTCATGTGTCCCTCATTTCTTCGGATCGCGTCAGTTTCATGGTATTGGGAAACATCCCTGCTTGTAGTGGAGGGACACTCGAGTTGGGCAACGTGTTGGTCCTGCCGGGCATAGCAGCCGGTGCTTAGCAGCCAGTGCATAGCGACTGGCAGTGTATGGAGATGAGGCGGTATAGGCAGACTAGCATTACTGACGAAGACAGCGAAGACTAAAATGGCCATTTCTGGCTACCAGTCGTCGTCGCCAGCCAGCCCTACCCAATCCTAGGTTTTGGGGACACTTGGGATTCGAACCCAGGCTTTTTGACTGTCGAGCGCTAGTTGGTCTAGCACTCTAACCATTGAACCGCGGGCTCGTTGTTCTGTTGATTTTGATGGGGTATATTTACTATGATAAAGGGGCTCACACCTATTAGATTAGGGGACGTGCCCATAAGGATGAGTCCGTGGTTCACTGGTTAGGGCGTTGGACTTACTAATCCTCAATAGCCTAAAGAACCCGGGTTTGAACCTCAGATTTCCCCAAACCTACGGTTAGGTAAGACTGACGACGACGGCTTATAAGTCAGAAGTTGCCATCCCCCTCGTCCTCATCTTTGTCAGCATTACCTTATATACATATACTACTAGTTACCGTGGGACTGCCTGCGTGAATCCTAAAGTTAGCCCCATATCTGAAATCCTCGGCATCCCTGTTTACTCACTTCTTCTGTACTATCTGTTCAGTGGGCGTTTTGTAAGCCGTCATTTAGGCAAATTTACCTGCGTTAGATGAGCAGCGTGTTACTTACGCAAGCTGAGCGTTTACTGGTTTCACCTAGGGGTGAATAGTAATGTGGCAGTATTTAGGGTAGTTTTGTAAAACGCACAGTAATAATACCTTCAGAAGTCAGAAGACGAAATCCGAAGTTAGGGAGACGAAGTTCCGAGGACAGCTACTATAGCTTGAAAGCAATTCGTAGCAGGCACTAGCACGAGTTGGACCGTTTGCCTACTGGGAATTCGTCGCCTGTGCAGGGCCCGTGTAAACCAGACGGGCGTCAGGGTCATGGTAATCGATAGGTCTGTAAGTAGCCTTGACAGTCTTGGGCCATGGGGTATGCATGTGAGCGTGACGCCGCGCGTGGCAATGCCAACCTGGCGTGACCCTGCAGTGGCGTCGGTCCTGAACAGTTCACATCCCTTTAGGAGTGCGCCACCAACGTCATTAGCGTTGACAATATATGGGATAAGGTTTATGGTCTTGTCACCTAAACGAAGACACATTTTGTCTTCCGGCAACAGCTGCTAGGACCTAACCTTCTTTAGCTGACGCACAGCTCATGCTCACAGTTAATTTTCATGCTTCGGTCTCTTGGTCACAGCACTTCCCCTCTTTTGCCTTACCATCTTAGATCAAGTTTCTAATCGCAGGACAACAACGATAACGAACCTCTACTCAAACATTCTTTACCATCTCCGGGTCCGTGCGGCCAATGTAAAGGGCATCGGAGAACCCTCGGCACCCTCCCGTGGTATCATAACGCTCCCCAAGCCCCCTACCAAAGTGGTGCAGAACGTATCTGGTGGTGGGGGCAAGCACGGTACCCTGGTGGTGCGGTGGGAGCCACTGCCGTTCTACGAACACAATGGAGACGGTTTCCACTACGTAGTGCGCTGGCGCGCCAAGGAGGACGTGGAGTACACTGACACTGTCGTCTACAATCCAACATCAGTGGAAAACGATACAAAGGTGCAGCTTACAATCACGTTGGCTGAGGAGCGTTTTTACAAGCCCTACGAGGTTTCTGTGCGGGCAGTTAACGTGATGGTAAGTTTCCTTCCTTCCCTCCCAGCCTTTGGCCTATTCACCACTAGTCCAACTACTGACAGCAGCAAAAGACCAGTAGGCATGTAAGATCAATATTCAAAAGTCTTACGACCTAATCACAATGAACACATGCGATACGGGAGGTGAGATGCAGTGTTGTGTCTATCACGTTAAAACAAAAGGGCGGTTAAAAGGGGACAAGATTGCCAAGGGTCAATTAGAATTGTGTAATTATTTACCGTACTGCCTACACAGGTGGGAGCCAAAAGCCCAGACACGCGTGTTTGGCCGATCTTGTGCCGCTGGCTGACGCAGCTGTGAGGGGCTCGGCCCATCAGCGGGTCCCTCAGCAGCTAATGACCCGAGCCCCTCGCAGCTGAGTCAGGCAGCGGCACAAGATCGGCGAAACGCGCGTATCTGAGCTTTTAGTTCCTACCTGTGTATGGCAAATAATTACAAAGTTCTATACTGCTGGCTGCTTGTTAGCGGTTTGTGAATATTACGCGGTTATTCCGCAGTAGCTGGTGAATTTCGGCTCAGATATTCATATCAACTTTCGGACCATGCCTGAAAATGTATGTTCCGAAGAATTTACTTCAAATTTGCGCATTCATTTCCTCCAAAATTAAACAAGGAAAGGTCAGTTAGTCTGGATCCTTGGCACAGTGACAGACTCTGAGACCGGAGGGCGGCGATAGCGATCACGTAAACGGATTGCCACACATTCACAGACGTAGTCAGGTTCTACAAGACAGCGCCATAGGCCAAAATCTCCCAGAAGAGGCACACGCATATTTCGTTGAGCAAGGATTTCATTGCAGAATAGCACTAGATGTTTCTGATCAACCGTAACATATTTTAAGACAGGAGCTACTTTAGGTTAAAGCCAGACCATAATTCTTATACAGTGACGGCGACCACGTGCAAGGAAGAGCAGAACACTGATAAACGACCTCAGAATTTTTCCGCAAGAAAGCTAGGAATCATCTCTTGTGAAAAGGACAGTACGTTTGAACAACACAAATCCTGTGACTGTAGTAGCACCCCTTTTTGACAAGCTTTAAGAAGGCTCACAGCCTTTGTCTGACACAGATATTATCACTCCACTGAGACGACGTCCATGGCACTTTAGGAAGAGAGGAGTGCCGCGCTTTGTTAAACTTTGTGTTCAGGCAACCCCAGACCTGTTCAATAGATATCACATGCTGAGATGCCCTGAACCAGGGAGAATATTGAGCGACAACCTTTGCCTTAAAGGTCTGGACAAAGGTAATGAAGCGTGTTTGCGCCAGAATACAGGATGCGTTACAACCCGTTCATGATCAGTGGCAAGTGCCTTGCCTTACGTACCTTCCGTATCTTTCAGCGTTCGTATTTGGACGAACCTATGATGTTCCGCTTTTCCTGTTGGCCCATCTAGTGCACCATTGAAGGATTGATATTGCTTTACCTTGAACCAGTGGATATGCCCCGAAAAATGGCCACGCGGTAGACACGCTGAACCAACACGGGGGCTAGATCGGGATGCAGCAAGCGTTATCGGAGAGGTTCACCCATAAAAATACAAACATTAGCGATGTGGCGGCACGCCCACTGCAAACCCACACCGCGCCAGCTGGAATCCGATCCTCCCCCTTTTTATTTGTTGTTTATGGAGCAATGTCAGTCAGTATGACGCCTACCGGGTATTATGCAAGGAAAGTGTCAGGAAATGCAGACAACTCCCTAGACAACCTTTGTAGACCTGGTGGAGGCCTTCGGAGCAGTTAATCGCTACGGACTCTGGACGATCATTCTGGAATTTGAATGTCGGGAGCGCTTCACACACATGGTACGCCAACTGTATGACGGAATGATGTCTCACGTAAAGTACAATGGGGCAGTCTCGGAAGTATTTTCAGCGACCACTGGGGTGCGTTAGGGCTGTATACTCGCTCCCACCCTAGTCAACTTCATGTTCTCCGCCATACTGATGGACGTCTATTCTGAAGAGCAGCCAGGGAACGACACTGACTACCGCACTGATGGAAAAGTCATTTTAGTCAGTTTAAGACAGTTTATTAAGAGAATGAGGCTTTCGCCCTTGAGCTCCCTATTCATATCGACAAACAGAAATAAAGTCACCAATTACATCAGCAAATGCGGAAAGTTCAAAAGTTAGCGGTAAGTGTGAGCCAGGCGCAAACTGCCGCCGCTAAAACAATCGTGATTATATGTACAGTAGTTCCTCAACAAATGAGCATCTAGTCTACACTTGAAGGATTTGACACTTTCGGAAAGAACCACCGCACCAGGGAGTCCGTTCTATGCCCCAATGACCCTGTGAGAGAAGGCGTTCCGTCGGACATCCGAATGAGCCAGCTTCCTCTGCAGTTTGAAGGGATGACCACGCAGACGGTCAGTCCCGGCAAATTCGAAGAATTCATCAAAGTCTAGGACACACTCACGGCCACTGACAATCCTGTAGGTTTGAATGAGATCGCCGTGCAGTTGCCTGTAATTTAGAGGAAACAGATTTATTTCGGTCAACTTGGTTTCTTAAGACAGATGATGAAGATTCTTGACCATCTTCGTAGCCATCGCCTGTACTCTTTCCAGTCGTTGATAATCTTTCTTCAACCACGGTTGCCAGGCCTGGACTGCATGCTCTAAATGAGACCGGACGAATGCCCCATAGGTTTTCCCGATCAGCTCTTTATCGATCTGCACAAATCTTCGCCTCAGCGAAAATAACACCCTTATCGCACTTTTGGCTGCCCTTTGACACTGTGATGATGGTTTCAGTGAGGAGGTCATTAGGACGCCCCCAACATTTGAAAGGGGCTGACCACCAAGGACGTATTGAAAGGAATCATGATCCTTACCGGTCTTTTTGGTGCGGAGTCTCAGGACCACACATTTGTCCACATTAAAATTAAGGAGCCAACGAGCTGACCAGCTGTTCAGGCGGTTGAGACTGTCTTGAAGCGCGTACCTGTCTGCATCAGTTCACAGCTTAATATCGTCAGCAAACATGGCGCTGCATCCCAGGTCGACGACGCAGTCGTTAATGTACGCCCGAAATAACAACGGCCCTAAGACGGAGCCCTGGGGTACACCACTTAGAACTATTCCACATTCGTCGCATGAAAGCATCTTCGACAGTATCCAAGGTTCGTGTGCATGACTTACTGTTCGCGGATGACTGGGCTTTGAATACCACAATGGAAGAGGATATGCAGCGGAGTATGGGCTTCTTTTCCGCCGGTTGCTCTAACTTCGGACTGACCATCAACATGAAGAAGACGATGGTTATGCTCTATCCGGCGCATAACGCGGAGTACAGGGAACACCACATAAACGCCACTGGATAAATTCGCATACCTTTAACTTATGCGTTGAAAGAATTTCAGGATCAGCAACGAAGTAACCCACTGGATCTCTAAAGTCAGTCAGGCATTTGAACTGCATCAGGTCTCAGTCTGGAATCAACGAGGACTTCACCTGAATACCATATTCAAAATGCACAGGGCAGTAGTCCTTACGACATTACTCTAGGGGAGGGATATCTGGGTCATCTTCATCAAGCAAGCGAGGAAGCTCAACTGCACCCGTCTCAACCGTCTCCGGATAATACTAGAGCTGTGGCGACGAGACAGGATCCTGGACACGGAAGTTCTAGAAAGGACCGAACTTCCCAGCACACACCATGCTGAGGCAGACCCGACTGCGATGGAAGTGACAACCTCGCGAGGATGGATGCTAAGCCCATACCAAAGCAACTCTTCTAAGGCGACTTCGCTACGGATACTCGCCTACAAGGAGGGCACAAAAGAAGATATAAGGACACCATGCAGACCTACCTCGCGGATTTGTATATCAATCCAAAAGCCTGAGATGACCGGGCGTAGTAAAGGCTGGACCAGCAATCCACGAAGCCAACCGTATTGTCGCCATCAAAGCCAAAATGGCGGTTCGCAACTCGCGAGTGTGGTGAACTTTCAATCCCGACGCCATCACCCCTTCCAACGTGTGCACGCAATCAACGGACATCTAACGTGGACCGGCCTCGTTGGACATCTCGGATCCAATTCAACAGCAATACGTCAACACTATACCATTGAAAACACCTACTACTCCCGCAAACGCCTCCATTTTACCCCCTGCAACAACCTCCACGTCATCCACGCCGCAGCCCACCAACACTTCCATTATTTAGGCAGAAAGTTTTTACCAACAAAGGCAAGGGAGACTGGAATGACCATTTCTGGCTTATTAGCCGTCGCCAGCCAGTCATACCCAACCCCGAAGTGTGGAACACCCAAGGCTCGAACCATTGTATATTCCCGATCGAAACTGACACGGCAATGGACTCGTGGTCCAGCGGTTAGAGGCGTGCACTTCTAACTAACAGGTCGCGAGTTCGAGCCTCGGACGTTCCGCATTTCGGGGTTGGGTATGACTAGCTGACGATGGCTAATAAACCATAAGTGGCTAGGATATTACCGACAAAGACAAGGGGTTGGGCTGGTTGGGCTCGAGAGAGAGCCCTTAAGGCAAAACGGAACGAGTGAGTTCCGTATCCACGATCGGTGAGCGCCCCCTAACATCATAAGTGGCTATTCCAGTCTCCCCTGCCTTTGTCGGTAATAATATTCTGCCTATATCATGCCCCATTGTGCAGCTGCTGGTTGGGCCCGAGAGAGAGAGCCCATAAGGCACAACGGAACGAATGAGTTCCGTAAGAACGATAGGTGAGCGCCCCCTACCACTTCCATTATATCTACCGCGACGGCAATGACGACTACTTCCGCTCCCCATTCCCACGGCCGGTGATAAAACTACCTGGGCCCCGTCAGCTTGTAGTGGCCCTACGCCGAGCGCCTGCCTCAATGTTGGGTCTCTTGAGAGTGTCTGCATGGCCGTCTGGCGTTTGCTCACTCGGCTTTCCAACCGACCAATCAGATCCAAGGCCGAATCGGACGTGCCCTGACTTAAGACACTGTGAAGCATTCCCGCACACTGGGGACGCTGCTCACTCGGCGCCGGACGTGTCCTCGTCTGGCTGCCGACTTTCTCCAACTCCTTCTCCAGTTATTCCGTACACAATATATCATCCTCTCCACTGGCTTCCGACCTCTATTTCTACTCGGGCCTGAAGGATGTGGTAGCCAGGGTCTCACTCTCAGCCCGCCGCGCTAAGCTACCTCTTCCATCACCACCACCACCAGCAATGCGAACTCATTCGGAACCTGTCCTCATTGTAACCGCACCTTCACATCCCGCATCGGCCTGGATGGTCCCTTGCGAATCCGTTGCATTGGGACCGGCGAACAAGTGCTCTGGACCTCGACATGCACTCGCCGTACCCGTTCCAACTCCTCGGATTGTCCGCGCAAATTTAGTCCTCGGATGAGCCTACTCGCCCGTATGCGCCTCCAGGCTAATACGCGATAAACCACCGCAGGCCTAACCTCATTTCCACACAAATCCCATCTGTCCATACACCACACACGAACCCGCCCCACGTCATCCACCGAAGATGCGGAATAGGCACTTCCCACGTAATTTGGAAGGGGGATCTTCGGCTCCTTCATCGTGTGGCCTCTACGGCACTCTAACGCGCGTGAGACACGAATAACCTACCCAATCTGTATGAAAGCCAGGTATGTTGTGCGAGTGCGCCAGGTCGTGTGTGCAACGCGCAGACAGACTGTCTCAGCTCTGTCAGCAACTGCGCCCGATTTCCGCACCTGTTGGTTGACCTATTGGGACAATCGCGTGGTGAACAGGAGAGGACAGAGGGAATGGGGCCGACGCTGGGGATTCCATCTCTGCAGCATTTTAGCGCATCCCGTCCTACCTTGATCACGACGTGCTTAGCGTCGTGCGCACACCTTGCTGTGGGGCACACGGTGAACACTTTCGACAACGACGGTCAAACTTTTGACAGTGTGCATTGGTCTTTGAAGGTTGTCCCGCGGCATTTGAGAAATGCGAGTGATAGAGATGTATCCTAGATTGTGCGACAGAACCATTCTTTCGGTGCTACATAAAGTTAACCCTGATCGCGAAGCTAATCGGAAAGTCTGTTATTTGTCCAGAATTCCATCACATGCCACTGTTGGATAGATCTTTCGACATCCACTCCGTTATCTTTTCAATGGCTCCCTGTGCCTCCTCCTCTATTTGTTCATGCACCGGGAGTTTTGGTGTGCTTTGAGCTGACCTGATTATGAAATCTGACCACCCTTATAGCAGACAATTTCGGACAGAATATTGTTACCAATGACTTGCCGCCCACGGTTGTTTAAGATGTTTCCCTTGGTAAGATCACCACTAACTAACAACTCTTATATACGATTGCCCACTTAATCTAGGGTCCTGGACCGCAATCAGATCCGATGATAATAATGTCTGCGGCCAGGGTTCCTACGAACGCGCCAAGGAACCCCAACGCCGCCATGTTCAATGCCAGCGCCATATTAGTTACCTGGGATCCGCCACTCCTATCGGCAGAGGAGGGTCCCGTCTCCGGATACCGTATTCTCTACTGGCGTCGCGGTGTTGAGTGCCTTTCCCTGGCCTCTGACATTGAACGGTTTGAACAAGGACAGAGACTGACTCTCTATGGCGACGTTAGAAGTGGCGTTATAATAGGATTAGATCCTGACATCTACTACTGCATAGCAGTCCAGGTAAATAGCCGCATAGTATTTTGTCTTTGTAGTTTGCCTTTTGTTGCGGATGCAACATACACCCTAAAACTTCTAAACTGATTTGTTCTTATTAATTGTTGATTCTTTTAAGGCACCTCCCTCTCTCTCGCATCACCCAGCTTACCCCCTTACCCAGCAAGAATTTCGTAGGAGGCGAACATGCACATGAAGATGTATTGGTATCAAAACAGTTCTCGTTCCTTGTCACTTGTCGCTCCATAGCACAGATAACGAATAATTAACGTAGAACCGGTTAAATGTGTTCGGAAAGTCAGTATGAAAACACCATTACTCTACTTTTCTTTTAACCAACGTGAAACTCGAAGTGATTTGGTATGTCTCTCCTGGCTTATTATCAGCGTCGTCATCGTCACCCTCCGCCTCCATTCTTTTAATTCCTCTGTGGTATCAAACTGCTGGCCTTGCCTATATGCGACACAAATGTTATTTCCTTATTAATTTAAATGACCTAGTAACAAACTCATTTGCGTCCCATCCACTTACAATGTTTGAAATCAAAACTGCCCTTTGGAACCAACAGTCCTTCAATACTGCTGGAGACAGCCCGCCCTCCAGTTTCACTGAACAGACAACCTACAAGTTAGCGCCGCAGTCCTTCCCTACCATGGTTGTGCTGAACAGCACCGAATATCCTCGTACCGTTTTACTTAACTGGATCGGGGTGCTGACCACAGGCAACGAGGAGTCAGTACTGGGTTACAAGATTCGCTACTGGCTTGCGGGTGCCAACTTCAAAGAGACGCATAAGGATATCGACGTGGGAATGCGTACCTATGGGTTCATCCAAAACCTCGAAGTTAATAAGCGCTACAATGTTCGCGTCTTTGCCTACAGTCGGGGTGGCGTGGGAAAAATGAGCTCACCACTCGTCCAGTTTCAGATGATTCCGAAACGTTTTTGTGTACCCGGAGCATCATGGGGTAAGTCCTCTGATTTCTTGTTTCACTGGTAAATCCTAACTCACTTGCGCAAGCCGCGTTTTCTCTCCATCATCATAAAACTTTATTTGCGAAGTCGCCCATGTGCAAATAACGCCCTTTTTGTCTGTTGCATTCTCGGTAGGACAAACTGCGGGCGATTTTGAATGTCCCAACGGGTTATTCGATGAGCCAGCTTTTTGTAGGGCCTCGTCCATATACTGAAATAAATTTATTCCAATTGAATAGAGGTTAGGCTTTGAATTACCGTTACAAACATATTCGAAGATAGCCGGCCAAGTGGTGCAGCGACACTCCAAATGGCCACAATCATTGATTTCTCATGCTTTTACTCCAATGCCACTTTTTGCACGCCTTAAATCCCGTCTGTTAGTCGAAATGCCAGGGCCGATTTAGTTTTTTTTAATTTCAATGGTTAACTATTGCAGTACCTCTGTGGAAATATGCGATTTCTCTTCATTCAGATGGACCAGATATGCGGTATAATTTCGTCTGTGCCGGATCTCGGACTCTCATCTCCACGGCCGTCTTAATGCTTACCTTTTGCTTATTACTTTGCATTTAGCAGTCTTTTATTCAGACCTATTCTCTGTTACTGTACTTCTTCTGTCGGACGATGTATATACCTGTTTTATAGGAAATGTCTGTCATTTGATACAAGTTTTGTAAATAAAAAGCCCATGTACGATGGTTGGTTGAGGTGGATAACACGGCATTGGTAAGAGAATTGTTCCTCGTACATATACGAGTGATAGCTAACTGCTACTAGTTGTCAAGACGAAATGGAAACTTGCGAAAAGCTAGGTGATGATTGAACCCCCATCTGACTCGGTCATATAACAGGGAGGCGTATGACGACGTAAGTTATGTATCTGTGGACGAGAGTTTTTATGACTCCCACCTGATTCAGTCTCACAACAGGGAAGTTTATGACGAGGTAAGTCATGTATCCGTGGACGAGTTATTATGACTTCATCTGCTGCACTTGGGACGTTGTTTGCGAAGGCTTCTTGGGCTATATCGACATCTATGACATGAGCTCCTGATGGATGCCATTTTCTAGCTGTACTTTCCTGGTTTGGATTTTGACGATGCCACTAGCATTGAACTAATACCGACATCTATGGGGTACAACATGCTCACGACCAACTTACATTGTGTAAAAGTGCCTCTCAATTTAGTAACTAGGTCATGCGTAAATTCCTAGTCTCAGCCTTAGTGGTGAGACACGTACAGACGGGCTCCTCTCAGCCGTCCCAAATCATTTTAGGCCTTGTCCCTGGGCCAGGGACTGGAAACAGGCCCTCGTTGATCACTTACCCAACTGCGACTACAAAGCAGCTTGTGGCAGATTGCCGTTCAACAACTATCACAAGTTTTATCGGCAAACTTGCAGCGCACATGCCCTGCGACGGCTTATGTGCAGTCCTGAGACAAATGTCGCAAGGCCTTCGACATCATCGCTTCGCGGTGACCAATTACACACTACCAACTCTCTCATTGCAACACAAATCCTGAGAAGTTAACTAAAGCCATAGGTTTAAAAGCTGCCATTCTCGACCTTAAAAAAGTCAAATATTAAGGAAACCACTGATTACGTTTGTGTGTGAAGTTCATACCCTCGGTCCCGGGAAACCATTGAAAAGTGTGTCATATTCTTATCGACCGGAAAAATTTGCTGCGTACGTGTAATGTATCATCGAGCACCACGCTTAATTAGGTTGAATATCGAATTGAAAGCACCGTATTTTAATGTAATCAATGTCTTGCTATCGAAAATTGCTCAGTTGGACTTTCATCGCTGAATCCGCAAATCGTTGTGCCCGCGTCATCTCCACCTGCTGCCTCAACAGCATCCGACTATTTCGTTAATCAGCCACTACAATATCAGCTTAAACTGGGAGTGGGATTGGAAGAGACGCCGCTGAGGATGGACCCCTTTTCCGGCCAACGGAAAGTTTGGACGAGACGTTTGAGACGGCGTAATTGACCATAGCACTAACAACAGACGTCAGTGAGCGGAAGCTGATGTATTTTTGGATGCATCACTTGTCAGACACCTTGACCCTCCCGAAGCCAACATCGCTCCGACGCCACATTTATCAGCCCTAACAGAGAACGCCCTTGGGCATGGTCGCATATACTCCGGTGTTCGTCCTTTTAGCGAGATTACGGACAATCACGCAAGAAAAAATTCTATTCTCCCTGACCGGATGCACCGAGTTATCTGTCGGCACTTCCCAGTTCATAACAGAGAAGGGCAATGGTAAACACACGCATCGACCGGGTCGGACATCTCATCACCCAGGGGCAAGGTATAACTTCATGCCACATTAGACCCGCAACTAACACAGGGGTTTTCCCCATGTTCAGCTTTAGTCAGACTTTCGAGAAGACGGAAAGTGTAGCATCAATCATGAAGTGCGTTTCAGTGACTGAGCGTTCAGGGAGGGTATTCGGTTGAAGTTGTCAACGTTGGAGACGAGAAAAAAATGGTCTACGTGGGCACGCTCTTACTCATAGTGGGGTTTGATAAAACCGTGTCTATTGCACATTTAAGAGACCCAGAAAGATGCCACCATATTTCCGGCCACCGGCGACCACAACAAAGCATGTAACTCCTACATCGCAACCGCAAACTTCGGTTCGCGTCCGTTTGCAGAATACATAGACCAAAAGCACAACGCATGGGGAATAACATCATCATCCATAGCTTTTCGAGGGGACTTCAACCGACTGTGTTAAATGATTTCAAGAAATCAAGAAACGGACGTTGACTTCCTAACACGAAAGGCCCGCTTTTAAGGGCTCGTTGAAGGTTAATACCTGATTGGCAAAGGCTTTGTCCGTGCCTGTCTCAGTACAGAGTAGCTTTTCATGAAAATACTAAGAAAGTTCCCCTCCGAAAAGTCAATTAATCGGTTGTTGCAGGGATCGTGGCATAATGTCTTGTCCTCCTTCTGTATGAAAGGAAGTGAAACGGACTTATTGAAATCATGCAGGACAGAAGTTGCACTTTACACAGACGAAAATCTATCTTCCAGCTGGCAACAATTAACATTAGCACAGTGTTTAGAGTCTCCAGATGGCTGTCCGTCTTTAAACGCAGCTCCGTCGTTTCAAATATTCTAAATTACTGGCCTGGCATTGTCTCAGATATATGGTAATCTGCTAATGGAAGCAAAGACAAATGTTACCTCGGGGAAGACGAATTAAATTTCTCATCAATGTGCACTTGCAGGCGTGGGACAGCTTACCTAGAGGGAAAGTCATACTGGCGATGCTGCTTACATTTTTCCAAATGACCCCTAATTAAGAGCGGGATAGGCTTCATTCAGGAGTACGTTAACAAGACGGGACATTGGTTTGGTTCAACAATATATGGGTAATAACTCTCTGGAAACAAAACAAAGAAGTAGCATAAGTATATCAATTTTCAAACATGCATATGCGACACGAATAAGCAACACGAACAAAGTCAGTGAGTCCATCTTAGCTGTTTGCTGTCGCTTTATAGCAAGAGCAACGGATATAAGGAATACGGAGGTTTGAAAGCAGTAGGCAGTTGTCTAGAGAATGCGATGTAACTGATCGAAAGTCGCCGATAGATGCGTTCGGGAAATGAAAAAGATGGTAATTTACGGACGAAGGTGCTAGCACGCGTTCCCTTTCTAAGGATTGTGACAAACAGGTATGAATAGGGGAATGGTCCAGACCGTGGAGTCTTTCACCTTTTATTTCTAGAAACGATTAATAATGTTTCAAGTTTTTGAAGTTCAGATAGTTTGGGTAAGCTTTTTGCGCATATCGTCGCGTAAAAACAATGGCGCGAGTAAACTGCATCGAGCACTTTGTTACTGAAGGGCTGAGATGAGCTGGCTCACCTGTATCAGTATCAGTATCAGTATATTTCAGGGAAGTAGGTGTGTACCTTTGAAATCCCTATTGGTTACATGCAGAGGATATATATGGAGGAAATGGAAAGGAAGTAACATGAAAGAAATGCGAGGGGAATAGCAAAAACTGTACAGATGAACACCGAATGTCATGCTTTAACAGAGTTTAGAGCAACATTAACATGCTTTGTTGGTCAAAATACGGCGGACAGTTGAGGCACGCTTAAGACACGGGAAAAGAAGTAAAATTGTTTAGTCTACAGGCATCGTGGTAAATGCGAACAGCGGTGTGCGACGTGGTCCAAGCTTAATAAATAACATAAACATATATTACTTAAATGTTGGTAGCAGCATCGTTATAACACTAAATTTTCCGCGTTGTCTGTCAAGGTGGCCGTAGTCCGGCGTTATTGTGGTGCGGGCTACAATGCTGATCTAGTCTCCATTTAAAAGTATCTACCGAGCCTGACATAACAACATCCTCAGGCAAGGCATTCCAAGCTGCAACCACTCTGTTGGAGAAGAAGAACTTTCGGGTGTCTAGCCGGACACCAGCCACACGCAGTTTGAGTGGATGGCCTCTCAGGTTAGTCGTAGTCGCCAACTCGAAGAAGTCTCCAAACGCGAGGCAGCAGCCCTGATTGCGCACGATGCGGAAAGCTTGTATCAGGTCCCCACGTAGCTGTCTGTAACTCAAAGGAAAGAGGTCAAGATTAGCTAATCGCGTTTCGTAGGGTAGTGACCACTGCCCAGATACAAGTTTCTTTGCTCGCCGTTGAACTTTTTTGAGTATGCCCAAGTCTTTAGCGGTCCAGGGTCGCCATGCTTGGATAACAAACTCCAGATGCGGTCGCACAAAAGTTTGAAAGACCTTGGCGAAGCAGTCTTCACCAAAGGAGGAGAACGCCCGTTTGACAAGGTATAGCATGGACATCGCCGACTTGGCCACCTTTGAACATTGCAGTGAAGGCTTAAGCGAGGTTGTGATCCATACACCCTGAGTCGCAGCACTCAGTCCCACTGTATGGACGGGGTGGTTGGGGACGAACGACAAGGAAAACGGCTGGAATTTCATCAGGCAACTCACTCCTGCCAGTCCCCCAATAATAACTGACTTAAAGCATCAATGTGCCTTTATTCATTCACTTGCTCCTGAGGAGCAGGATACATCGGCCGCACAACGAGACGCCTGGTAAAGAGGGTGCGTGAACATATGCCCGCCTGGCTAGACAGAGGTGAGACCTGGTCGATTTCAAGTTCTATTCTCGCGCATTTAATCGATACGAACCAACGAGTCGATGCCCAGAAAGCATTTCAGGTTGTCTACCGGACACCAACATGCTTCTCTAAAGGCCTACGCCAACGGATACTAGCAACGGCAGAGGCAGTAGCTATACGGTTAGTGAATCCGGTGTTATGCTGTCAGAAAACTCTGACACGAGCGCTTTCGCTGCCGTGACCAACGCCAACCCCAAGCGATGAAGCCATGCCGCCTCAAATCCCTAATCACTATGATGGGTACTCCGTGTACTCAACCCAAGATAATTACTCAAAGACTCTCTTACCCCCCCCCCCTAGCTCTGACGACTAACACCCGCCGACCTTCTCATGGGGGCGGCGTGGGGATGATGAGTGTTAGTGACTTAATAGCCCTTGAGGCATCCATAAACACTGCTGATTTTGTACATTTTCATTCGTTTGTGTAATTGTATTGGCCTGAGGAAGAATTACCGAAAACGTGCGTTCGCCAACTTGACTTTTAAAGCAGATTAGTTTTACTATTGATTCAAGAGGGTGATCTACACAAGAAACGTACCCAAGCCACCTGTATTGCAAAAGCATACAATAGTATTAATTAGCTCTAAAAATAAAGGACAAACGCCCCTTTGGACGGGACCACGACCCCATATATACCAATTTGGCACGACCATGAGGATGGTGATAGCAGGGTCATGGTCGACGGTGTTGACAATCAAGAAGAAACATCGTCGTATGGGAGCGAGGAAGCTGTTTATTTCGTTAAGCGATGACATTATTTGGATGTCACTTAATTTCTTTGTTTGCTCAGTAGGCTAGTATCCAAAAGTTCATGTAAATTTATTGAGACAGACAGGGGTGACGTGCACAGACAAGATATCCTCCATCGCATTACATATCTGAAGTGATTCTGGCAGGATAGCAGAATGTGAACTCGGTTGCATCCAAAACCTACTAAATGATGCAGCACAGTATCCGCTTATTCATTTTCCAAGCATCCGTTGAGACAAAACAGGCATTTTCGGAACTGACGGTTAGGTCAATTTTTGCCCCAGAGAACTGCTATAAATTCCAAGAAAATCGACGCGATAATTATTGTTCAGTAAGGCTGACTTGAGAAAGCTACCAAAACGAATTCATCTTACATTTATGGAGGGATTGACAGCAGCATTTCCTCTGAATTGTGCTGGCATGAGTTTTGTGATTTTCGGGCATCAACCCCTCCCTCTGAGCTACTGACAGATCAAACGCCTGATTAAACTGCTTTCCTGTCTAAGCATGAGAGCGCCCAATAAGGACAGGTTCTTCTTCGGTAAACCTAAGACGCATCTCATTAATAGCAATAAGTAGATCCTCGGCGTGTTCGTGGTAATTAACATTCGCAATTGCACGACGGATGTATTCGTCCCTTAAAGTTTTTGTAGTACGGTACCTACTCCAGCTTAAGTATAAGATGTCTGGATAGACGGTAAAGGGAAGACTTTCCTTTCCTATTATATGAATCTTTTCGTAAATTACTAGAAGATGGTAACCAGATATAATACATATGCTTAAGAGTAAAGGATAATTTCAAAAGACAAAGAGCTTACGAAGCGTGAACGCGTGAGACGGCTGCTGACTCGGAACGTGGCACATTCACTTATGCCCATTGTATGCATCACAGGCCATGTATTTGACGAGAATATTTTGCTCGTTAATCTCACCCCTAGAGGCAAGGCTCGTTTAGTTTATATATCAAAAGCTAGATTCAGTTATTTCTGGTCCGTTCGCAATACTCTGTCTAATGCTGTGCCGTAACTTCATGCTGATCTGCACGGATGGAGAACACATCAACCCGTTGTTTTATTAATAATGGAATCGTTTATCATTTTCCAAGGATGGTATTTCCACACTTCCATTTCGCTCCTTTCTGACCAGTCCTGATGAAGATTACTGGAGTCGTTTAAGTGCATTCCATCTTAGAAAGCGACAGGAAACACTTGAAATGCAATCCCGAAGTGCGTTGTTACAAGGTAGTCCGATTGTATGCGCCGGTTTTGAGCAAGATGTCTAAGTTGCCCGCCAGTGAACCTTCTATGCTAACACATGGCATCGTCCGGTGGGTCGTCTATATATTATTTCTTGGTCGACTAAAGGGAAATACTGCAACTGTTGCATAACTGGTTGCGTGGGTAGGTACTTTGCGTAGAAGCAATCGAACAAAGCAAACTACTTGCCGTAATCTGGTCGTGGAGGGGGGGGGGGGGGGGTGACCGTGGTCAAGGGACTGGTCCAGCGGCAGAAATTTTGCACGAAGGTCCCGTTTAGTACCGTTCTTGCAAAACATAAAACTAGTCTGTGGGCTTGCACGATAGTTTCTGTAGGGCGATTTACGTAAATATCTCCTGGTTGTGTTCGTTTCGTACAAGAGGAAAACAACCAGGACATATTTGGTGCAAAAACGGCAGCTTTATCAATAAATGATGTCAAAAATAAGAGTCGAACGGTGTCTTGGGCTGGTCAAGGACCGCCTCTATCCCAGCATGCGTCAGCTCCTAGAAGTGGGACAGATAATAGCAGCCTTGCTATTCCGCAATTTTTCGGCGTGTTCTAATCAAATTGCTGTCTGATTCGCGATGCTAAAAGATTTTTTGAGTCAACCCAGTTGCCCAATACTCATTTTGGGCTTGCGATTCCTGTATCTCCTTGCCGAAGCGTGTCAAAATGCTTAAGTGCCTGAGGTCTAGTAGTCATGACAAGGATCCGAACTTTCCAAGAATCCCACGACTAGCCTCTAAGTGCGTCGTTCCTGCAACTTTTCAACAGCTCTCTGGTAAGCCGTATTGACCTTTGCCTTGCAGTCCGATCAAGGCTTCATCGTATATTCTAAGTATTAGCGACTGCTTTCCCAGCTTGAACTAATAAGTCTTTGTAAAATTTGACTATCTTGCTGAAGGACAATACTATCTTGAAGGTCGGTCATGGACGCCGCACCCAAGATGAAGTTATGATTTTCCATTTATCCGAAAATGAGCACACGTTTGGCCGATTTCAGCGTCTGCGCTTCAGGAATTGGGTGTCGAGTGGTTCGTGGACCTGACTGGAAATGGAGAAATCAGGTGAGTCTCATCTCTCAACCGACTTCTCCTGTGGACTGCATGCTGAAACGACCGCGGTCGTTGCGACACATGTTTGACACATTTAGTAGCAGATTTTCAATCCAAATGTGCCACTTTCCGTCTTGTTGTTTATATTTATCTTGTGAGTTTAGTTTTTATGAGTCTTTTGTTTTAGAAAGCCTGCTGCCTGTTGATGTATATTCAGAAGTCTCACAGCTGGCCTAGGCCAGTTGGTGATCACGGGAGTACACTCCCACAGCTCATTAACCGACTACATTATAAACAGGCGGTTCCTACAGTTTCTGAAGCGCTTAGCCTTTTTATTTGCGCAAGTTTTAGTTTCGTATATGTTATTTGAAAGTGTTAATTAACACGTGTTAATTAACTTTTCCATTCTGTCGATAAGAGACTTCGTCGTTTAAATTTAAACGACGAAGTCTGTTATCGACAAAATGACTTTATACGTAGACGTACTACTCGATATGCTACCTGTATTTTGATTAATATAAAAGTGTGTTTTCAAAACTTTACTGTCGTCGTGGCCGAGTCATATAGAACTCGGAAGATATTACGGAATATATTTACCTCGCAAGTCTTCAGAGGACTTTCTCCCTGCTTTAGCGATTGTATAATTCCTGAAATTTATAGGTCCAACCCCTCATAAGGAGTTTGGATTTGTTGTTTCGTTTTATTCCGGATTTTGACGTTTCCTCTTGTACGTGTGGGCTTCTACGTCGTCTTGCCAAGTCCGTTTGGTCAAAACTTACGAACACAATAACAATATATCCTTCTGCCCAACCGACTTGAAAACCCTATCCATTGTAGATTAGACATAATCTCGGAGAGGTTAGTTGAACTTCTTTGGCTAGCCAGTAGTTATACGACACTTCTGGTGGAACGTGTAATATGCAGTGTTTCTCCGGGTTCCTCTAACCTTTCCTGCGTTTTCTTCACAATTTTGGTTCTCAGCACGGTTATCTTTGTCATTTAGTAGAGTATCAATATTTTGCTCAAAGGTATGATTCGTCCTCTAGGACATTCCGAACCATTAGTATCAAGAACGGGAAGTCTCGCAAATGAACATATGTGTTATATAACACAGCTTGACATAACCATGACAAGTTGGGAGGAGCCTAGCCTTTATTTGAACTTTGTTTCCATTAAGAGTGCAATGTTCGCCTCCTACGTTTTTGTCCACTGTTTCAGTTGGAGTTTTAATAACATTGGCACTCTTTCGTTTTGGTACTTATAACAAAGTTGTAATAACCATGTTCTGTGGACATGCATTTATTCCTGAAATGCTACAATATGCAAACGTCTGCTTTTATATGTTAAAAGGACGGCGGTGAGGGTCACGTCGGCTCACTTCGACGGTTCGAGGCTCGCGGTGAAGCTGTGGTCCTATGGGATTCCGGTATTGTTGCGAACTACCGCTGTGGCGCCTTAGGTTTTGACTTACGAGTTTTGGACAGCTCACCTACCGGCGAGAAACATGCCGACTCAATATGCGAAGGCTGCAATGAAGTGAGAGTTCGATATCATTTATTCTCACCATATACTGGATTAATTTTGAGCAGTTTATAGTTTTATTTGGTAGACAGGGCAACTTCTTTATTGGAAACTCCTTACTTATATCACGCCAGTCAGTTATAATTTATGTCCGCTATATCCTAACTGTCATAAGTGGAATTTTCATTTTGTGCTTTCGTATGATAACTTTTGTTCTCGCTTCATGTCTGGAATATTTTCGTGCATTATCTCTTTATATCTATTTTGTTACTTCGTTCATTTATATTTCAGTCACCCATTTATGGCATCCGATGGAAGTGTATGCTCTGCTTGAACGTGGACTTGTGTTCATCGTGCTACCATGGCGATAAACATTGTTTGAATCATCGTTTCCTCCGTATAACAGCGCCCTGCAAGACAAGGTAAGCATTTCATTCGTTAATAGAGTCATTAAAATACATCCTGCATGGTTGGTCACCTCACCTTTCAAAAAGACATGGAACTGTTGTTTGTCAACGAGTGGGGCCTATGTTTGCCAAGCAATTACCCTTGGCGTCATATAAAACTGTTTTCTGCGCGGCCTGCTGCTGAAAGTTTTACTGCGGTTTTGTGGAATAGTGAATTTTAGCAGCTGTTGTCTGCTCTCAAAATTACATCTAATGTTCTCCCCAAAACGCTTTTTTTGATTTTTTCGGAATAAAATAGACTGCCTGTTCCTTCTAGTGGAAGGCGAAACGCACATGAAAATAAGCTTTGGATTCCCAGATTTGCTCATGAAGCCCGTTTAAAGGACACGTTCTTTTCCGCTGCACACTCTTCCATTAAATGATGTTTTTGTTGTTCAGAGAATGTCAACTACGCCTTCTACTACTTGTGTGATATCTATTACAAACGCCTTTTTTACGTTTTCTGCCTGCAGATTTTTACAAGGTCCGTACAGCTGGCAGAAATATTTGGATTTCAGTCATTATATTTCATAAGTGTGATAACATTCGGCAGGTAATTGCTTGTGTCTAGACTTAGAATCCGATCCAAGGTGAGTTATTGAGGCGCAGATGTTTGTAAAAGCTTTTCAATCCCTCATTGAAAAGCGTTTTTTCGCAATTCATGACGCTTTCCAAGGGTAAGCAGCTGACCAGACCATCCTCAACATGCCTCTTGTTCGTCAGTCCTTCTGTGAATTTGCAAGGTAGTTGAGGGGCACATAACGGTCTGGTCAGCAAAACGTGATAGGAACACTATTTCCATTTCCTCCCTAAAAGATCTGTTGGAAACTGTGCATTGTGTGTGTCCCTACCAAGATGTTTGAGTGCTCCATCGGTTACGAGGGTCCAACGCAATGGCTGTTCTGGTTCTGCTCGCACATAGTTCCCGCTCGTGTTGATTTCTCGAGTAACGCCCTTCACCCTCCTACACCTCGTTCTTGTATTATTCTCGTCCCTACGATCCCTATCCTTGCCGATCCTATTGATTACACTTGGCTCCATTTCTCCCCAAACTCAAGCTGCGCCTTACAGTTGATCCCCAAGCCGGACCTTACTAGCAAGATACAATCGGGGTTTAGCCGCATGTAATTTCCGACTCTAAGTTATTTAACTGTGAATGCTATTGCGCAGGCCTGACGATGATTTACTGAAAGTACTTAAACATCGATCTCTTATTTGTGACACTTGCAATCTCTTGAAATTTTGCAGGTATTAGCGTTCCAAACCATCAAATACGATCAAGTGTTTTCCGTAGTTTATCATTTTAACTGAATTTCATATTTCCAAACTATCATGCATAGTTATCGATTCCTGCATATTTATCCCGAAAACACCAGGGTTGCCGTAGGGCGTCGAATGAAGGCCCGAAAGATTGACGCTGTTGGTCTGTTTCCCAAAGCCCGCGTTGTTCGTGGTTTTGACTGGCGGTGGGGAACTCAGGACTGCGCCGAGGGAGTTGTGAACTCCCTTCTTCTATCTGGCAACACCAGCAGAGACCCTACATCGTCATCTTCGTCAGCCATGTCTGTGCCTTGTCAGGGCAGGATTATTGATCGCCGAGACTGGTACCAATGGGCGCCCAGGTCAGCAGTCTCCGTGGCTTGGGATAGCGGCGCTTACAACGTCTACCGTGTGGGATACATGGGAATGGTGGACCTCAAGGCCGTTCGACCTACAAAGGGCGGCTCCTATTATGTTGACCATCTGCCCCTTCTTGCCGACCTCCGCGATATCAACGCTGTTGAAAGTTTCCAGCCAGCTGGTGTCCCAAGAGCTCTTGAAAACCTGACTTCAACAGCCGCATCAGCGGCAGCAGCAGCCCCAACTTGGCTGAACCTTGAAACAGGCCGCAGAGCAAGTTGGCATCGAAGACCAACTCAAATCCGCGAATCCATGCCTTCGACTGCAAGCGAGTCAACCGATTTTGAAACTGGTGTTCTAGCCTTTGCATCGCCCTCCTCCAGCTTTGATGCCGTCGACTCCGGGGACCGTATGCCCCTGACTGAAGCTGTGCTGAATGAAAATGCCACTACGGAGTCTGTGGGCGCAATGACGTCATCGCAGAGACCAAGTAGCACACCTTCGCAGCAACCTTTGCAGGAGTATGCACAGCCGCCGGAAGCATCCACACATAGTCGACCCCGTGGCGGACGGACTGCGAATGAGACTTCCGATCCGGCACGCTCGAGGGTGCAGAATTCTCGCACCTTGTTGGCTGATTTGTTTTGTGCCGGTGGGGGCGCTAGTGGCCCAGGATCTGTCAGTGATCCCTCCTCTCCGCCAAGATCCCGTGTTGCTCCCGAAAGCAGTGGGAATAGAACTCTGCGAACGCCAATAATGCTTAATAGAGCACCTGTCGTAACCGGTGCGGCTACTGCTGTGTGCCGGCAAACCGTCGCGCCAGTTGCACAGGCTTCTTCCAATGATGGTCGACCGGTTGCTGGCGCCTCGCTAGTAGGTGCTACATTGAGACTGAGACCTGGGGCGGTCATTCAGTTGCGACTTCGTAGCATGTCTAACGAAGCCTCACCATCTGGTTCTGAGGTTAGTTCCCATTTGCTCCTAGTCTGTTTGCCTTCTTCAGGATTTTGAGCACCGTTAAATGCAATCGGTTCTTTTCGTACTATGTTCTAAAACATGTAAGATCATTCCACGCATTGATAGCCAAGCATTTATGATCGGAGTTGATAGCGACTTATTATGCTGATGTCAGTCCAACCATCCATGATCACAGTAGTCTTCCTGCTTCTCCAGTTTATCCGCGGTCACATCAGATGCAGTGGACTAACCTTGACCTGTCACATCATGCCGGGTCTGGCTGTTTTATGACTCGGTGTCGAATAATTGAATGCTGCTGACTTAATGAGCATGAGCAATGGAAGGGAATCATGCCAAATCGTAGACCGCGGTTCAGTCAGCATGACAGGACCACAACTTCGAGTTTTACATGGGACGAGAACCCGTGAGCCGCAGGCTGCGGGCATCATTCTTCCACTCTAAATCTCTTAACCGACACAACGAGCTCCATTTATCTCAGCAGGTACTATGGCTTGTGTTATGACCAAGTGAGTAAAATAATAAATTACTAGGTGTCCAAAAACTCGTTGTAAATTATGACATAAGCGAAACCTGCCAACCACCAGACACTTGATTGCAAAGTGACCGCATTCTGCCAGCATAGTTGCGTATATTTTCTTATCCATCAGATGGAGCCCCAATATAACCTCAATACGGCGGAAAAATAACTCCGTCTGCTAACCATGAAAGCCTCTTCTTCTTCCGCTTATTTTCATCCCCTTCCCATTTACTGCTCAAAGCAGTCTTTCTTACTTTCGCAGTCAGTGGGAGTCGCCCAATCGTTTCAGGGTAATCGTAACGTCAGTACTTTATCCACTACACTTTAAATCCCCTCCTTGCTTTATCAGTCGCGAGTGAACGTTTGCATAATCTGCGAGGTTGGCGGCTGTGGCCGAATTTCAGCCCTCGCCACGGCAGCTTACGGGGCCAAATGTGAAACCCCTGTCGAAATCTGTAGCAACGCCCTGGCAGCAGCTGACTACCACCATTATGTGCCTCCATCTGGAGGCGAAAGCGTTGAGGCACGTATGCTCATTTCTAGGGTTAAATCAGTCCAGTGAAGAGCATTCCGTACAGCATCTTCAAGCCCGCCGTACCTGCACAAGCAACTGTCATCTCAGGTACTGGCCTAGATAGGCTGCCACGAAGAAGAAAATGCAGTTCTTCCTTTTATCATTTGATCATTTAATCGGCCGTAAGCATAGTTGACACAGTGCTCAAACTTCCATATCACCGTATTATAGGGTGTGGGATTATTTCTTATCTGCCTCAATCTCCTTTTAGACGTGCCCAGAGTTTTATTTCTGCTCACTTAGGCAGCACTTCCGGCAACTGTCATAATTTGGCACGAATACCATATGCCCCTTTTCTACTCAGGTACCAGGTTCCTGTAAACTCTCCTACCATGCAGGAAGCTCATTTTCATCATCGATTCTGTACGTCGTTTACGCAGTTCTTATCTGCATTTTAAAAGTGCCTTTTGGAGTAATGTCTGATGTTTTTACAACCTCACCGCTTACTTTTTAATAGTATCAGTCTGGCTATCTTGGCTCGGCGGTTAAGCAAAGCATAATCGCTTGTCTCAGGCCTGTTTTAGTGGAATACATAGTGCTCGTTCAACCGCTGTTTTGGCCCATGTACCTCGGCGTGATTTATCCACCGAAATGTATCAATCCGACAGATTTGATTTACTCCAGTATTTGCGTTCACCTTTTATTCCGAACTACACCGTACGTCTCAGGCATATGACGGAAGCTGTGATTAAAAACTGCTTTATAAGCTAAATATGCACGGAAGAGCACTGCCCTGTCTTCATTAACTACCACTGATGGACAGAAATGAACAGTTGGTGAAAATGCATGCAATCTCTTGACTTGTAGTGCAGGTTTAATGATTAAAGAGAAAGGGTATCACACTGCTTCAATCGGCGGCCAGAAAATTTGGTTGGAAACGCAATTTAGCGGATGTGGTATCCAACAGCGCCGCTTGCGTTTTGGTTTCTGAGGCAAGATTGGAACCCAACTGTGCTCCACCGGGCCCCGCGTACTTCAATGGTTCCCTTCCGGTGTTCTCCCCCAACTGCTGTTTTGTGCACCTGGCAATGAGCGTCAAATGAGCGCAGGACCGAAGCCTGTTCGATCTCTAGCGGTTACAACTGACACCTAAGCATACGAAACGCATAGGCAGCCGGAGTCGCACTGTATACGAGCCTGTCTCAGGGAAATGAATCATCGCTTCCCGCGGCGGCGTGTAAATGCCCTGTCGCGTCTGTCCGCTGTCGTAAAGCGTGCGTGGGCTTTCGACTTTGCGTGTGTGACTGGAGCAACATGGTACATACAGCAAAATCTGGTCAATCTGACCATCAGGTAATTAAGTTAACCTCCTTTTTCGACAAACTGCTGAAGAACAGGAACAGGTCACATGTATTATCGCGGATCTGCTTCCCTTACTAAGGCTATCATTTCACCGAACTGGATCGGTGATTGTAATAAGTCAGGGTGAAAAAGCTGAGAGGATAGTCTACACTCTGGACAGATCATGTGTCGCTCTGTTGGTTGGAAGTTCATTCGAGTGGTCTGCATAGGCCTGCAGTCGGTGTAGCTGCGTACCGGGCCAAGCCAGTGCGCCAGCAACATTCGGATGCTGGTTGTGACGCATTCTCCAACGAACAGCCTGGCTGCTGAGGACGGCTAAAGTAGAAGTAGGTTGTACTGCAGCAGGCGCTTGAGAGCTGAAGAATGAGAGGGGCAGCTCTGGTGCCTGTCGGAAATCTGACCTTCACTGACTGACCTGTGCCAGCGTCAGTTTGTTTGGTCAAGTATTCGCACCGCTTGCTCGCACAAAACCCAGATGTCCGATAGGGATTTAACAAAACCCTAGAAGTGGGAATTATTTGAAGGACGTTCAGGGAGATTCTTAAGAGCGTGATCGAGGAGGGAAAGACCCAGTTGCTAAGGCATCCCTTCGTCAGCGGTTCTTTATACTAACTCCGGATAATTTGACCAGTTGCTAATCAGTTCCCAAGTTTTCTCCCCAACGCGGTCTGACTAACTTGAGTTCAGTTTACTTGCTGGAATCCGGTGAATGAGGTTGTTGCGGCAAGAAATTTGACAATTTTCAGTCTTTGCACTGAACGAATTATAATTTGTCCGTCGAACTACAATCATCTGGGGAAAGCAGTGACATGTGCTCGTGTTTGGTTGTAGTTGGTTGGGCTTCGCTCTCTTCTAAATCCTGCCGTGCTCTTTTGGCAGGACTAGCCCTAGACGGCCGCTGATGAGGAAACGTCTAGTGTATTTGAGCGAAAGTAGGCGTGCAATTTCGATCCGCCTATTTGTTACGTATAAAGAATCTGCATAGTATAACTTCCTAGTCTGTGCTTTTTCCTACACGCCGGTCGCTCTCCCACAGCCAGGTCAGACTTCACTCAAACTCACTGGTGCTGGAGCAGCACGCCGGCTGTCATCCTCCTTTGTCGAAGTTTTAACACTGAGCAAAACCTCAGGACCACACAGATGGGATTTGGGCGTCAAGTGAGGCCAATGCGAGATGACTACCTAGGGCAATTTGACATTTGGTACTACTGACAAGTCGACAAAGTGACCAAACTTTTATGTGAAAATTCAGTTTTTCTGGCGGAAACAGTGACCGCGTGACATTCAAGGGCATCAGAATTACCGGTAAAACTTGGAAAAGTCGCTTTTATATGGTCGAGTGATGTTTATGAGCGTAGTTCGCAAAGCGGCCAACAGCCTACAGCTACCAGCTGGATGAAAGAGTGAGAAGGGCCTAAAGCGAGAGATAGTAGCTTAATGAACTCGAGCCATGGGTTAGTGAGTTTAGAGTCCAATTTCCCGTGTTTGATTTAGGACGCATGAGATCTTTCCCAGCAGCATTATCACTAGATCTGTTAGAGATGATATTGAGGTCCCTTTTGGAGTTTGAATGAAGGGTGGATAAAGGCAGTTTAGTGATTAAAAACTCCAAAGTAGCTCAGCAATACATCTGACTCAGTTGCGAAAAAATCGGCGGCATCGGCGCGGTTCGAACCCACGGCAGCAACTGCAAGGCCGGTGTATATCCAACACTGACCATTTGAGCTACGAGGTCTCGACCGAGGGCTGCGAGTTTTGATCTCATTTGGGTCCAGTTATTCGTCCAGCCCACGACAACGTATGGACTGCTTGCTTGGAAGATCCTGCGTGGTCAGTCAACTTACTGCACCAGAATTGGTGGATTCCATACGTTGCAGTAAGATAAGGGGGGTATCTTAATTCGAATGTGAGCAAAACTGTTGGTTCCAGGTCGGGCCTCGTATCTCAGGTGGTTAAAACGTTGACTGTACACAATCCCAGTGCTTGCTGTCGCGGGTTCTAACCCCACTGACGCCGTCGAGTTCTTAACAATGGAGTCAGGTGAATTATGCAAGTCTGCTAAACCACCTGTTAATTCGAAGTGTTTTTAGAAACTTTTGGGTCACATATGGTTATGTAGCCGCACCTGAGGTAAACAAACCCCATCTACCTGTAATACGCGACCGGGGGTAATAGGGGTTTTTACAAGTGGGGCAGGGGAACGCACAGGCGACGAGGTAAAGTAATTGTATGCAAAAGAAAAGCCGTTGGGAACTCGCGGTTGTAATTTGAGTGGTTGAGAACTAATTACCCTAACCCCAACCCCAACAGTATTGTGTCCATCAGATGCGGCTGCATAGCCATATTTTACCAACTTTTGTGTTGGCAAGGGGAGTTAACGGACCAGTTGTGAACGTGCAAACAAATAACATGTCCATACAATGGATGTTTTGGTTGCAAATTTCCCGAAGTCTTTATGTGGGCTTGAATAAATTCATTTATGCCTACAACTCCATTCATCGAACAGAACAGACCTTGCCATGGATGTCAGAAGGCTCCCTTTGCATTGAGTAACCTGCTGGTCCCTTAAGGTTTAGTATGCTCCTATTAAAAATATAGTAACCGTTCCTCAAGACCGGAAAATTGTCTTGCCTGCATGACTGGTAATGATTTTAAGGCCAGACTTTCGTCTCCTTCCAATATTTCGTTGCGACATTGGAAGCAAATAGTTGGTTTCCTGATCGCCCACACAATGGACAAAAATTGAAAACGCTGTGCTCGCATTCAGCGCGGTGGGTAAAACCTTTACGCAACTGCTGTCCATACAGTTCCAGGGTTTCTAGACTTTCTTTGAATGTCTACATATAAATGAATAGTCCTTTTGAATTTCTACGGGAGTCACTCAAAGAGAATCTGGTTGTTTATTTCCGCGACCGCTCGAAACAATGTTTCGTCTGACAATCGAATGTATCACCCTCCGTAAACGGCCTTGCGCAATCATTCAGTCACATCTCTTTTCAGCTGCTAACCCTACACAACAGATTAGCTACACAAACAAGCGTTCTACTTTCCTCGACCCAGACCTACCCACAGCCGTGTATCAACTTCGTATGCTGTTCCGATCGTCCATTTTGGTTATCCTCTATTGCCCATGTTAGTTATGTAACAATATGCTTTCACAGCATTATTCACCTACCGCTACCTTTTATAGTATCTTTCCCTACCGAGTGTGGTGGAACGCGTGGACGACACCAGCGGCTCGGTTGTGTTGATGGTGCCACAGACCGGCCAGCGTTTCACGCTGACCAGTTCTCATCAACAGTGTGCTTCGGCTGCCACGGGCCCCTGCCTGCCTCCCGCTTCATCAGCGCAATTGACTGTCCCCGTACAAAGTCACTCTACCGGCCGCCATGGTGAGGACCAGACCCGACAGCAAGTGTCCGCCCGCCAGGCGGCTTCCTCTGTCCTCACACGGATGCGCAGGCGTGATTCCTACTCCAGAGGCAACTTGTCCGGGACTCAACCACCATCGCAGCCGCCTCAAGCCATGCCAACAGCGACAGCAGGATCGTCGTCCGAGGCTGCTGGACACGCTGCGAGAGAGCAGTCTGCCCCTGAAGGCCAGTCTTCTTTGCCAGCTCGACCGGATCACGAAACCTACGCCGCCACAGGTAGAGTAACTTCCTCTGTCGATAGTTCTTTATTGAGTTGGCTAAAAACGAAATTTCATTACATATTCCTGCTGACGTAACCAATCTTCTTTAAGGAGATCGGGACTCGATGCCGTCGGCGTCCACATCGCGTGGTACCTGTCTACGCCAATCCGGGAAACATGTCTCTGAAGAGCTCATGTTTGCCGCCGCCGAGGGCAATGTGAAGAAAATCACTTGGTTGATAAAGCATAGTGAAGTTGACGTAAGTTTAGTTGTTTTTGCATATACCCTTCATTTGTTGGTTCTACTGCCCGGTCGGGACGCACGCCAGTCGCAAATTATTTTTAAGTGTTTACTGACAACTTGTTAGTACCGTTTACTCATAGAACAATCTGGAGGTTCGGTTGGCAAACACGTGCGTTTACGTAGGCCCTCCTTTGGCCAATACCGTTATAGGGTGTTATTTAGGCTCCCTAAGCTCGCATACAGCAGAACAAAACGCGGGACAGAACGGCATCATCTAAGTTCTTGTATTTCGCCCGGCCTGTGACTATGAGGGTATGTATGGGCAAGAAATAGATAGCGTAGTTAGACTATAACTGCTGACACGCAAGTTCCCTCATCTGCATTTGGTTCGTTTGTTTGGGACCACGGTATCCGTGAAGCATGCATGAAGTTCTGTTATGCAAAGAGGGTAATTTTCCGTGGCCTGATCGTCGTTGGACGTAGATACTGACCCAGTGATTGCTGGATGTCCTTTAGCACGCAAGAAGCTATACAGAACGCTCCACCATCGTCTGCTTTATGACCAGTACTTACAAGATGTGCAGGGGAAGGGCTGCTTATCGTTCCTGTTTCACCTGTCCTAGCCACGTCGGTATAATTTTCTTCTACTACTTCGTTCAAGTGTCTGTTTGTTCAACCAATATGCCTTGCTCCACAGAGACGACTAAGAGAATATACATAGGATTGAAGATGTCGAATAGGCTAAGGGGAGGACTGCTATGTCCCCACAGTGACTGGAAAAGTTTGAGAACGGTCTGATTTGGGCACCTCTATTACGCTGTGGATTGTGCCCCCTCTGCATGACAGCCATGCGAAAATTATTCCGGTCTCTTGGGCTATCCGTGGGTTTTTTGGTCACACGGTCATATTTTTCAGAATAAGTCGGTCTAGATGTCTGTCCTCGTGGACACAGCATGCCCACCATTTTTTCCCTATTCTTTCCGAAGAACATTGGACCTTGGTCCTGTTGACCGGAGGGCAGTTCGAACTGGATTTCTGGTTAGGTAGTATGAAACTACTGACGCTTGCTCACTGTGTCGTTCCAGCTTCATCATAAGATCAAGCTGTTTACTTTGTAGGCCGCAGTATGTTTGTCAACCGACCTTCCGAGGTATTGTTTAGGTTTGTATATTTTTATACACATTTCTAGGTATTTGGGTCAGAAGCTCTAGCCGCTTTTTGACTTTCCTGCAGATTAAAGATTAGCTTATTTCGTTCCCACCGGAGACTCGCAGGTGAACATGAGACAAGGGACAACACTCACGTCGTGGTTCGGCTAGCCTACGAATATGTTATATTGACCTTCACTATTTCTGGGCTTACTCAACCTATGAATTAGAAGTTAGTAATTTCTTCTAAAACTGATGAACAGACTTTGAGCAAACGCCTTGGTGGGGAACTTCCTAGACTCCGATCCATGCCTAGGACTTTGTCTGACATCCATATTGCACGAAGTTCCGGTTGTATTGGCATACACGAACGTTTAACTAAATTTGGCAATCTACAACTCAAGTATGTATGTGCAAATTCGGGATGGAGCTGAAAGGTCCTATCTCTCTACGTTATTTGAATTCTCGCTCTACTCCCCAGGCTCTGGAACCCACCGCGCCTTCGTTTCTTCGACAACAACATTGTTACTTTTAACGGCGAGTAGCTATTTTCTTTTCCAAATTAATACAGGTCAATACTCACTACGCTGGTGGCACTGCACTGCACATTGCCTGCCAGTCGGGTCACCTGAACTGTGTAGACGTGCTCTTACGACACGGTGCTGATTGCAAGCAACGTGACGCTGATGGAAATCAAGCCTTGCATTCAGCCGCTCAAGGTGGTTGTCTCAACGTCCTCCGACGCATCGCAATGCACTGCCTGGAGCAGGTACCTTGTCCATCTAATATGGCCCCCAATTATCCCACAGGACAGCGTCCGCCCAGTGGACAGACAACAGAAAATGTTACAGTTTCTGACCCAGCGGCTACTGCTAGCGGCGCTGCAGCCACGGGTGCCGGTGATCCATCGGTCAGCGACCCCGGTCCTTTAGTGCAATCTGCCTCCGAACAGCCTCTGGATGTCAATTCACGCAACGCCCTTCGCCAAACGCCCCTGCATTTGGCGGCAGTCGGGAGACACCTCGATTGCGCTCGCTGTCTACTGGAGGAGTTCAACGCTCTTCCTAGCCTCCAAGTAAGATCATCCTTTTCATTTTTTCATTTGCGTTTGCGCAAGCACCTAGTGACTCGCCTTGAAATACTGTGAGCTTTGCATCATAAGCATGCGAGTTTAATTCCACCAGGTTTGCAAAATTCTTCTGAAGTCAACCCTTTCGGAACTTCCAGCGACAGCCGACAGCTAAACACCGGTCGACCCCACTAAGTTTCGTGTATGAATCCATTGTGTTCGAGAAATACCACCACTGTTTGCCCCGCATGGAAATTATCCAATTAAAAAATATCAGTCCTCCTGCCGTTTTTAAAATCGTAGATTACACTAGTTTTTGGATGTTCTAGTCCAAGGCGTTGCCACTCTCTAACGTCTGATAGCACTCCGACATGTCGCTTTTGTTGACTGCGAATTCTTAGTTCCAAAAAAATAATGGGTAGAAAATGGTATTTTAAACTAAGAAGTATTACGTTGTGCATTTCTTGTTACAGAAGCGGTCTGTTAGAGGTTTTTATGGTTTGTTCGGTAAAACGGTCAACTTGTCTCTATTCTCTCAGGGGTATTATCTAGCAGGGCATGGACTGAACACATATCCCTCCCTCTATCTTATCTTCCTTTCATTTCGATTTTTCCCCACTTTGCAGTGCATCTCGTCGGTACTTTTTTGACCGTTGAGTGGGCTTAAGTATACGTAGACAAGCTCTTTCTTAGTAGCGTGTATGTTAAAATAAGTTTTTATTTTCTCTGTGACTAGTCTCCGTATATTCCGACCCCAGGGGTTTTTCCGCTTAGTTTAAACGTTTCTAGCAGCTATTGCTTGGCAGGAATTCACCGATTTCTCGGGGTTAACGAAGGGCACTCAGTCTGTACGGCACACACCATCAGTGAATGAGCAGCACCGACCGGAAAGTGTTACTAAAACAAATATGACCGGTGCAATTACCATGCCAATCCTGTCTGGCGTGCCCTCAAACATCATAGGCCATAGAGGGTGTCAGCGAAACCTGACGATGTCAGAAGTGACTGCAGTTATATTGAACCGTTCAATTCAGGCTGCTTTCCGGCCAACGGCACAACACAAAGATGAACTGACCTGTGGACCCTACGTATAGAGGTCCATTTTACTAAAGAACAATGTGGATATGCGGAAGAAGTGGTTCCGCCATTCATTGTCACAATTTAAACAGCAATCGTTGCAAGTTTTTAACGCATTCGACGGCAATTAGTGCGCTATTTGCAGTCCGTAGCTGGTCGGCGTTTCATTGTCTTCCTACGGAGTGATTCGGTTCTAATCATTTACCTTGGCCGTCTAGGCCCCGTCCCGCTCATTGATTGGCATGATACTCAGTAGAGGGTTTTTCTAATAAGGTTGATTGTCACTCTCAGTTCAAACAAATTGGCGAGCTTATTTTCGGTAAGTATGCTTGTGAGCTTTGCGAAACCACTTTTAGGTTCGCTTTAATGGATAACGTTTTGAGCGACCAGTGTGTTCTTTAGAGTACCAAGTTAAACTCGTGTCACTCTCGGTCCCACAATTTCTACTGGCTGATAGACAGTACAGCACTATTCATTCAGATCACCGGTGGCTGCTATGACGACTGGTCCCTGCAGAGCCTCCTACACTGACTTACAAGAGCAACTCACGTAGACATTTCAATGCAGGTATCCGATAGATGGATACGTCTTCTTTCCCTATACCAGTGTCCGAGGCCCTTTATGCTGACCCACAAAACAATCCTTGCTCACACTTTAGCCCGAATTTTTGCTTCCACGTAATAAAGAATGCTGATTAAGAAGTTAGTCGCAAATACTGCATGCTTTCAGGCTAGTTAATAGATGTTTTCAGCATATCCCAAGAGGTATTTTTACCTCCCCCCATACGCTTTATCAGCTGGTTGTTTACGTTTGACCGATTCTTCTGTCCTTTTTGTCAGTCAGTCAGCCAGTGTATTTGAGGGAAATAGGCTTACGCCTTTGAACTCCCTATTTGTACATAAAAAGTCGATAAATAATCAAAATGTGAAGAAATTACAGCATTAAGTGAATGCAGATATTGATTCACATATGTCACTGATCTCATGGCTAATAAGTCACAGAGTCCGCTTGTTGTTGTTGCAGCATATGTCTGTCAAGCCGCGGATCAGTCAGGAGTATTGACTAAACTATCAAACCACGTGCTCAAACATCAAGTCTTCTGTCAGTGAGCCTCTTCTTCACATTTATGCTCGAGTGGTCATGTCTCCCTTTCCTGCCCTTCCTGGCTAAGAACGCTCGATCACCTGTCATCTGCCCCTATTCCTTTCCAGCGTCACTGGTGGAGGTCGAGCGTTTCAGCTTGTGCCCACAGGGGGGGTTGGCGGACGGTTAGCCAGGCGATCGCATGCTCATCTGAGATCGCCAGTCGACATTTCTGCAGTTTGAACAAGATACGTGGGGCAGGTAAAGCAGAGGAGACATAAAAAATGTCGTGTTAATGTCTAGGGTAGTGTCTCCCGAACATTTATGGCTTGCGGAGCACTGAACCGAACAAGTTTTTTTTCTACCGAGACACAGTAATCACAGTGACTTAGTCAGCGAAAATTGTTTCAACCGGACACCTATTTGCTTTCATTGTTCCAAACTGCCGAATTTGAGTAACAGACAATCTGAAGAAACTATATTTTATTGACTAATGGGGTAGATCAGTTAGTTTTGGAGGACAGATTACGCAGCGAATCGGCTGGATAGTCCACAAGCTCAATCATGTAGTCATGAACCATTTTATATAATCCGACTTCTTTCCGATCTAGTTTTATGGACTTAGCAACAACCTTAAAGCCGGGCAAACTAATGTTTTCAGCATTTGCGTAGTTTTTTTTCGCATTTGCTAAAGGTCGCATAGTTTTATGTAGCCCGCCATATAGGCTTTCTCGAGGTCGGACAGAAGATCTTCAGCTCTATTTCATGCTTTTGCTTACAGGGTCGGCCGACGACATAAATAGACTAGAAATTAATACTCTAGCGTTCTTCGCTTTGGTCAGCACTAAGTTCTGTCGTCAAAATTCGCCAAAACAGTCATTTAGCCCGCCTTTCAGTTATCATATGACGCTTGAGCCTGCCTGGCATCATTGCCTCCCTTAAGAACTGGAGGAGCAATCAAATAGTACGGAAAGAGTCTCCTTTTTTCAATGAGATAAAACCATGTTTGGCATCCTTTTAATGCTATTTGTGTTTGAGGCAAACTTGACAGCTTAGTTAAAATTTATTCTCTTTCTGGTATCAATTATCATCGTCAGTTTTTCCATCACTGATGAGAAGTTCTTCATTTGACGGCAATATAGAACTTCGTGGGGTAGTCACCACAACATACGCCAGGACTATAGAGGGGTAAAAACTAATGCAAGATTGTATCCTGTTTTGTTTGTTCAAGAAAACTTATTGTCTGCCGTGGGGGCATAAAAGGAGGAATCAAAGGGGTCCGTTCGGCGTAATTTGTGCTACAACTTTTACGAAGGAAATTTTGAAACAAAAGCGGAATTCTGCATTCGCTTCGATGCACACCTCAATCTTTCGCGACATAGGGCTGGAGACACTGATGGGGCGGAGGGGATGAATCTGTCCCCTTTTTGTGATAAAATCTCACTGGCTACTGGCTCTTCGGGCCAATACTGTTGAGGAGTCGGGGACTTCGTAATTTTTTCTGTTGAAACCTGCATGCAGCATAGTAAACAGTGTCAGTTCGGAAGTCAACTGTAAATTGGAGGCTCCAATCAAGACCCCCAGTTAAAATTCGTTTCCGGATCAGTGTGGTAAATTCAGCTAAATCGAAAAGGAAAAAATACGATTTTATGGAGGCAGAAATACAGCACATGATAGAAAGTGCTAAAGTTGGAGTAAACTTTACCTTTTTTTCCGTTTGATCCCTAATACTGGACTGGTGGAGAGGTAATCAAAGGGCGATACTTGTAGCACATGGAAGTTTGACAGGGATCAGGTTGGGTCAGGCAAGTTCGTTATTTTAGACTCAGTCCGGATGTACCTCTCGCTCGTCAAATGTCCTGACAGCTGACAGATTTCCATTAGAAGCTGTTATCGGTCAACCGGGGCTGCGGATAACCCGCTTTAAATCATAGACCATGGAAGCCGCACTCAAGTTCGGTAGCGTGCTAACCTCCCGTAGAGCATTCTCTTGGATACTTTATATCAGATATAACCGAGAACAGATCTGTAACTCGAATTTTTGGTGAGAAACAAGAGAACAGGGACCTTCCGTAACACATGTAGCCTTGCGCTAAATTCACGGGGATTAGGGCTAGGGTTGGTCTTAGGACACGCGAACAGGTACCTCTACCGGAACTGAACGCAAGGCCACCTATATTACAGGGATTGTTATTATCGTATCTGTTTCGACTTTTTTCATAGTTCACCTGGTAGCCATTATTTTCCTGTGGATTACGACAATTTTTATTTTTAGTTCACAGGGTATATAGTCTTAATGGAAATGGATCTTTGAAAACTGACGTAGGCTAGCCGTGAAAAATATTCAGTTTGTATATTTTTCAAAGCTTTTAAAGCTTCAAAACCACTCTTCGTGCATGCGTGTCACGAAAACTTTTCTAACTTTTTGATTTTATTACGGAATGACGCCCTGAAACTCCGAAGATGGATAGGCGTACCATGCAGAATGGGCAAGCTTGCATATGCATTTGATCTTCACGTATACTCTGTCCGAAGGTGCAAAAGGCCTCCACGTTAAGCCATTGTAGAAGCAGAATAGTCGAGACGTTCCATCATCACAGTTTAGCACGCAAGTCCTCTCGGATTCTTGAATTTGGACGAAATATTTACAACGTTGACTTTAACGTGTCATTAAAATCGCCTGGGGATCTGTCTTTAACATCCTTCCCCAATCACAGCTCAGCCACTGCTAACTGCTGCAGAGATCTTATAATCCTCCTAGCCTATAGTGTAATCTGTTTATCGGAGGTGAATCCAAAGCCTCATAGCACTGATTACGTTTGGTCTGTGCCTTGCCAATAAATTTCAAGTTTGCTCTCATGTCCTGTCAGAGTGTGTCGGTGCAACGCCCGCTGCTACCGTTTGAGGTGGTGTTTCATGCAGTCAGTGCTTCACACGTGAATACGGAATTATTAATAACAACGGTTTTGCACTCCTCGAACACCCTAGGTTGTTAAGTGACGTACAGATTCAGTGCATGCGATGGGAGGCGTCTAAAATGTGGCAGATAGAGCCTGGTTCTGGTTGTATTACCCAAGCCGTCATCACTAGAAGCAACACTGTCCACTCACTTAATCTCATTACCTGTAATTAGTGTTCTTGCCTCCATACTGAAGGGGGTGGAACAAAACAGAGAACATCTGGGGTGGTTTTTTTATGGAAATTCTTTCTTCTCAAGGTCGTTAAGGGGCCAATTGGATGATGGGCCTCTGTAGAGCTCCGGAGATAGGTAGCCACTGCGGAATAAATGCTCGAGTTTGCTCGCGTGGTCTTAAATCGCCTCCTTCACCCTAATGATGTATGAAATTGCTGCGCGCTGCTTTTATTCAACTATTGGCCAATTGACCTCAACTTAATAAATGAAGCACAAGCTAATTCACAGCGTGGGTGCAGAGGTCTGAGCTTTTGAAGTCGAAGAACCCGCTGATTACTCGTTTTCGACTCACATGCTCAATGGTCTGGCTCCGAACTTATCTGATCGAACCCCCACATTTAGACCTATGCAACGGCATGCCCTAGGCTTTTGGTGCAATACTCTCTAATTTGCCATTATAAGTAAGGAGACCATTCAGCGGCTATCGGTGACTCTCATCAGAGCCTGAAGGGTTACTCATTTTCTTCCAAAATTTTTTCGTCCCGGATTAAGTGCCGGACCGCGCGATAATCAAATGCTGCTTTTTCACTCTCGAAGTGACACTTCGACCGTCGTAAGCGACAACATCTACTATGGCACACGGAGTGAGCGCAGCATCGATGATTTGCTCGTTATTGATTTTATAGCGGAACAGACTTGCACAGAATCTACCGCACTCTCTCCTCCCTTACCCATCTCGTTCTCATGACAAGATAACGTCAAGATGACCGGAATTGAGCCAGGATGCAGGTCTTTGCAAGGCTAAGCAGCCCGTTTACGCACGCCACACACAGCCACACCCCAGCACAATGTGCCAGGCCTTCACCAAAGTGGTGACACATCGGATGTCATCTAGGTGGGTGTGCCATAGGGGCCAAATTAAGACGGAGCTGCTAATCTCGCCTTCAGTTTCCAGGCCAGTCACTCCACATACATATACAGTACTCGCCGTGAGGACCGAGTTTTCCCATCAGTTGGCAACCTTCTCAGTCACGAATTTTAGCGCGTCACGATATATTAAAGCTGTTTGAGATGTATCTGGAAAGGTATGTAAGCAAGTTTAAATGGCTCTTTGGACTCATCCTAAGGGCTACCACCTATGACTCACTTTCATAGGCTTGGACAACTTTGCTTTAACATGAATTGTCGTTCATAAAAGGGTGTTTCTCTGTGGATTGTATGCCGAGCCATGGGGCGTTAAATCCTATGCCTCTTATCTAGCTACCAGCTAACTGTAACGCCCAAAATGGAGAGTGCCAAACGAAGAAATGTTTCCAATTTGGAACCTACCCCGTGCATGTGTTTTTTACCTTCTTACCCCCAAAAACTGAGTCGTGAATACTCTCCAACTGCTTGGGATTTGTTTGTTTAAAGTTTAAACCCCAATGCATCACCTATTTCTGTTTAAAAAACGTCCGCAGTGGGGTAATTCTAATTTGTTGAGGGAAATGTTGGTGTTTTTCGCACAAGCACCTGAAGTTGCCCACTTTTACTTTGCTAGTTTGTCTTCAGAGTCCTTTACTTTGATGAGAAGTGAGTTACAATGGTGGGAAATAGCTTGAGTGATTTCAACATGAAGACTCGACCTGTCGTCTGCGGGCTACCAAGACTTCATGTATGCAGCAGTAGTTCAGCCTCGATAAAGCATAAACCATCTGAAGGCAAATTTGCGCCTCCAAGTTATTTCACTGTCGGTAACTTGGGAAATAAGTAGATCCCATCGTAGAAAAAGAGGTTTTACTTACCTCATCTTCTGGATTCCTACACGAATTCGTCGCCAAGGAAGGCAGCAGGGAAGGTTAGCCGCACAGAGAGGCGAGTTTTCTGTGCGAATTAACCGTCAAAAATTCAACTGCATTTAACACGTTAGATGTCGAACCCTCCCCTTTATTGTTCATAATTGACACGATAATTACCTGGATAGTTACGTCTAAGTCCTTATTTACTGAGCCCTTTTGCCGGTATTGGGAATTAACGTGATACTGACTTGTCAGTCTTACTTCACAATGTCTTGAACAATGGTCCCTCGTTCCCCTTCTGGTCGTGAGAATATCCTTCTCTGATAGCCTTAACGCTGTAGGTTGTAGAGAGGTCTTTTCCTTTGTTAACTTACTCCTGATTGGAAAGCGATTCTGTAAGTGGCGGTCAGCCAACTGAGTTGTTTCTTCGTGCACGTAATTCAACGTTGCAAGTAATAACTTAGTTTCACTCGCCCAAATTTTTGGTGCTTGTTCTATTATCCACGTCTGAGGAAGTTTTTCAGTTTCTCCAGCATATTTACTTTGTTAGTACCTACATCAAATACGGCAGATGGCCCTAGAATTTCCTTGTTATTTGAGTAGATCTTCCGACCTCACCGCCGTGCGCCTAATGGTTGCCTGTGACGTTTGTCCAATCCCGACTCCGAACGGTTCTTGACTCACCAAAGTGCCCGTCCAAATTTCGGTTCCATATGATCTGTCCTGTCGTTCTGTTTCTGGATGTACCGGTTGACGAAGTTTCATGATTAATCATTTGCCCTGGATTCCTTTTGATGCTAGTCCTCACTCTCGCGCGACTCAGTGCGTGTACGAAGGTCGCACTGGCCCGAAAACCATAGGGCGGCTACCAGACAGGGTAGCTACAATCACCTCACAAACATTGAACTTCGATGGTAACCACGAAATTAGTCGGGAAAATTAACTATTCAGCGTAAGCAAGATTAATCTGAGCGGACCAGAAATTCGTCACTTTTCTCTTCATGGCATCCTATGCTAATCTTCTCAGCTTGTTTTGGCTTCTGCAGTCGCAGTTTTTGGAAATATATCGCACATAACCCAGTCCAAACGGAGGAGAGTAAATCCATAGGAAGTTTTTGGTATCTTATTTATTGTGGTTACCTCGTCCGCAAAATCTGTAAAATAGTTGGCCAAACCTTAGATATCGTGTGGTTAGATGATACAAATATATTGCTTTTGAGGTTCCCACTCACAACGGTTTGTATAATCACACTTAAGGAGCAATGGGGGACCCTTCAATTAAAGTAATATATTCCTTATATATATATATATATATATATATATATATACATGTATATCATCAAAGAGGGACGACAGATAATGCAGGTAGATTGATTCAGTACTGTTTCGGGCTTAATTTGCTTTCATTCAGCCAATCATAAACCTCACCGTCAGCTGGGACCGGAAACACAAACATGCGCCCACGCATCTAGCGCAGCTGTTCCACCAATGGGGTCTACCGGATGGGTCATAAGCCCTTCATCGAACCGAAGTTCATCAGTGCCTCGCCACCTGTCATTCTCTGTCACTACAGATCAGGCATTTATTCACTCATGAATGGGTGCACACAGATCCATTGGCTTTCCGAAGCAAACAGGTTTCGGCTAATTAGACAAAAATGGCCATTCCACTCTCCATTGTCTTTATCGGTAGTACTATTCTGTAGATATGTATATGTATATATAGATGAGATGTATATATATGTATAATGGTAGGGGGCGCTCACCGATCGTTCATACGGAACTCACTCGTCCCGTTTAGCCTCAAGGGCTCTCTCTCGAACCCAACCAGCAGCCGCACAGCGGCTGTATGACAGGGCAACGGGCTCGTGGCGCAGTGCTTAGAGGCGCGGACTTCTAACTAACAGGTCGCGAGTTCGAGGCTCGGGTGTTCCACGCTTCGGACTTGGGTATGGCTGGCTGACGACGGCTAATAAGCCAGAAATGGCCACTCCAGTCCCCCTTGTCTTTGTCGGTAATGCCCTTCTGCCTATATATATATATAAAGTTAGATCCAGAACGTTGATTACACTTGTAAAGTTTTGCCTACTAAGCGTATCTCGCACAGGTCTCGTAACGGGGAAGTGACAAGACATGCCAGTAATCAGTAACCGGAAGGAGAAGTGATCACTTCTTCATGTCAATCAGTAACAGGTCTCAGACGCCCGTCTGTGTCCGACCGGTGTACTCGCACTTCCGCTTTCTGTCTAATTCTGTCCTGCGTCAATCTCTGTGTGCCGTCCAGAGTTCACTTCTGACATTTTCTCTATCGCAGTCTATTTTGCTCGTAGTGGACTGATTCGGTCACGGGCCTGATTGCAATTCCCACAGCGCCACCTACCTCTGCGTGACTATTTGTTTTGTCTAGATTCCGTTCTTTTGTTTCATTGTCTTCCGTCTACCTAGTGCGGACGTTACGCTCAGAGGAGCAGAGGTTGGTTAGCCCATTACTAATGCGCGCCTTTTGTGCATTTGGTAGAAAATGGTCGGCTCAGCGCCACCCACCTTATGGATGCCTACCTTACAGATCAGTCGATTTGAACGAGATTTGTGGAAAAAGCCATCTTAATATTTTTGACATTCTCCGTGAGCTACTGATTACACAGGAGGCCACTCAAATTGTAGGACTCGCGCCTATGTTTCGTATTCTTATTGTCCTATGCGGTTCCTATCGGAATATCGTCTGAAATGCAAAGCGTTGGACCGCTGCTCCGCAATTCCAACAATTTTATACGTAGTCGATGTTGCCATCACTGCTGCAGGAAGATCATCATAAAATCTTGGGAGGCAAATCAAATTTTGTTAAATTACTTGTTTATAAAAGGATCTAGATAGCTCTCTGCCTTACAAATAAAGCACACTTTATGTTTGTAGTGTTTTTAAATTAGTCATTGTGTGTGCGCCGCAGCAGGTCCCGGATGCCACAAAACGACTCTTTGTAGTTGTGTGAGAGAGGACAATACATCTGGCTTGGTGATAGGAATTGCTGTATGACAGAATTTGTATACAGTGTCCCCATCTTGATCGTGGGGTTGCGTTCCAAAAGTCCTTGCAAAAAGTGAAAATTTGCGAACGAAAACCCATATGTTTTGATGGCTATTTTTATATACCTTTGAGCCATTTCGTATTCTTATAAGCATTTCTCACACAGTTATGCAGTATAAAATTTTTATATTCCCCTAGATATATTGTAGGGTTCGTTAAAATTACATGTGAACACATTGGCTATACACTGAGCACAAATGTACGTGCCGTCCATCATTTGGGGGTTTTATTTAATGCATAATACAGTTTCAAGCCCATTGTAATAATACATATCTTAGCAAAAATATTGCCAATAGCGTCCCGTTTATGAACTCAACTGCGCAAATCAACTGAGGAAGCATGTATCAGAGATAAGAAGGCTCGTAATCCGCAGAAATTCGCGGACCAGCGAAAATTTCATTAATATATATTTGGATACGCCTCCATATGAATTCCGCAAAAGTCCAGGCGCGATAAAGCGAGAAATAACTGTACTTGTTGGTTGCTGGCAGCTCCCAAATATTACGCGTTTATTTTGCGGTAGCTGGTGAATTTCAACTCAAATGTTCGTCTCAATTTTAGGAACAGGCTTATGAAGCTTTGTTCCGGGGATATTTACCCCTGGTTCGCGCTTTCCTCTGAAATTAAACGGGACAGCAGGGAAACTGGGAGTAGCATAACAGAGAGCACATGGGGACGCTGATGAACGGAACTCCTTGCAGCTGTGTCATGCAGTGGAACAGGATCGCAAATACACGCGTGTCTAGCCCTTTAGCTAGTATGGTAAATCACCCAGTATTTATATACTACTGTCAGTCGGTTGGCAACTTATGAATATTACGCGTTCATTCGGCAGTAGCTGGTGCGTTTAGACGCACATATTAATACAAACTTTTTGGGACGAGGTTAAAAAGCTTTGTTATGGAGGCGTTAGCCCAAGTTCACGCATGAATTTCCGAGGAAATTAAAAGGAGCAAAAATTGCTGTCATTGACTAAGAGCTGGTCCACAATTCTACTCCCTACAAAGGAATTATTCCTACAAGAATCTTGAGTGAAGGCCGTTGACACTTCAGCTTCCATATAAAACTACCGAAAAGTCATATACAGTATGTTAGCAGTTTTTCCCTCCTGGGGTACTCACACATTTCGGCTTTTCAGAAATGCTGTGGTTGCTGCATCAGATCTAGGCGATCAGGTATATCAAAACTATGAAAAACGACCGTTAATTTGTCGTTGGCCCTTAGCACTATGGAATCTCACGCGTTTAGAAGCCTCCGTCGTGACTAAGCTCCTTCAGCCGCATTCACACAATGGGTATCCGTTGTGATAGAAAATCGTTTGAAAACTTAATCAAGCTTTGTACGTTCTTAATTGAGGAAGCTAGCTAGACTGTGGGACGTAAGGTCGTTTCAGATATGCTGAGAACGATAGTCAAGTTTAAGTTCTTTACATTAGTCGCAGCACTTCTCATTCACCCCTATATAGGTAACAGTTCAGTTTTTATGTGGCTCCTTAACTCTCCCCTTAGCGTGGTTGGGAGTGATAATTAATATGGCATTTAATCATTCAATCGTATATTTTTGCATTTTCAAATTATACAGTCAGGCCCATACGCCGTCTTCTTTGAATTTGCTTCCCCTGCTCTGCCCAAATTACTGGTCAACTGCTTCTCCCTTGGCTTCCGCACGGAGGCTCTTTCCTTCGATTTGCGCTTCCTCCAATGGCACCTCATTACATTAAACCGCCCTGGGGGCCAGTGACTCGGAAGGGGCATTAGCCATTGCTTCAGGCGTCTTCGCAGTTCAGCATTAATGAATGTCCCTCTCTTCCGTGCCCTCGTTATCGGGTCTCGCCCACCGCCTCCCTCCCTTCCGTCAGTGCCTGTTGGTGTGTACGCTCTTAGCAATCCCCTGCGGGTTCACCGTCGACCCCCCCCCCCCCACCTCCCCACCGATTAAGTTCGGATTGCTTTCGTTACCGACGCAGCATTCTCCAAACATTTTGCACTCATTTCCCACTAGTGAGAAATTTCGTGATGGTCAGGGAAGTTCAGCAAGGGGACCGTGAAAAAGCCACAGCTTCCTTGCTATATGTCGTTATGTTTATCTGATAAGCAGTTAGGCCTTTTTGAGTACTTTTTTCTACTCCTGACATTCCCATTACTTGCTTATGCTGAGCTGCATTTGTGTGCATAAAAAATTCGGTTCAGTTATCAAATTCAATTACAGGATACTACTACTCCAGTAAGGAACCCCCACGTACTGCAGGCGGCCTTACGCCAAATTCCAGAGGAATGAGTAATTATGGTTAGTGTTGGGGGTAAGATTAAAGTTAAGGCTACGGCTGGATTAGGATAGTTAGGGTTAAATTTAGAACACGGAAATAGATACCTGCAATACGATGGGTCCATATTCTTTCATGCGACCTTCCATTCTGATGCAATTTAGATCATGCATCCTCAAGGTGTACTGACACTCGGGACAGTTCTGTATGTCAAAGTTAGGATAACTCAGTGCTCATCCTACTTCCCCATTGTAGTTATTAATTTGCTTAATAGTACAGCTTCACTCTATTGCACCGTAAGAAGCAACCAGCGAATGCCGATGAGAGAACGCAACAAAACCTGGTGGAAAAAAAGTATCTAATCATGAAGATGTACCAGGTCACAACTGGAACTTATTCATGCTGCTAGGTCCTGTAACTCCGGAAATTGTCATCGTTGCTCACCGCGCCAATCATTTTGCCCTTGAACGCAATCATAAGTTTTGTAGACAGTTTCATCTTTAAGATCCCCTCGCTGACTTATGAAGGAGGTCCGCATAGAGGAACGATCAGGACGCAAAATGACTTCGGATAATTGTTGGTCCAATATTTCGTTAATTATTATCTCGCGCCCTTTAAGAGACATTAAAGTCTTCCTCAGACATTTAGTGCCATGTTGTGATTTTCTCTGTATGTAAGACATACTCTGGGACTTGATTGAAAGATTTAACTTATAGTGCTCACGAATGTTATGACAGTGTCACTGACTCATTGGTGTATGGAGAGAAAATTTCGCGATAAATAACCTACTTATAATTTCTTGCCTCGAGAGATTAAAGACAGGTTAGACTTTTTTATCGGAATTTTAGGATATTTACACTTCTTCTAGGTGATCTGGAAGTGTCTCACCAACAGAGACCAGTCTTCGATTTTTTGGAATCAAGCCAAATGCCTGAAGCGTTTTTGCACGTTGGGAAATTACCGCTAGAGGAGGTAGCTCCAGAACAATAAACCCACTCGACAATATCCCCGGCGTTCGTTTGCCCAACTTTGAACAATGTTTTTCCTTAAAAAGCCGCAGGGCAGTAATATTTGTCCGCATAAAACTCTAAACATTTCATTTACGCATGCAAAAGATCATAGTCACATGCCTACTAGACGAAAACTATAGGAAAACATAGTTAATTTAGTCTACACCGACCTGATCAAGTTCTTCTGATGTCTGGTCGCCACAAGCTTACAGTTATTCAACCAGAAGCCGTGGCGAAGAGTCGGAACTTAATCATGTTTCGGGCTCAAGAATAGCAGTTTGGCACGAATCATGCAGACACATACACCCGTTCATTATTATTATCGGTATTATTTCCTTAAGTTTTTAACATTACGAAGGTACTGCGCGTTCAGGCTGGGATTCCAACTGGCGGCCGTGAGTGTTTAGTATACCACATCGCTGATCACTTAAAAGGAGGTCGTTTTGCCTCTAATTTCCGGATATTCTGTTAAGTAACCGACAATAAACTGGAATCTATCAGAGTACCGTAACATGCGAACGACAACTTTTCTAAGAACCATTTTTAGGCGAGTTGGCATCCATTCCAATGAGTTGGGAGCTTTTCAGCGCAAACCTGGGTCTCATCACAATGTTTTCAGCTAAAAGCTATAAGCACGACTTTGCTATTTGCTGTTTAACGAAGGGATAGTTCAATCCGCCGCACTAATTAGGAAACCCAACCTGGCGCCAAAGTAAATTCCAGCACGGTGCTTAGACCTAAAATGACTTGGAATTCATTCATGGGGTCTGTACTATTACATGGCGCCGGGGAGTATCAATATCAAGATAAAAATAACACTGACACGGAATTTTAAAATCATCAGTGGCAACGTTAAAATCTAGTTGAGGAACACACAACGCTGTGGCAGCTATCGGCTATCGTAAGTAAATTTCTTCACGGGTTCAAGTGCAAGACGTCGAGGGCGAAGGCGAACACGACCGACTAGCATGTCAAGGAGCCCTCAGAGGCGCTATTTGGAGGAATTTAGGCTATATGCAACGCTCTGTGCGGTACATGTGGAAAAATAATTTGCACAACGACTCCATTTAGTGACTCAGTTGTTTGTTGAGTGATCACACCAAAGCCACTCAGGAACCTGCTAGTAGGATTTTGCGTCCCTAAAGAATTCCGACTCATCCAAAAGAAGCATTTATAACTTCAGCTAACAGAGCGGCTCGACGCTAGATAACAATGACTAGACATCTTGCTGCGATTTACTCGGAACGTCCTATCTCATGAGCCGCTTTTCCCTCCTTCATTTTTTGGCTATACTTATAGCCAACCCTTTCCCACGACCTTTGAGCAGGAAGGGAATGTATTCGATATAACACCAGGTTTCTCCTCTTTAGGCTTCAGATACCTCTTGAACTGTTGCTTATTTCCAAGATGAAGTCAAGCTCCACTCTATATTCGGCTTTTATTAGTCCCAGCGTTTGTTCGGGCCCTGCGATCTCGTTGAGTTCTACAGCAAACCACACAAGCAAACCACCACAAGCAATTTACTGCCGACTAGTTAACGTTCTCATTTTGACCGTGCTCTTTGCTCATCGCTTTACTCCTCACTTCCGTCTGCCTCTAATGCGCTCTCACCATCATAGTCTGCCCCCATTTTGCACACGCACCCACGGTTCTCATCCAGCGACTTCAACAACACCTTTAATTTAAATTTGATTAGAAAATGCCTAGATTTTGACATCCTGATGTTGCGCTTCAACCGCTGCTTCTGGTGGGAGCTTGAGTCGGCTACCCTTATCACAAATTTTTCATTCAATTTACCTAGTGACATCACTCTTACCGCGGTAGCCGCTGCTGATGTTGCGGCCTTGGACCTCCCTACCACCTCCTTTCACCTCTCAGCTTCCGCGTTCACGGCTAGGCGTTCGTGCATTTGTCGTCCTGCCTTCCTGGTGCGAATTGAATTAGAGACACTGTTCAGCTGGTTTTGAACTGCTGTTCGAGGATCCCATCCCTCGGCGATTCTTCCACAACAGGATAGTTTATGCTACGTTAACGGCTGATGGCCGTTGTGTTGACGTATTTTCTGCAGGGCAGAGGAGATGGCGACGTTGAGTAGACACATTCTGAGGTAGCCACTGAGATAGAAGTAGGGAGCGCGGCCCTGTCAGAATTCGAAGGCAGTATGGGGGTGGGAGGCTTGAGTTGGTACGTTCAGCAGCTGCGTTCATACGCCTTCAGCCCGCGAAATTTATCTAACGAAGGATTTGCTCCTCTTCGTCCACTGCTTCTCCTCCAACCCACTCAACCAATAGCGCCTTTTGGTGACTCTGACAACTCTCCACTTTCCTACCACCTGATGACGGGCAGTGGTTGCACTTGCCCTCTCGGGCGATTTGTTTAGCCACCTGTTGAATGTTCTATGCGATAGTCGTGAATTACTGGCTTCCATCCGCCTAATTTTTCTATAGCACTGCACATACCACAGTACTTTCTTTGAGAAAGATCGCTGCTTTCACTTGTAGTAAATTCTGTCGGTAAGGCATAGGAATGTGAAGCCCGCGTTATGCAGTTGGCCGCGAGCTGAATTGTCCGGAGGCTGTCTATTCCCACGTCCTGACTTGAGTTCTAATTCAAACACTAGCCCTAATCCTGACCCTTGTCACCTATATCACGGGGGACGTTCTTATTCCCCTGTTCTACTATTCTGTCCCACAAAAAGTAAAAGGGCGCAAAAACGACTTGTTTGGTTCCATTATCGTTGCTTACTACCCAAGCACTGTGTAGAGAATTTTTACGCAAACTAATTTAATTTCACTTAAAATCATGCCTTATCTCCCTTGCTTCCAGTTCGCCCATTGTTAAGATTTCATCGATGGCTCATAGCCATTAAGGCATCCTCTGGTAATCCCATTAACTTCCTAGATAGTTTTGGGCTGAAGTGAACAATTTTTCATGCACAAAGCCAACTGTCACACTTTGTTTTGGCTGAGTTTCGACAAGGCTACGTTGCCCAGTGCACGATGTTTTCCAAATAGGGTGATCGTTGAGCATTGCTCTGATGTCAAGAATGCAGTGTACTGGTGGTTATCTTGCCGTTAAAGCATGAAGAAGCAAACAGCATCCTTTGCATTTAACGACAAACTTTAGCGGCTATTTAATTAATTACATTGGTTGGTCTATCAAGGTGTCTGTTCAAAGTACCACGTTTTCAGGATGTTGCTCAATTTCCTCTTGCCGAAACAGATATAAACCAGAAAATAAACAAACTCGACCACTGAAAAAATCCTCATTCCCCTATCATTTAGGACCTAGGCCCTTTACCACCCCCAGTGCCCGAAACTGAAAATCGGAAGCAGCTAGTCGGATCTAATGCAGTTACAGGCAACTATAGAGGAGAAATGACACAACTACTCCAGACCCCGATGACCTGTTGGGCATCAGTAGTTCAGAGGAATGCGCCAACTTTTAAGTTACAGTCTGTCGGCGGGTCGAAATCCACGTGGGAGGCGTCACCACCGGAGTTGCGGGCTGCGTCAGTCATGGATGTCGGTACTAGCCTCAGTTAGCCCGTCCTAGGACTTCGTTCTGTCCCACATGACTGCACGACTTCCTGAACGGTGTAATCAGTCTTACGGGAGGCGGTACCGAGAAGCTGGATTAAGTTTTGCGTCAGATCATAACACCGGTAATAAAGACACTGAAATTAACGTGTCAGACAGGGTTGGTCGGATATGTATGATTCTACCTGTGAAAATTTGCTATTTCCAGCTATCAGTGTCTGCAGCCTGGGCCTGCCGCTCAGTGGACATACGGCGTCAGTCCCACCCAAACTTGTCCTTTTCGCTCGCCGTATGTGTCTCTGAGGATGGATTCGGGTGTGGATCCAAAACGTCATATCGGTAAAGCCCTTGCCCTGGCAATGGAATTTACTTCCTTCTTACATCCTCAAACTCGCCTTTTCGCATCTATCAACACATCTTAACTTCCTTATTCAGCTTGCAGACGTAAATAATACTCAGATTCATGTGAAGACCTTCTTGGTTAATCTATATGAATTCTCGTCGGAAATGTGTTATAGACGACCAATGCCTTCATGCAGTCGGACCTAGCCCACCTCAACATCAAACTTACACCCTTTGGCGGCAAGATCGTTAAGTGATGAAGTTTGAAGATCTACTCCAGATAATGTCTGCAATGATCCAGTGTAGTACGTTTTAGCAGCCGCGTTCCTTCCTGGCTTGTTGCCAAGAGTAGAAATACTTCAAACGAAAGTCGCATCCAGCTGGAACCTTTTTTTCGTTGCACAGAGCAAGGACTCATTGCCACATAGAGGCTGGGTAGAATAAGTCAAAACATGGGAGGCATAAACATAGTAAATAACGCCTTGGCACTCCCAAGGTTCTACTTACTTGTTTTGATACAAAATTATATGATGCATGCTAAATGCAAAAAGGTCAAGAGAAAATTTGTTAGGCTAAGCTTATATCTCGAATCCTGAAGAAAATCCGTCCATTTTCCATGGTCTGCAAACGCCCCCCTCGTTCTCACTCATCTGTCCTTATATCTAATCTCACTATTTTAATACGCCCGATCATGGTTTTTTTAACAGATACCATGTTTGACGGTAAACTCCTGCATGTCCGAGGGATTCCTTGTTTTTTGACTGTCATTTTACAGTGCCTACGTTCACCGATAGATAGGTACATATTCGCGACGTTCCGTATATGTTGGGTTATGTCACCTCAAATAAAACTGCCGCACATATACCACATGTTTATCCCCTCAAAGGCTCTCAGAACATTAATCGTCCCTCCAAACTGACGAAACCTTCTTTGTTATATAGTCCGGGATATTACCAGGGCAGGAAAAAATAACTATCCATGATTTTTCGCAAAAGTTGTTTTCATTTCTTCAAGACAAAGTACATGGCACGCACCTTGCTCAAAAAAACTTAGTAAACCTCCGCATGGTGCTGTGAATGGTGGAGGATTGTTATCGAAAATAAGTTCACCAGGACGCGTTTATTTCCGTTCTGGCGCTCAGAGCAGCGATTTCGCCTACCCATCTTCAGCTACCGTATAGTTGTGTTCTCAGCTCTCATTGTATGGCACATTGATTGCATGCGCACTTTGCCTGTGTCACCCCGCCCTCATTTGCCGTTGAGATAATTGGCGACCCCGACGGTTTTACAGCGACTTTTGCAAGTGGATTCGCAAAACCAGACAGGAGCGGGAAAATCTATATGGCGCCTGACTGGCGGCCAATGGGCATCTAATTTTCGTGCTCCGACCTTGGTGGACGGTCGTCACCTCAACTCACATTTTCAATGGTGCCGACGTTGAAAATGTGGCTAGGCTCTACGGCATAGACTAGCACTTCCACTTTGAGTCTAGTCTCCGGGCAGCTGATTTATATGCATTCGCATTTACAGGCGTCGTCCGGTTTCTTTGACGTACGTACCTTTTTCGCAACTGCACTACAGCAAACATACAACGGTTGACTGCTTCTGGTTAAGGATGGAGTCTTTTTGCCTCAACTCCCCGGACAGGTTGTTGTGCCAGGCCGGCTGACAACTCCTACGCCGAGAGACGCGGGGCATCCAGTCATGGTCTGAAAGACTCCTTTCACCTACGGAATGCTTCACCGTGATCCCTGCTAAGTAGACTTTATGCAACTCTCCCAGGGCATTCAAACCTCAACGAATGCCCGTTGATTCTGAAGAGCTCTTTGAGGCACTCCATCTTGTCCTGGTTGGAAAGTATCGTACCGCAGTAACTTTACACCCGCGACAATGGCGTGCGTATGCAATTTCCTTTATGTTACAGCGAATGGTTCCTGTTATAATGTAGTGTTTGCATCGTTACCTTGCTAAATTTCCAAGAAATTTAAAGTGCGGACTTGGAGGGAATCCTTCAGAACAAAGCTCTTAAGCTCGGTTCGAGAGTGTGTATATGAACCCTCGAGCTGAAATCCATCAGCTACCGCAGAATAGTCACGTAATATTCAGAAGCTGTCAACAGACAGGCAGTAACATACAAAAACTAATTGGTCTAACCTACTGGTAGCACAGGTACTAGCTAAAAGCGTGAACATAAACTTTCGAGTCAGGCTTAAAAAGCTTTGCTCCGTATGATTTACGCCAAGTACGCGCACTAATTTCCTCAAAAATCAAGTAGAGCATGATGGAAACTGGAGTTTTTGTAGATTTAAAAGCACATTCTGAATTTTAGGGGGGTCACTGATGAGCCGGACCTTTTGTAGCTGCGTCATACAGCGACACGAGATCGGCGAAACACGCATGCTTGGTAATTGTGTCGTGTTGGCCGATTTCTGGTAGACTGGTCGCCAGCTGACCACTGGATCAGCGACAGACAAGGACATCTAAGAACTAAGGCTCGTCCTCCACGGTGACTTTTAGTTTGCAAATGGTGGAGTTCAGTCGTTCTCTGTAATAATTGACCTTGTCCTAGCCGATGATGACGATGTTATCATCTGAGAAATTCGGAGCATTTGGTTCCTGGAATGGATTTAAGACATGCATTAACAGCGGGACTTTATAATGCGAAGAAGTTTCGCAAAGTCTCGTCAACTGATACCTACCGCCGCATAACATGGAGAAGGAATAAGGAGTACACAACGGGTTGGGTTTTGTTTCACAAAATCAATATCAAAACACGGTCATGGTTCGGTATACACATAGACTAATCGATGAACCGAGTCAACTTAGAAAGCGAAAGAAAGAGGAAAAGGCAGGCCAACATAAAAGTGTTGCGTAAATCAAAACGCCGGGCATTAACAAGTCAAGTCTAGGTTTGTCACATGATCTAGTTGTTTAGTTTCTCCCGTCGTGTATTGGCTGCTTCCAGGTGTCGCCGACAATCCGGTAAATGCCAACATAATGCATGTATCTATATTTAGTTTTCAGAGGGCATTGACTCACATAAACAGCTTGGTCAATCTTTTTATACAATAAAATAAAAACAACTAGGAAGACATTAGGCATTTCGCCATCCTCTTTGACACTGGTCGGCATCCGTTGTAACGATAAAATGGTCGCTTAGCTAGGCGCCCACGAGCCGCTCTTACGAAATAGCCGCTTCATCGCATTTCAGCTGAACACGGCTGTTATCTCCGGGACCTGAATGCACGGCATCCTTTCCCCAACCTCATTCCCGGTATCTTTTGGGGACAGTCTAGATGACGATGCTTCCGATTTATCTGACTTTAGAACATTGTTCGCACTTCGACCCCGTAAAGGAGCGTACTCAGGACATCAGCCCTGTACAGCCCCAATTTCGCGTTACAGAGGGTGCCTCCGCGATCAGTCTATAGAAGAGCAGGTTTGTTTTGGAGGTTCACGCTGCAACTTCTTCGCCCGCCTTAATGCTTCATGAGATGCTGTTTTCCAGGCACGCGAACTTATAAAGAGTTGTGAAATAAGTCTCATGCGTACTTCCCGTAAGCCCCTTGTATTCCACAGTTTATGGCGGTTGGTGCATGACGATTATCTCCTTGCTATCGGACAATTTAAGGTTTGTGCCCACAAACAGGACGACGTCCTCGCTTCGCCGCATGTTCACTTCGGTTATGATGCTCAGTGAGCAGCCATCTATGAATAAAACGCAGCAAACCCTGACACTAGGGTGCCTTCGTTTCAGCATGCATATTGCGCGATTCCTCATTGGTTCGGTAGTTGATACCTATTCGGTTGCTCCCGTTACGATAGGCGTCCATCAGCATGGAGCAAAACGAGAGTGAGGAAGGTGAGAGTAAGGGCGCAACCCTTCCTCACATCATTTGACCTGGCGAGCGCCTCCTTGACGGACCTGTTGTCCAAGACGCTCACCATGTCGTCGCCAATTTGTCCGACTTGCGCGTCCCATCATAATTTTCCAGAAGTCGCTATGGTTTACCATGTCGACTGCTTTCGTTAAATCGATAAAGACAGTGCAGCGGACTATCTTCATTTCCTGACAATTTTCTGGAAGTTTGCCGAGCCTCAAGCCCATGTTTGTTGTTCCACAGTGTTCCTGGAATTCGTCTTTAGTTTTTAGAAGGAACCCCTGTTCCAAACATTCATTCGGGCCATTGCAAAGAACGTAGGCGCCTATGTTGTCTGCATGGATGAAGTGTGAGCTTACGCTGTGATAGTCCCAAACCTTATGATTTCATGTTCGTTTGCAGGCCTGGAAAAGTGAGATGTTTTTCAGAGCCTGTGGCATTTGTTCTTATCTCCACAAATGAAATGGCAAGGTCAGTCTGTTCAGAAGTTAAGGACAACCGCATTTTTCGACATCGCGGGTAGAATTGAACCAGCGCCCAGAACTTTTCCGCTGTACATTGCGTGACCGATTCCATGAATTGTTGGCCGAAATTCTGAAATGCGTTTTTGATCAGGAACGATTACTTAAGTGGGGTTGTAATACTGATTATCGTGCAGAAAAATCCTATATTATGTCGGACTCGCCAGGACATCGGCTTTTGGATGCACTTTTTTTCTACCACATACAGAAACCACGCTCGCTAAAAATTACCACTTAAGTAGCATGCATTTTCCCCATTAATTTTCGGTGGTCTTGTGAATTCGAATTTATCTTATAAAAACCACCAACAAAAATATGATTTCTTCCAGTAGTTTGATAGAGAATCACATCATCTTTATAGTTTATGCTTGAAGGAGGAGAATAATGAGGTTTTAAAAAAGTTTTCTAATTCCCGAATGATTTGGAGTCGTTCAGTTAGCGCTCAATGATCTCAGTCTACTAGGTGCATGCGCTCCGCGTAAAGAACATCACATATTCTTCCATGCCTTTAAAAAGATATCATACAGAGTCCGTAAAATTTTGCAATGGATGCGGACTATGCTGTACATTTCATGAGGAGCATTGTTAAACGGTCACGTTCGATTCTGTATGTATGGACATCGCACGGTCTTAAAAATCTCACAATTAGAAACTTTTTTAAAACCCAAAGATACCTTTTTTTACCAAACGAATAAAAGAAAGCATATTTTCGTGCATGTTTTCTATGAAGTATATTTGAATTTTTAAGACCATCGAAAATCAGTGTGAGAAATGCATGCTACTTAAGTAGTTATTTTTTAACGGGTGTGTTTTCCGCAGAAGGTCAAAAAGAAGCACATTTAAAACCCGACATCCTGGCGAGTACGAAATAATACAGGATTTTTCTGCACGATAATTAATATTACAACTTTACCTAAGTAAATCCTCCCTAATCGAAAACGCATTTCAGAATCTCGGCCAATATTTCATGAGATCGATCACGCGCTGTATGTCTGCTGCATCTCTCCCCCCGCCTCCGATTGTCTCCGGCATAGGGGGCAGACGGTGGAGGTCGGAAGGTTGTCCAACTTGATGTAGTTTTTTGACTTATTCCTCGGGCTGGCCATTGGAGACATATTTAAAGTGCTCAGACAAGTACGCCATAATCTGCGATTTTTTCCTCTACACTGGTGTCTTGCCATCTCAGCTGGGGAATGGGTCAGTTCCGTTGAGTTAAGGAGTGTAAACTGCCTTGGTTGTCTCAAAGGGGCTTTTCATTCCATTACAATCTGTGCACCCTTGGGCCTCCTTAGCATCGTGAATCTGTCAGTCCCTTTAAAGCTCTCCTCCTGCCGCTGCAGCATTCGGTTTCGGTGTGAAAGCATGTAGCCTTATTTGTGCCTGTCGTACGGAACCCGAAAAATCCAGTTCAAATGTCCTGCCTTAGTGTCTGCTCCATAATTAAAGACGAAATTATAATGTTTATTTTAAAAATTTTGATTATGCCGAAGACATGTTAGAAACGCTGGGTGTGGACCCACTACTTGGCCAGATCTCTCGTTTTACATCGCACGACCCTAAAGTGCTTAGGAGACGGATGTTTTGACCTCTAGCTGTTGTCTTTCTTACGACTATACTGATACTTTATTCTGCTTATAATGGGATACACTGTGTTTTATATTCGTGAGATCTCGGTCTATTATATCAGCCAGGCTCTAGTGGGCGTCGGAGCTTACTGTGCCGTCAAGTCAAAGTGCTCTAGAGATTAAAAATTTCGTAGATACTTGGGACTGTAAGGGTATTTCGTACTGTCAAACTAACCCCGGGATATTCTGGCTTAATTTACTCTTATAAAGACACTACTCAGAACTTATCTATTTATTGACTTTAATTGCGTCCCGGTTTAATACTCAATTGGGGAACGATTTTAAAAGCACTTGTTCGAAAGTGCGTGACTTTGTAACTTTGGAGGTCTTATCCAAACGCAAATTCCGACCTTTTTCATCTCTACTTTGTGGCATCCGTCTTGCCTAACTTAACTTATCGGCTTGTTTAGTTTTGGCTACATGCGTCTTTGATGTAACCGTTTGTGTGCTGCCAACAGCCTCTATACTGGAGGCAATGCACTGTCGCGCAATGGACGTACTGCGTTGTTGAATGCGCTTTCTTTCGCCATTTCACTGGAGAAACTCTGCATAACCGGTATTCCAGTTAAGACAGGATTTAACTCACTTTGTCACGCCTCTGTCGCTCTCTCCTCCGCGCAGCACTCCACTCTCCCCCCCCCCTCTATTCCCACCGTCACTCCGCCGTCAGGAAGCTGTGTGTGTTTACTCCTTCGAAATCTCGGAGCTTATCCACGACAAGAGAATGCCTTTTTAATCCTCGGCTCCATCGTACCGCCTTGGATGCTCTGCACATCCTTCCTGCTGCCCGTTTTTATCATGAAAGGAAAGGGAAGTAAATCTGAATTAAGCTCGTTTTCGCGCCTCGACAGGGGACGTTGCATGCACGCAGTGAAGTTGGCCTCCAGCAGAGGGGAGACAAGCCTTCCTTATGGTTTTAAACTCTTCGTTCGCAACTTTAAGTACTCCGGAACAGATATCGGGCCAGTTAAGATACCCCTCGAAAGAACGCAAGAGGAAAATAAGGCCTTCTGCAGATAGAACAAGCCTAGTAAGGAAGGACATGAAACCTGGCGCTCAAAACACTCGGAACGTTTTCCAAACGTCCGCGTCTAGCGCGTTGGGCACGAGTCCCTCCGTCACGAACCCGAAAGTAAAGTCATGTCCAAACTTTGGTGGGCAGAATCAATTGGAATGGATCAGAAGGAAATTCCCCAATAAAGTAAAACTTCAGAATACAGGCCATCAAAAAGGCATATATTATCGATGGTTTATGAAGGGATGGAGAAAACACGGTTTTGTGAACTCAGGAATTGCGGCTATGAGCGTTGATGTTACCGTTCGGATATATAATACCGAGACAACCTTTGGATACGGCGAAACACTTGGGGTTAAAGTTGGGAAACAGGAATAGGTACCACCTGGAATTTAGCGTGAAACCATCTGTGGTACAAGGGAATCCATATTCCTCTTTCCGACCCCAATTTGTTCGGGACCAACCTAGTGGTTGATAACGTTAGGCATTTTGTGTTATGTTTGCCGCTTTCCTGATCGTCGCAATTTGTGCGACAGACAAAGATATCAAGGAAAGACGATCTTCCTCCTCCTCGAATGTAACTACAGTGAGCTGTTCATTAAACATCGGTAACTGATCCCCTTGGGTGACGACGAATGGGTTGTCGCACACTGAGCCCACAACTTCTGTCTGGACATCCAGGACGTCCTTCACTGCAACCTTGAAAGAACCATTCTGCTGCGTTTTCCGCTGTCGATGAGCCCCCTGTCGTTGGGCGTGGCATACGATTAGTGACGGTACTTTAAGTAGCAGAGAACTAGGACGCGTCCGATGTGATCCCCGTTTACTTGCCTCCGCTCCCCGGAAGTGCTCCTATGGTTTAGATTTCTCGTTTTTAGCCTGAAGTCAAGTCTGGAATCAAAACAAGCACTTCTGTGAATTCTCCCATGACAGCCGCCATTTGCATTGGGGCTTCAAGGACTTCCCGTCAGTGGGCGGTCCAAGGCGTTCCTCTGTGCTTGTGAAATCAACAGATCATATCTCATAGTTGAAAAGTACAAACTCTGCGAATTGAAAGAGCCGAGGCGGACGGATGATCGGCGATGATCCTTGCTAGAGTCGCCTCTGACTGACCACTGAATCAAACCAAATCTCAAAAACAGAACAAACGAACTTTCAGTCAAGTAGCATAGCATGTCTGCGCACACACGGAAGATTTGTGTTCGCGTTCTTCCGCATAGAGCTTCGTTGGACCTGCTTAATTTCGAGAAGAGACGAAGGTAATTAGTTCCAGCCGCAGTTCCTAATTGTGTCGTGCCGCCCACCACCATTTTTCGTAGGCCTTTTTTCAGCTGCCCAAGCAGGCTTACTGGCTTAACTTATGTAAATGATGCCTTCATCAAGCGAGTCTTGGCGATGCCGTGCAGAACCCTCCACCCCATCATATCGTGTTGCATAAACATAGGAATCTGTGTCAGTTTTTGCCTTGGTCAGGGCTAGCCGTGTTTACTTTCCCACACGGAGAAGTACATACTCGAAGCTTGGAATTCTTCGTTGGTTTACTCTGCCTTTATCTGCCATTTGATTATCTGGCCCACAGTCTACACTCCCCTACGTCATCGACGGCCAAGCTGTATGGTGTGATCGGCCTCCCGTTGTCCGAGAATTTTTCGCATGATAAGACGTCTGCCTACATTCTACGTAGCCTAACCTAGGTTACAGCGGCATTAACACACTCGTGCCTTTTTTTGACACTCGAATGCATATGAATAAGTGCGTTCATGTCGTCTACATATTTGATATCATTTATGTTGTTGTGCTGACAGAACTCAACTCCTGCGACGCTCTGTAAGGTTGTGTTCTGAGTCCAATCATTGTCGGGGCCAAGAGAGATGCGTAAGATTCTACGGTCAGGACGATTCAGAATTCGGTCCTCTGGTATCCGCCTCATATAATTACTTTTGCCAGTTTTTGTTGTTTTTCGGTTACAGAAACTGACATTATCGGCTTGACCTTTTCTCTCCTTTTAGTGATTTTTGAAATCCGAATTCCTGCAATTTGCACTATCACACTATTTTGTCTTGTAGCCCGGATGCTAGCATAGGGTAAGCTGCACTGCAAGGCTGCGGAATTCCTTCTGTGCTGCTGACGCAAACCATATGGTTAAAGTGGACATATATTCCCATACGGTCAATCCATTCGGGAAAAACCTTGCGATCTTGCAGTCCGATAATTCCTTGACTGAGTTTTTGACAGAGAGGATAGGGCTGATTGATGGGTGAGAAGAAGGAGCTGTCGAGTTGTGAGGGCAGCAGGTCTTTTCAACAACTGGCCAACAAGTATCGTTGATACAGGACTTTGCATTTACCAAAATGCAACTACAGGAGTGCTAGTTTAGAATTCGGAAGGCGCGAGCTGTAACCTAAAGGCTGGGCCCACTTTTCTGTGACTGGAAACCGTTCGGACTACCCTCGGTTATTTGTAGTTTGTTGGCTGCTGAAATGGAGATAAACATACGCATATCTTGCCGTGGGTGAGCAATTCTGGTGATCTCAACCCAACAGCGCCTGTAGGCGTCTAAGACATCACACAATGATGACGGCCACTACATTAAGATCTAGAATCAAATCTACACCAACTTTCAGTTATGCACATATCTGTTATGTTAGCGACCATCTGCTTGGACATGGATACATCGCATGTTAGAATAATCTTTCAGTTTTAAGACTCGCTTTGTTTGGCTATCAGAACCGACCTCTAGTTATCCCTGGCAGTCTTGAAAGCGCAGGTTATTAGTTTTGAACAGAAAAGCAAACTGGTAAACTCCTCGCTAGTTCATGTGACGCTTGAACGCTTCTGGTGTCTTCAGGTCTTCCCGTTTAAAAATAAGGATCTTCGGAAGCATTTTTAACTTAGTCTTGCCTCCTTTTTATGTCCTAAACTCTGGCTGCATTGTACAAAAACGCCAAGGAAACCCACGAGACTCATATATACATAGAGAAAAAGATTTGTCATACGTGTTCGTTAAGTCTTCTGCTTTGCCTACTCATGGATCCATTGAGTCGACTATGCCTCTATAAATGAAACAGAAAGCGCTTCCATAGATAGATACATCAACGTATTTACACATGCCCAGGTTTAGCATTGCGACTGTGCCCGTCGCTTCAGTTTTTCCAAAAATTTCATCAAAAATGAACTTCAAAGTAGATTTTTAACCTGATGATGTACGTGGCATATCCACTCTGGACTTAATTAATGACGTTGTCCTATAATATTCTGCAGTTACTGTGAGAACCCCGATCGGAAATAGGAATATGGATCTCTCGAGTTACAGGTGTCCCTGCTCTAGACTCCAGGAAGATTAGGCTTAGTGTTAGGGCTGCGGGGTTAAGTTAGGGTTATGGTTATGCTGGTTAGCATTGAGGTTAGGCTTAAAGTTGCGAAATGGGATGAATTGCCCCCCTTGGAAGTTAGCTTGGCACCGCCTGTGGTAAGGCGGCCCCTGTTCCCGTGTCCGACAAAATCTCCTGCCACACATCCCCATAATAATGCCGAAGCAAAACATGCAGGAGGGATACGTCACGGCCAACCTCTCACTATTTCATGTAGAGACCAAACAGGTTTTCAAGAGGTTTTTGTCAGTGGACAAAAATTTTATTTTTTAAAAATGAACTTGTGCTGCAGGATTTTGTTTTGGGTGCGAAACTCTTAAAAACATCCTCGAATTAAATTAAACTTCCTGCATCCGCTTTTTGATTCTTCCGAGCAGTTAGCATCGAAGAAGATGCCTAATCCACAGTCGATGTAGTTCTCAAGCTAAATCCTCTTTGGATGCTAGAATATGCCGGATGCGTTGGCTAGGTTCTTGCAGATACCACATATTCTTTCACAAGTATATGATGAATAATAGAATTCGTGGCATAAACTTCGTGATTACACTGTATTTTCTCCTCCTTTGCATCGCTTCTTGTCATTTAATCACCCGCAGAGCCAGGTTCGTGCCTTCGTTTAACAGCACACACTTTTTTTAAAATTTTAACCACTATACTGTATAATCCAGCACTAGCCGGTCTCTACACTCGGAAACCCGCGCGGCTGCTCCTTTGTAGCCTCTTTCAACCAACTTTAATGTCATGTAATCAGCATTTGTGGTCTGTCGCCTCCAAGCCCTCGACCCCAAAGTATGCTCATTTACACCCCGTCAGTCTCTGTCAGACGTTCCGTGTATGCGTCTATACCGGCGGTTGGACCGACCGAGGGTCTGTTTGCTGACTGAGTAAGGCCGCGTGAGATACCTTCGTCGCTGCTGCCCCTGCTTCTCTGTTGTCTCGGCGGTCGCTGTTGTCTATCGTTTACCCCTTTTTCTTTCCTGTGGGAATTAGACTCGCACATGTGCGTGAATGCTGCGTTCACGGTTAAGCCTGATTTACCCCAAGGAACCTTGGCATGACTGGAGATGCGAATGAACTTAACACTACTTCCCAGGGATTTTTAAGCTTTTATGAGCGTGAAACGTAGTCAGAACTCTCCGACCACCACAATGTCTGTCGCAGACATACTTGAACTTTGCGTGGTTTGGAAATTTGAGATTAAAGGGAGTGCTGTCTCGTGCTCTTATTAGTCCGCCTCACCTCGACGAGTGCTGGTTGAGTTGCTTTCCCAATTTAGCGGCGTACGCTACACCGTCGGGAGTTTTATGCAAAGATATCGTGAAATCTCCTCCACTGACGATTACGACTGAATCCTCTTAAGGCAGTAATTTTCCATGAAGAGGTTTAGGGGACTTTGGGGGGCTTATTCCTAAAATCCCAGAAGCGCAAACGCAGACGCTAAAAACCGGCGTGAAAGACGAGGTTGAACTTCTCTTGTCATTCATAGGTTAGGTTATAAAACTGATGAGCAAGGGATATTTGTAAATAAATTCTTACATCCTAAGCCCGAGATAAGTAAATGACACCTCCGTTTTACAAAGAGACGTTTGTCTCGTCTTATGGTTGTTAGTTAACTGTCAGGATAACGTCACGATTCTGTCTTCAGTCGCTAGTGGAATACCTAGCCTGCATCACTGCACAGCGCGACACCAGCTGTCAACGTTGGATTTCTGACAGGAGATATTTAGAAGCAGAGGAGACTGTCACTTACTTTAGTGCAGAATTATCCAGTCATGGTAAAAATCCCATTTCTGAAAGTTTGGCGTCAAACGTGACTCACATCTCCAAAAAGTAGTGGAGGAACACAGCTGTAATAGAGAAATAAACAGATTGACCAAACTGTTTTCTCAATTACTTCCAAACAGCACTGTCCAAAGTCTGGGCACAGAGATCTACGAGAGAGCCTGACATTTTTTATTGTAAATGTTGTATTCAATACATAGGTCTAGAGATGACTTTTCCACCAACTTTGTCTCCCAAAATGTACAGGCCTTCCAATGTTTCTGGGAAATCCATACCTTTATGGGCAGGACATGGGAGTAGGAACTCCCCCGTAATATAGGTGCCCATAAGCCAGATTCTAGAGAGACTAGGATTAGGGTTGGCGGCTGAACCCCGTAAGGGGTATCCTTCCTGAAATTTGACGTACTACCACCTGCATTACTGGGGAGGGGGGGATTCCTATTCCGTGTCTTACCAGAAGCCCAAAGGCGTATTTCCACATCACAGAGCACTGCTGGACTACTATCGCTGCAGCGCTCGGTAATGAAGTAACAAAAAGTAGGAAATGACCTATTCTAGGCAAAGCAAGGTTGTATGAGACAGCAATGACGGTTAAATAGAACTGGCACCGCAAATACAACATCTCTCAGGCAAACTGGAGGAGCAGGAAGGGGTGTTCTTCCCGGGATTTAGCGCAAGAGCACCTGCATTACTGGCGGAGGGGAGGGGGATTCCCATCCCTGTGTCTTGCCCTATCAATGGTTTTAGCAGCGGGGGTGGCAAGGCCAAAGGGCTCAGTTAAAAGCTTTTCTGTGGAACGCACGTTAGCATGAGCACCAAAGGCCTGCCGGAATTAGCCTTTGACTTACTTTTTGTGTTGCCTATCTGGTGCGCAAACAGGAGGGCGCAAACATTCCATATTTAGGTGTGAGCTTGGATTCTGCGCAGACGTTTCTGTTGCATTCGAACATGTAGTGTCTAGGCGTAGTGCCCTTTTCAGTCCCTACATCACTCAACACGTTTGCCTAAAAGAAACTATGCACGAAATTTTTCGGGGCTTTTATAATTACAAGGTGAACTGAGCTAATTTGGGAAACCGTGTTATCAATTTGCCCTAAGAAGCTTTTTACTTCGCGTCATGAAAGCTTTCTTTACGTGAATGACGAGTGTGCACATTCTCTTGTCTGGCCTAATGCAGTAGACTTCAGCCGTACGTATGGCAAGCGTGTGTTCGTCCGATTTCTATGAACACCAGTTACCTTTTCTTACTTGTTTTTTTTCTGGATCTCTTTTCTTACCTCCACCCTCCCCCGAGGGTTTTCTTTCGGTAAGCACGCTTTTTACTGCACAACCTCCTATCCTTATCCACTGTTCGAACTGGTTTTCGCCTCTCCGCCTACACTTTAACAGACCTAACCGCAGCCCTTAAAAATACTACTCGTTATCTTTCGCTGAAATCAGTTGTTCTTTCCGCCATTTAAAGAACGAAACCTAACATGCCGCGTGAGCCAGAGCCATAGAACTTATTCCAGCTCAGCTGAGCGCCTCTGTTGTTTTTGCTGCTGTTTCCACTAACATAGTAACTGCAACCTCTCCTTTCTTCCTTTCCAACTTTTCCTATTTGCATATTTATAAACCACTAATGCCGAGGAATCTGAAGAACCGCCGGCTAGTTGTTCATAGACTCGGACCCTATGACTGAGTAAGAATAACATCATTCCTCTACAACGATTATTGTCGACTAGTGTGCTTGCTATCCAAGTGCTGAACCAGTCATCGTCATCTCCACTATAGCAAAGTATCCCTGCCGATGCAGTCCGATAGATTTCCGGGCCGTATTGTCCCACCAAAGTGTACAAACGTCTTTATATACAATGGCAGAGGGCGCTCACCGATCGTCCTCACGGAAATCACTCGTTTCGTTGAGCCTTACGCGCTCTTTCTCGAGCCCAACCAGCAGCTGCACAGCGGCGCATGCTATAGGCAGTATGTTATTACCACGGACCCGTGGCCCAGTGGTTAGAGGCGTTGGACTCCTAACTAACAGGTCGCGAGTTCGAACCCCAGGTGTTCCACACCTCGGGGTTGGGTATGACTGGCTGTCGACGGCTAATAAGACAGAAATGGCCATTCCGGTCTCCCTTTTCTTTGTCGGTAATAACATACTGTCTTTATATACCCCGATTGAATCCGTCTGTTTGCGTTTGGGTTGACTGCATCTTCGTAAAAGATAAAGGAGTCGGGTGTAAAGTTACAGTAAGCCAAGTCAGATGTAAACAAGTTTTTAGCGACCTAGTTTTTGCCAGTGACATCCCGCCGAAAATAACAATAATTATGATGCTTTGGCTGTGCGTCTGGTCACGTCGGGCAAGTCTTTACCTGTCTTTTGCCGTGATGTCGCCGCCCCACTTAAAGATACAATTTTCAGCTTCCTCTACTAGTCGGTGACTGCACGTCCCCTTCAACGTCGTCTCTCTGTCTTCTCTTGCCACCCAAACTTAGGCGTCACAGACTGAAGTGCGATCTAGAAACGACCATAAATTGAAAAATTTATGACAAAGATGTGATGTTTTGCCCTTTTTAAAGCCTATCTCAGAGTGATAAACAAGGATTGGACTGGAATAAGGAATCCTGTCATTAAAAGCCGGCGAATAATTCAGGCCTTTGGAACGAGCGCCTTAACTGTTGAACTGGGCATTGTTTTGACTTGCTGACAGTGTCGAAGCATCTAAGAACTTTATTGAAAATCCCTAAATATTCTGTCCAAAAGACAGGATGGTAGGACACGAGAATAGGAGCCCCTCTCTGTAATACAAGTGGCCATACGCCGAATTCCAGGCAGTCATCCTTAAGGTTAGGGCTAGAACAGGGGATTAGGTACCCTTCCTCTAGTTTAGCACAAGGCCACTCGTATTACCGGGAGGAGTTCCTATTCCCGAGCCATACCGACAGGATTACTGGAGAAGGGTCGCAAGAAACATAGGCCGCCTATATATTCATACCCACTTGGGGAGCAGGGCAGAAAAGCTCTGTCATGATGAATTTTCTGACTTCGCACATCTATTGTTGACAAAGTCCAAAAGCCTACTATTCCGAACTGGTCCGCGGTGTTCATGTCACTCCATCACAAGTTTAAAGCAGTCGCGTACATCCAGTTAGGGAGTATTTATAGGATATACGGGGAATTTTACGCCCGTGTTACGGCAAAAATCTGCATCAAGGCATGCACAGATTATTGGACTTTGCTAGGACGAAATATTCACGTTTTGTAAATTTCAAATGTGAAAAATGTGTTGTCTTTCTGCAACTAACTTACAAAGACCAGGTTTTATTATTTTTGCACAAAAATTTATGCTTCTTAGTCTGTGTTAATTTTCGGAGCGAGATTGTTGTAATTGAGCAAGGTCGCAGGTAGAAGGCCAACGTGCCACGCTACACGGTTGTTTTTCGTGTGTATCCGTAATACGATCTCACATAGGTATCCAACTCTTGTTCACGTCATTTTTAAGCGTTCCAATATTTCATACGCCTTGTCTTCCGCTCCTAACATATACATTACAATATTGTTTTAAATGTGTTTTAGGTAGCATTATTAACTAATCCACACTTCAATGCGGATTAGCATGATTAGAAAGCCGTTTCCTACACGCATGTCACACGATTTAATAAACTGAGAGAACAGGTATTACTTGAAAGTCCGGACACGTTTTTCGCCAATACTCTGATGTCACATGACACATCTGCGAAGTGTTCGGTTCATAAGTGTTTTGCTCGAAGCTAAAGTTGCATTTCTGAAAGCATTGCAAGCCAATGGCAGAAGTACGCACCACTAAATTAGGGGCTTCTCGAAATGTGGTTTACATATTTGACCGGAGAGATGTCCAACTTAAACCCAAATCACTATAGCGCATATATTATATTTTCATCATACTTCAACCCAATCCCTAATGCAACCTCATTGTCGTAATCCTTTCTATTTATAAGCTCATTTAAGGGCTTCCTATAGTGTTCCATGTGCTTCAGCGTATATTGTACTATATCTTAGGCTGTTTTTTGTAAACTTTATGTGAACTGCCTTACTTATACTGCGTAATCCGAAGTTAGGACGGTTTTAACCTTAATGTTCATATTTTTAAGAGCGATAAAAACGCAGTGTACTTGGGGAGACTTCATTTCGAGACATCCCATAGAACTTAAACAAGCCCACACCTCAAAACAAGTCAATCTATCTTACTGTTCTGTTCTATCGCGTCTGGCAAGTCCTCAATACGAGGACTTCAATGCTGAGCACTGTTTTCTCCAGCTTCTGCCTCCTTTTGATTATTTCAATAACGACCCTGGAATCCCCTCCCTTCGTGGAAACTCATTGTTTTGGAGCACAAAAAACTAGGGAATAAACCAGCCCTGCCGTGTGCCTTTTTGCTCACTTCCGTCCTCAACACAGTAGCTCACAATATCATAAACAAAGGCAGGCACAAGCAACATGTTTTTTTAAAATTCTGGCCTAGAATATCCGTGCGAGTAACAAGAACCAGAAGTAACATATATGTTTGTTTGGTGCGGCATGGTCAATGTATATGCGTGGTCATGCAAAGTACGAACCATTTACGTCCCAAGCGATGCGCCAATAGCAATACTGTGCCGACGTATCAATTAGAGGTTTATCGATCAGTCACAAGAGCAACTACGTAACTGATATCCTAAAGGCCTCTCTTTTTATCTGCTACTCAGGTCTGTCATTGTATGTCAATGTGCGTGGGGGCTGATCTGCTCAAGATCAGAAAAAGGTAACCAATTTACAGCTCCTCTGGCAGGATTTGAGAGAGCTTCGCATTTGTACGCAGACTTGTATGCCTTTCAACTCTCTATAGTGCAGCTTACCTGGCGCCGTGCTATATTCCGACAGAATCAGATAAGGCAAACGTAACATTCGGCAGTTAAAGAAGAGTTAAGCGCTATCGAAGGCGTGTTGAGTGAAATTGGAAGTACGGGACTTTAAATGGAGATTGAAGAGGAATGCTCCTTGTAATATTGCTTCTGCGGGAAAAGCGGACTCCGCCAGTCCCACAGATGTTACTTTTTACTATATCTGATCACCAGTTACATTTTATAGGCATAAGTCACATTCGTGATGACATGCTAATATCGCGACAAAAATAATGTGTCTGGAAGCAATTCTAGTCTTGCGTATTATCAATTTACCCCTGCTATCTAGGCAACCCAGAATAAGACTATAGGCAGAACTAGTTCCGCCGAAAATACCAGCACTCTGTACGCGAGCGAAATTTTAGAAAGATGCATTTTTGAAAATCCGATTATGAAGACTAGCATTTTAGTCGAAATCAGTCAGTTTTCCGACCGGACGACCCTGCCATCCGGGTGCTCCTGCGTGGTTATCTGCCAGAAATCTAATTATGTCGGTACAGTTGGAGCGATTACTCGCTACGCACCTGAGTATTGCGTGTTGTGCAGTCACAAAATTAGAGGCATTCCTATACGTTCTATGGAATAATCTAAACACACATATGCATGTAGAAAATTTCCCTTTTCCCTTTGTCGTTCGCCGTTACCATTATAGACATCAGCTAATGCTATTCGCCGAAAGCCGAACAAATATGTTTTCAAGGCATTTCTGTCTACCATACAGTTGTAGTCAAAAAGCCGGTTAACTCTTCACTGACCAGACAGTGAAATACAAATCGTTTTTCGAATCTTGTTGTTGAAAAGCGACTTCCGTCCCTCCGAATGGCTCAGTCTCCACTCGCTGCTTTGTTGCCGTTCTCAGAAAGTGTTGGAAAGTATTCTGACTCCATAGAATTCAATGCTGTTACCGGCCACCAAAGCGCGCCTAAGGTCAACGCTCGCGCCCTCTTAAATTGCGGCTAGATTCTAAATTTACCAATTTTGTGGTCTGTCGGCAAATATGCATGGAGGTGCAGACAACTGTTTCCCTTGGTTGTGTGGTGAAGTTATGTGTCCCTGAATTCCTTCCGTCCCTTGCGCTTAAGAAGTTGGTGCTTCTTTAACGTATGGTCAGGTAGGAAAAGCTTTCACTTACTTATCCGGATTTCAGAGTGGAATACAACCGAAATCCCCTTGCCTTGGAGTTATTCGACCGCCTGCACGGCTTTAGACTTGCGCCCCGTGGTTAAAAGATATCACACTTATTCCTTCCTATAATCACTGTAAATCCGCCACATCAGTATGAGCGTGAATGCCCCGATGGCAGTTGACACGATATTGGCCGGTGGTCAAAGTAGTAGAAAATGTGACCCAAATGCTCGATAGTTAATGATGCGAGATTAAATGTCAGTTCTGCCCGGTCTGCAGTTGGGGTCTGGCTGGTTGGCGACTGTCAGTAGGTCAAAAAATAGCCATTTCAGCCTCCTATATCGTTGTAGGTAGCACTCTTCAACTTTGATGCAAGAATGATAATCGGTATGCGCCGAGAATTCGAGGAACACCTTAGAGTCCTTTGGGTTTTCATTAAAGACGCACGCAATTTCGCGTTGCTGCCTCACACCTGTCTTCTTTACGACTGATTCTCTTCAGGATAGAATAACCGACTCCAACTCTTTAGCATATGTGTGCTTGTTTGCCTCCTACGACGGGCCATGTGGGAGTTGGGCTGGATCAAAACCACGACCAATTCGGAGTATGACATGCGCCATTCGGGTTGCGCATTCATAAAAAATGCTACACGTGGACGTGTGTGGTGGCACGCCTAGGCACAGACTCACGCCGCGTCAGTCATCTGCGCCCTGTCCGCACATCAGATGACTGAACCGTTCGGAGTGCGGACAGACACCTAGGCGGGGTAAGAGAGTGAAGTCGACTCTGGAGACTTCCCCCCCCCCCCACGACACACTGCGCATGTTCCTCACTATAAATAATCTGACATGCATTTAAACTATCAAGGTGTGTTAAAAGAAGCGACTCGGAAGGTTGCCAACTGACGTGGTAACTTAGCCCTTTCAGGACAGACAGCCGGGTTGCAATGGCTTCTTCTTAATGCGCTATCAATGCCCCCCCCCATATGGGATCCATGCCTCGAATTTCTTGTGTCTGCGACAACCTCGTCCACCATAGCTGAACCAGGCATGTATGGCACGCGTAAAGGAGCTGTCTAGCCTTGTCAACCACTGCGCCTGACCCCGCCTCCAGTTCTCTTGGCTCTCTTGACACCGGACTCGGGCGGATGAGGGGGGAGAGAGTGCAGTAGATGCAGTGTAATTCTACCATCACCGTAAACTAATTCAGACGCCAGTTACCATTCCTGCGTCCAGCCTGACGTAGGCACATGTGGAAATGTTGGCTTGTGATGGTCGAATTGTCGTGTGAATGTGTCTTTGGGTGCTTGAATATTCGTTGTTTATGAGGTGCGTTTCATCATCTTACGTATGCACCAAGTCCTCTGACTTTACGCCAATGTGGTCTACCTTTTCTTCCAGGATTGTGATGGGGACACACCTCTGCATGATGCCATCTCCGGACAGAACATGGCAATGGTTGAACTCCTTCTTTCTGACCGTGCCGATTTGACCATAACAAACAGCCTAGGCCACAATTGCCTCCATCACGGGGCCCTTGTTGGAGATGCAGGGTAAAGCTGTCTTTGCGTTTTCCTTACTTTTTCCTGCTCTTGCCCACCTTTATTTTGATAGCAAGAGCTTTTAAGTAGTTTAATACAGTTTGACTCAATTTCCTTCGAGTGCACAGAATAATGTGTGGTTGCTGTTTACGACAAAAAAGCGGAAAACAGGTGCGACTCACTTGGACTCCAGTTACCTTTCATATGGACAGTGGAAAAAATTTCAGTCATGTTCACTAGGCCCTTCCGATATTCGATTTTTTGGCCATTCGACGGGTCTCAACCATAGTTGTAGGTAGGCCGTGAGCAATGTAAAAACGGCCAACGTGCACGACCTCATTTCTTTGGGTCTTTACTGCGTTGTGTGTTGTCCTATCTCGCTGAGATTAGTGCATTCTTCCCTAACAAGGCCGCCTGAACCAGGTAAATAGGATGTTCCAGGATGTTCGTTGTCTTCTTAAGTAACTTTCATTTGCCTTAACGAACGACATTTTTGCCGTCGTTCAGGTCTGTTACGGCGTTTTCCCCCGCAAATTTCAGAACAACTTTTTTTACCTCTTTTACCACACGCTAAGTTGGGGTCTTCTGGGGTTTGTCACATAGATTTTAGCTGGCTGCCTGCTCAGAGAGTCTAAACCGCGCAAATCTATTTACCTTCTCTCGTCCACTAGAAGTAGCGCCTGAACGGGTGAAGTCTAGACTCGAAATGACTCACTCTTGTTCCTTCTTCTGTCTTTTTCTTCTCGCTGTGGGAATTGTTGACTAATTTCGACCGATTTTCCTGTCCCGTCTGTTTTGCATCTGCTGACGGTTTTCATTCTCCACGGTCACACTGAAGTTTGAGAGAGGCAGCTAAGAGGCTATCTGTCAGAGCTAATCTCCTTTTTGAGTGCTGTGGTAGATCGGGGGTCGCAGTCGTTGGCGAAACAGTAAACGTACGCCGCCTATTTGGGTCTTTCTCTGACCCGACTCCTTTACCGCTTTATTGTCAGCCGCAAAAAGCAACTCGCCAGGGCCGAATCGCTTCCGTATGCTGACATTTTTGGATTCTGGTCCGCTGGAACTCGTGGCGAATTCAAGAGACGTTCGCTTTTGGGGGGGGCACTTAGAGCCATTTTGTCAAAGCAAGGAGTTGGGCATTGCACTAGTGTTCGTAAAATCAATCGATAGTTAACTGCGAATTGGAATTGGTTGGAATTTCGATGTCGGCCATATAATTGATATTCAAGAGGTTCACTTTTTACCAGAATTGTGCGCAGACCTGGACCATGGAACCACACCCTTAATGGTACGTCCTCCATGCCTGACAGATACGGACTGTATATACGGCCAACAGTAGAAGGCCACTACAGCTGGCCAACATGGCCGGCTGATTTGACTCCCCGACTTCGAATCCTCCCTGCTCTCATTATTTTAGTGGTGGAATTCTCCACCCCTATGCAAATAATCTGGAAGAGATTGGTCGGAAGTCTGTGCCTTCCAAAACCGTGTTCTTTTCTACAGACTTCGATTATTTATTCATCGGCCTCCTGCTACCCTTTAGAATTGCCTCGATCGTCTGTTTTATCTACCATCCTCCTGCGGTTTCCCTCCCTCATAAACCTAAGTTATTTTAAGGTGTTGTGTTCTGGGTAACATTATAAGGCCAGCCCCCTTCACTTCGCACCCCGACTAGTTGCTTACTGCCCTGCCAAGTTCTTCTAATAAGCAATAAACTCTCATGTGTGTGGGTGCTTAAGTTTGGAACAGTCTAAAAATTTTATGGCCCCCGGGAAACTGCGCCTTCATTTAATGATACCGTATGACTATAATCAGTGCGAACGTATTTTATTTGTTAGGATAGATCCAGGTTGTTAGCCCAGGAAATAAGAGTGACTATTGGATGTGGCTCCGAATGGGGTGTACACATACCTATCAGCAGAAAGCCGAGAATTTTATAAGCCTGTTCCCCCCCCCCCACCACCTTGAGCGTTCCTGCGTATGTAACGATTTTCTCTGGGGAAATTATTCTCCGCAGGTCATTGTTGTTTAACCGCGCGTCAATCGCCTTTCCCCCAACTACTACGCATTTGTCAGATTCGTAGTCTTTTAAAGACCTTTAATAAGTGAAACTCCTCTACTCACATTGCGGGGTCTGTGTATAGTAGAGGAGGACATTTGGCATTATTTTGTGTCAGCAATCTAAGTTCAAACACAAAAGAACAGTAGAATCAGCAATCGGAACTTATGCCTGGGAAGCCGCATTACTTTTCTCACTCATACAGCTGCCACCCCGGAAGTATTTTGTCACGCAACAAGATTACGTCTCCTTAGTAGGTCCATCTAGGGTAATTGCATGCTTGGTCTGGGCTTTAGTCTGGGAAGGAAAAAAATAATCGTTGATTTAGCTACCTTGATAGTACTGCATTTGGTGCACACTTGATGCGACCAAAGACTGAAAACTTTCTGGTCGACCATGGGAATGTGGGGCCTCCCTCCCATGTACTACAGGCAGCCTCGCTCAAAATTCCATTGCGGTCCCCATGCCAGTTTCCTAACCTTATCTTTACCCTCCTAAACCCAACACTAGCGCTAAACTATTTGGAATTCAGGGCAAGGTCACCTCTAATATGGCGGGATTCATATTCACGTGCCAACCCAACTTGTTGATCTGTCGACAGTCCTCTCTCTTTGTGAGCGCAAAGAGCTACATCCCTGAGGCAGTTATTTTCTTTTCCTTTTTCTCTGCTCAAGTTATTGGGATGATGTATTCTCCCCTCTTTTCAATGAATTTGCATACCAGTGAGGATGACCGTTATCAAATATATATACTGATTTCTTGGTGCTCGGGTAGGCCATGGTCACGCCTAAGTTGTGTATACCCGTCCCCTTCAAGGTTGCGTCAGATTCTGCGTCACTAGAGAGAGACGCCTTTTCCAACCTTTTACTGTTTACCTGCACCGGTTTGCCTTCCCGTTTTCCCGGTTAGGCATCTGTTTCCCAAAAATTCCTTGGATAGAACATATCCGTTCGGGGTCCTCTAAGTGTTGACTGGTTTCCTTCTGTTTAAGTTACTATCCTTATCCCCTGCCTAGAGCAACGTCCCTCCTCTTCACCGCATTAGCTTCATTATGCTGAATCTTTTTCTCTGCCATGTAAAGCCCGACAAACATAAATTTTCTGAGTTCCTTTAACGCAGCAGGAGGGTGAAAGAATAGTAGTGAATCAGCGACCGGCACAGTCTCTCCGGCAGGATTCTCCCTTCTCCTCCCGCCCACCCTTACGCCATGAATTTTTGTTTGAACTGCTACCACCAACAACAACGTGACGATACGAGGGAAAGCTAACCAGAGAACTGGCGACACTAATAATGAGCTACGGCGCGTCCGCGACACGCTTTTGTCCATTTCAGAACAAGCGGTCGACCCACTGCGTAGGCCGACCTCCAAAACGATCATCGATTCGCTTTACGTGTTCCGACGTTTCTATTGCCTGTTTAATGTCGTCCCCTGAGTGCACGACGTTCACGCTGGATATCCTAGTATCAACTCGTCGTGTGCATTCGGTGGGCATTCCATCCGGTACTTCTGGCCTGCCTATATTTCAGGACTACATCTAATGTTTTCTCGGTTCGTCTCTTAGGAAATTCCTGCAGAATTTATCAGCGTCCGTATCAGCGTCCAAACTGGCTGCAGGCAAGCATGCGACCGATGAACTTTGCCTCACTCCGTGGCCACTGGGATATCTACTGTGAAGCAGTTATGGAAGTACTGGCGAAGACAGTGGTGCTAAAGACTAATGGTTATTTCCGTCATGCGGTCGATTAGCAACAGTTGATTTTAAAAAGTGCATTTAGGGTAACACTGCATTTTCTCCCAACGTCGCAATGACTAGCAGCATGCGAATTTAATTGCCGTTGAAATTTTATCCTTCTGTTTCACACCTCCGGGGTCTTAGTTTATTAGTTGATATAGGAGGCATATTGTTCCTCTTCCGTAAGAAAACCTCGACCCGGAGGACCAGCAAAAGGAGCGCACAACGGCTACTGATCTGCTCTTTCAGTAAATCTTTAGTATTTTCGTGTCTTTTCTATATGGACAGGTTCTTAGCATCCGTGTCAATAGGCCGATTTTAGGGTAGTATGGGGCTTCATGGGAATAGAGTACGCGGCATGTTTCTCGAAAAAATTTTAACATCCAGTTTGGCGAAGAAGATACGTTTACGATAAATCATGTGCTCTTTTTTACTGCGTCAAGTTGGTGTTTAGTAAACTTACAACTTTGGTCTGTATTGCTGTTTGCGTACCACTCAAGTGGCTTTTTGTAACTAGAACCTACTCACTTATGCAAGAAAAGTCCTCCCGCCGTGTCGACATGCAACCTGGCGCTATTGTAGTCTTAGATTGAAGACGGACATCGGAGTGTGCCCAGATCGGTCGGGTTTCTGCTTATTTCGAGGCGTTTCACAGTTTATATATGGGATTGCATTTTCGATTTCGTGGAGTGCCTTTAGCCGATTGGGATGACGTCCACTGCAGATTACCTGAATCTCCTCTCTTCTGGTGTGATCTACGACTTATGCGGTTCGGCCTCTGTTCAGTCGCCCCCCATAGCGGTGTTGCAGCGCCGGTATGTTATGTAATTGGATCTCCAAAATCTGGGCTCAGAGCATATGGCAATCGCTGGCCCCTTATTGCCTCAAAGGACTGTGGGGTCTAGAGTCGAATACACAGTTTTTTAATTTGTGAGATGGTACCCATGTAAGCATCGAGGAAGTCAAACTAGGTGAACGCACGTTGAACTTCCCTTGCACCCGAAATTCGTGGTGCTGAAACATCAGACTTGCGGTTAATGACCGATCTCACGAAATGCTGGCCGAAATTCTGAAATGCATTTTTGGTTAGAGGGATTACCTAAGTGTGGCTGTAATAGTGATTATTATGCAGCATAGTCCTGTAATATTTCAGACTTACCAGGATGTTGGCTTTTGAATGCACTTCCTTTTGACCTGCAAAAACCGCACCCTGTACACAAGGACTACTTATGCAGTATGCATTTTGACATTGATTTTCGATGCCCTTATAAATTTAAGTATATTTCATAGGAAACACAGATAGAATGCTCTTTCTTGTTCTTATTGGGTGGCACATTACAACTTTTTCAAATATTTTACTCGAAGAAAGAGTACCTTTCGGTTTTAAGGAAGTTTTAATAATGAGATATTATAAGACCGTGCAATGACCGTTCATATAGTATCATGCTTGTCCGTTTATTAATGTTCCTCATGAAATATACAACCTACTCCACATCCATTGCAAGATGGTATGAGTTCTAAATCGTGTCTTCTTAAAGGCATAAGGGAACGTATGACTTCCCTTATGCAGGAAGCATACATACTGTAGACTGAAATCGCTAAACGCTAATGTAACTGCTGATTTTTTCTTACGGTAAATCAGGAATTGGCCAAGTTTTTTAAAACCTAAATATACCCTTTCTTTGGGTATAAAATGTGAATAAAACGTATTTTGTTGCCAAATGAATATAAGAAAGTGTTTTATGCATGTTTTCTACAAAATGCATTTGAACCTATAAGGCCATCGAAAATCAGTGTGAAAACGCATACTACACTAATCCTTATCACAGAACGCAGTTTTTTCTGGATGTGGAAAAGAAATACACCCTGATGAGTCCGAAAGATCATAGGATTCTGTCGCGTGATAATCAGTATTAAAACTCCACCTAAGTAATCCGTTCTAATCGCAAGCGCATTTCAGAATTTTGGCTAGCGTTTCATGAGGTCGGTTATTAACAGGTTACGTTCTGGCGCCATACTAACTACTCTGTATGATACACCATAACTCTAGTATCTGTTTGCAATGATATTATACCAAATTGCGCCTCCATTCGTCATAGGTTTTATTCCCAAGTCAGCTTAGCAGGAGCGGGAAGACAAGGAGTGGTAGAGAGGGTAGAAAGACAATAGCATCGACTAGCTGCTATCGCCCCCACAATGATCCAATTCATGCAAATCCCCGTTGTCCGCGAACTTTGAAATCTGACCGCAATATTTTCAACCCCACATTCTGTCTAATATATTATAGCGGACATGACGTCTCGTCCGGTTGGGATGGAAATAAAGCAGGCTGTCCTTTCAGCCACTACTCAATCTCATATCCCACAGATTCCACTCAGTGCTGTCGCCGAAACTCAATGGAATTTGAATGAGCTATGCTACGTACGACCTTCTTACTGTAGTCCAGTCTCTTTTCACGTCACCCCTGCCCAGGCGGTAGTGGTGGTCCCCACGAAAGCAGTGGAGTAGCCCTTGTGTGGGAGAGTTTCTTAAGGTGTACTGCATGCGGTCCTATTCCCCGACTATACGCCTACCGTGTTTTGTATTCTGTTGGCTATGGTAACGGCACCCACAGGTCAGCGACTATCTATTGTTTTGCGACCCCACCGCCCTGGTTTGAGGTTGCCATGGTGCATCTGTTGCTTTGAGCGCAGCGCTGTGGTTGCAGCTGTTCTGTCCCCGTTGGACAGCGCGCACGCAGTCCACTACTGTTCCCCAAACGCCTTGAAAAGAATGCCTTGCCTGCCTGGGCTCCAGCTGAATGCTTGCTACATTTGCATCGGACCTCTCTTTCTAACTCTTCTTTGGCATTAGTTCAGCTCACTAATGTCTTAGCCTGCACTAAAATACATTGCTTCATGATGCCACTGATATACCCACCGGCTGCACCACTTGTTCGATAGACCCCTTTTAAACGCAGTATGCTGTGTATGCGAAGTTTAGGAACTACCGAAGAAGATTGTAAAATGTACTTTTTGGGTAGGAGGAGTTGTTTAGTCCAACCTGTAATAGCGATAGGTTCTGAACCTGCACTCACATTCATTTATACTTATTGGTTTGTTTAGATTACACTTGGGACTTGCCAGGCCAACTGTGGTTGGTGTCCCTGTTCAAATTCCCTATATGGTTTATATGTCTTTTGACTCATTTTCTGAAATAAAATAACCAATTCTTTGGCCTGGCACTTTAGAGCAGTTTACGCTTTAAGAGATATTTCGACAGATCAAGAGAAAATAGTTAGGGAGACGCATCCAGCAAAGTATGCTGTTAGGGGGTGCAGAAACGTCAGTAAGGTGCGAGGACGCGCGTAGTGTTCGGCCGCATGTATACTTCCTCTGTCCGGTGAGGAGAAAGGAGCTACAAAGGCCATTCCAGTCCCTTTTGACTATGCCAGCAACACTCCTCAATTGCAGGAAATGTTCCCACACTGTTCGCATTTCAGATCATCTAAGCTAAAATAGAAAAAACGCGGAATCGCTAGAGACGATGACATTCTATCAAACTATTACAGGCAATGGCTTTTCGCTCCCTTATAAAAAGTTTTCGCAAACAGTTTTACAAACGCATCTTTTTTGCAACTCCTGTCAGATAATATTTTATGCTTAAAAATCGTTCTAGCCTCTGGCTAGTACTTTCGGCGTTTTCCTGCATACGAGGCCAGAACCGTAAGCGGTGCACTCACCACACTTTAGTCGCAATTTTATCTGATTCTGGGGGTCGTAGCCATACATTTCGCGGCGGGTAGTCACAGTGTCCAGAGATGTTTGTCTTCCTCCTTGCACACATGAAATGTAAATGCCGATTGTACGTGCAACGCCCATAGCCCTAAATTGACTGTATGCTACCGTGGATGACTTAAGTCGATTTCTTAAAAGCCGAGTAAGAAATCGCCTTATCGATCTAAACCATCGGCTGCAAGAAAATTGTTTTTGTTTTTGCATCTTAGGTGGCTTAACACTAATGCATCTAAAAAGCTCTAAGGATGAAGGGGAATTGCAAATATTTCAATCTGAAATCAGGATTTTGTCGTCTGTACGCCCCCTCCATTTTCCTTACAAAACACTGACCATCTCTAACCCATTGGCGTTATAGTCTTACTTCCCTTAAGGATCGGTAATTCTGCGCTTGTCTTCCATTCACGGAACCTTCGCATTGTCTTGACGGGATTGAGTGTCGATCAGCCGCGATTGCACGGGTCGTCCGTGTGCGGTCTGGTCCGTTTGGGAAGTTGAACAAGCAGTCACTAAGTGGCACGGATAGGCCGGGACTATGCCAGCATTTAGTCGCCGCATTCAATCTAACTGTTCCAGTTGTTCCCCTTAAGTCTAGCCACCGGGGCATAGAGGGAAGAGAGAGGAATGAGCCGTTTTACTCACAAATAGGCCAGCCTCCCTCCCGCAGGAATGGTTTTCGGTCCAGAGGCAACTGATGAACAGCCGACTGCGGGATGCCTAGGGCTCCACCGAAAATGTTGTGGCATTAGTAGGTGTCTCAAACATCATGATGATTCGCATCTATCACTGTTTTCGACGTCATTTCGCCCTCTGGTCACGCAAATTGCAACTTATTCTTGTTCCCTAGCGTGACCTTAGTTCACCTCTGTAATTTTATGTTGTGCTTCTGTGCCTTGCCGTGTATCCTGTGATAGAGTAATTATGGTCTCTGTCAAGTCGATTAAAATCGCCTTCTTAGTCTGTTGTTCTTCGGTAGAAAATCGCTCCTCTTCTCCGCTGATCCCCGAAAAGGGTAACTCGAGTTCGCACACCACTAACCCCGATCGATCATAAACTGGTTGGGTCGTGGCTTGTCGAGCAGTAGTTGTACTAAGCGGTTTAGTGGAGGGGTTGAGCACGGGAATATTGATCGCTCCCGGCATTCCAGGTGGCCTTTCCCCAAAGCGCAGGGTAGCTGGAGTTAGGCTCAGTGTTACGAGTGTTAGAATTAGTGCTATTGTTTTTGGCTAGAGTTAGTTTTATGCGAGTTGGTGCTGGGGTTAGGGATAAAGTTAGAACACCGGAATAGGAACATCCATGTATTTAGTGTGAGGCCACTTGTAGTACTGGTAGGTCCAAATTCCCGTGGCTGACCGGTGGAGGGCCTGTTTCCTGCAGGTCCTGGACTCAAAACCCAGCATATCTATCTACCACTCCGCCACACCCGTTTATGATTCCAACATTTTGCTAGGCAGCGAATAGGACCTTAACCAGTGGCGTGCATCGTTCGCCATGTAGGATAGCATTGCCGACAAAGACAAGGGGACTGGAATGACCATTTCTGGCTTACTAGTCGTCTTCAGCCAGCCATACCCAACCCCGACGTTCGGAACACCTGGGGCTCGATCCCGCGACCTGTTCGTTAGAAGTCCAACGCCTCTAACCCCTGAGCCACGGGTTCTTTGTCCTGTCGGTTGCGGTCGGGAATATACAATGGCAGGAGTGCACTCACCGACCGTTTTACGAACTCACTCGTCCCAATGTACCATTGTCTATTCCCAATCGCAACCGACAGGACGAGCCCGTGGCTCAGTGGGTAGAGGCGTTGGATTTCTAACGAACAGGTCGCGGGATCGAGCCCCAGATGTTCCACACTTCGAGGTTGGGCATGACTGACTGAAGACGGCTAGTAAGCCAGAAATGGTGACAACAGTCTCCCTTGTCTTTGTCCGTAATGCTATTCTGCCTATATCATACGTCGCTGTGCGGCTGATGGCTGGGCTCGAGAGAGAGAGCCCTAGGACACAACGGGACGAGTGAGTTCCGCAAAAACGATCTGTGAGTGTCCCTTTACCTTTCGGCATGTAGTTCTGCCTCTTTAGCTAGTGGCTTTCACGTACCTACTTCCCAAACCGGTGGTCACCTGCACCTGCAGGTAGCACTGTCACATGGTTCAGAACTGTCCACTGGTCTGACCTGAGAGCGTGCCTGCTTGGCAGATATTCTTCGATGAAGGACCGTTCCGCTATCCATCATGTGTGGATGCGCTGAGTAATCCATAGGCAAGCTAGCAGACAAATCGTCTCCTGCCGCTATTAATGAGGATCATAATGTTGATCTGGAACGTTGTAAAACACTCATATCATGTGAGGCTTACTTGTATTTGTAGGATGTTACACTTCGAGTTTCATTTACAACAAACATGATTGAACGTTGCTGTCAATAATTCTAGAACTTTCACCTTTTAAATGGCTCAGACCAGAAAACCCCAATATAGTTTCAAATTCCTATTCGCAATTTCCGAAGTTCGACTTCTGTGTGGCAGTCATTCAGTAACTTTTTAGCAATTCCAAGGACTTGGCTGTATACCAAGCACAAGAACAAGCGCCGGCATTTCCTTGGGATTGTTGCGTATTTTTGCCTCACGGTTAGCAATGGTTGCGGCCAAAGACGTTGAGGACGACGCAGACTTCAATTGAACACTGGAGATAGTTTTCCACCTACAGAACAGAACCCTCAGTCTCCACATCTAACACACATGTATTGCTATCGTAGGAGCAAAGGTTCTAGGAATATGGAATAAGTGTTACGGCCGATTAATAGATCGAATCGACAAATGGATATAACAGTAGAATAAAATAATAAAAAACAATATTGTTACATAAACCAAGGACCCATCTGGAGTGGCAGACGGTCCCGTAGTGTCAGTTGGACTATCGTTGGGGAGTGCATCACTGTGGGCAACTGCAGGGAGGGCTTGTGCAGGGATGCTGACGTGGCGAGGTAGCGAGGGGGACTGTTTCCGCATGCGGCCGTGATGAGGATGTCTGTAGTTGAGGGGGAAAGAACACCGGCCACCTTCACGGACACCTGGTTGCACCGTGCCCATCGTAAATCCACTTTAATAAGTCAGTCAGATCCGTGGTGCTTCGCACAACATCTTTCGACTCTAAGGGTTCTCGCTTTACGCATAAAATCACTGAAAATCACAGCTATGCAAGAATCCCTCTTATGCCATCGCTAGCTATAAATTCGGAACATTTTTGGATAGTTCGCACTGCCCAGGGTTCAACTACCGACCACTGGCAGTTACGATGAATAACAGACGAGAGTTCGAATGACAGTTACTGTCTGGAGAAGCGATGGGATTTGAAAAAGGCAAGTTATTGTGAGGGTAGGGGGAGCGTGCGGAAGACGCCGAGCCCGAGTTCCATTAATCCCCCGGGATGCTTTTTTGGTCCATAAATTTTCACTTTAACGCCTTTCAGAAGGTGTTAGTTTCCTTGCCGACAGTTGCAGCCCGCGTGCAGCGTTGTCGCTCGTACATTGACTTTTTGAAGCGCGTTCCGTTTTTGGCTATGAGATAATGCAGACTGTATCTGATCTCACACAGTAAGGAATCTTTACAACTTCGAGTAAAGTGTTCAGAGTGGAAAACATCGCTTTCTGGAACCTATGCACCAAAGGTTCCATGGAAAATAACCTAACTTTCAAGGAGGAGACCTGTTTGATGAGCCTTTTCGATTATCACAATTTACGGTCCTAGAGCATTCGACTTAAACAAATTAGCATGGCGTCGTTGTTGTTCTGGAAAATCCGACGCTGCAGTCACGATTCCGCTTGTCAGGCTGCTTCAACAGATAAAAATCGCCCATTTGCTCTCCTATTGCCTTAGTTACTAAGACAGTATGAGGAAGAAAAAATCATTAATGGATAACTTACGACGAAGATGCAGTAAGATAAAAATGCCACTTAGAGCACTGTTTCATGTTAATTTTTTTCAAAAAAGTTGTCCTATGTAAGGGCGTTAGAGAGCATTCCAAATAAACTACATTCCAGACACAATAGAGCGCCCAGTCCGTTATACGTATACTTCAGTTCACAAGGGAACTTTCTTGGTGACTGGACTTCTTGTGCTCCTTTGGAGAAGTATTCACAGGCCTAGGAAGAATCTCCTCTGGGTATGTTTTAGATATGTCTAACTGCTTGGGTGGCGGTTCAATCAAGTGGTTGTTTTCCTGTGGTAACTTTCGGCCAAAATATTCAAATCAACTTTCAATCTGAGCCTATAAGTCTCAAGTAGACTGATTTACTCCAAGTTGACGATCAGTGTCTGAGGAAATTAAAAAGCCGCAGTTTCAGAGCTGGAATATCTACCGGAAAGCACACAGGAGACGACGGGGCACCCACTGATCAACCGAACCCCTCGCAGCTATGTCACGCAGAGACATGATCTCGGCGAAACACATGTCTGGGCGTTTAGCTGATGCTTGTGTTGTTACGTATGGTATATCATACAACCCATGTGGTGATTTTCAATTCAGGGCCAATTGTTTCGGGGTTCTTTGTAGTAATTAATATAGTTAGGAAAGACCCTTTGAAGAACGGACTCGGTCAGCCATAGCGTAGAATACATTAATTCCTTCCTTATACTGATATTGACAGGTTACTCCACTTATTACTGTTTCTGCTGTGTAAGTTTTCCCACGATTTTTATGTAAGAGATGCAGACATCTGCAACTGCCTTACATACGGAAATAGCCTTTTCCGTTTGGCGTAACTGCGAAATGCACTTTAGCCAATCTAGGTATACTTTATTAGAGATGGTCGGAAGGTATTTATGTTACATTGAAAGTTTGTTTGGGATTTTGCCTTAGTAAGGAATATTTTGTCGGCAACCAGCCACACTGGCGAAATGATCATGCCTTGTCTACATCAGTTCGATTTGGGACTTAGCCCTACAAACGTAAGTTCCTGTCCTTCATTTTCTGCTGTCATTATCGCGTTCACCTTTGAAGTGTGCGAGCTAACTTGTGGACTTTTATACCTGGTAACCAACTTTTCCTTGTTCCGCTTCTATGCACAACTTGATAATTATCAGTTGCCTTCATCTTGCTGCATACGATTTGTGATATGCGCCGTTTATTCCACTGACCTTATTTACATACGATATTCAACCCCTCTAGATTGCCATTTCTGTCATTTCCTCACTTATTGTCTTTTAATTATACCCTTACATCTGGATTTGTTCCTCCGCGATCCCCAGTGTCACATTATTCTGATTTATTGGTCCCAACTCCTGAGTCACAAGAAATATTTGCATCGCTAAATCTTCCCCTCTGCCTACTTTCTCCCCTCTTTCTCCCTCTTTCTCTCCCATAACAAATGTTAAGATACTTCTTCTTCCCGTCGCTCATCAAACCTGGAAAAGGGTTGGAGGAACTCTGGGTTATACAGGTATCAAAGAAATCTAATAGTGAAGACTGCTTTGTTGTCCATGCATTCGTGAGGGCGGCATTGCCGAAGCGAAGAAAATAACCTGTGTGGAAACAGATACGTTATTGCCTTGTTTTTTACTAGAATCAAAACCTTGTGTCCCCCAAAATAGACTACCCAAATGCTTGGAATCACCATCAAAGGCACTTATGTGGAAGAAGATGAGAGTTAGATTTCTAGGGCATAATTATTTCGGTCTGCGGCCCCAAGCACTTATGATATTTATCTTAAACGCTGGATGATGACGTTTAAATCAGCCTTCTTTGCTACTGTTCAAGGGAATCTCTGCTACCCCACCAAGGCTGTACTTTATCTCTGCGCTCAAAGCCTGGCCAGTCATTTTTTTCAGGTCATACAGGGCATGCAATTTGCCTATCAACAAATTCTTGGATAACGGTTGACGGATGGAGAACGTACGGTCGTTGTGGACGACATCCGCGGATAACTTGTCATTTCACCGTTCGTTGCTGTATGCTCTCCTATATCCCCATTTGTAACTATGTTTCGACCTTACAGAGTTTAGTGCGGGGCCATGCACATCTAGCCGATTCTCTAGAGTATTGTGTGTTAAAGTGTGTCCCACGAAATGAATCCAAAATTCCACTAATTTTTGGAATTCCTCTCGGGGAAGCAGACCTCTAGCGCCGGTGCATTCAGTAGCCCTGATTGCTGAACTCTTTTGCAATCACATGTCACTGGCTGCCTGGCTAGTGCCTGGTCGTTTATTCCCCAGGGCGCCTGGACCGCTTAACAGGGGGCCATAGTTGTGCTTGACGTACCGATAGAAAATGGGCCCTGTTGAGTGTGCTGTGAGATTCAGATGATTGCCAGGCCTCTCACAAGTTGGAGCCGACCACATGGTCGATTCTGTCGTTAGCTAAGCTCCTCCTTCGATATGTTTGCCGGCCAGATCCTCAACCAGCGATGCAAATTTCGGCCCAGTTATCCTTTCGTCGGTTAGCAGCAAGCTCACTCAAACCATTACCCAAGTGCTCGCGGCCGCCTGATTATACAACTGTCGCCTCTTCTACTGTGCGTCCGCACTATTTTCAGGCAGTGCCTTTGATACGTCGGGCAAGCTGGGCCACCCCGCCATATGAGACAATGCGTTGGGCTGCATTCGTCCACACGCCGTGATATGTTGGTTGCAATTTTTTATCCCGACCGCTGTTTCCTCTAGGCCGCACTCATTTCCAGCGGTCTTCTGACTCATTTTCGGCCGTTTTTGATCTCAGCTGTCACCGTCTCGCACGTCTCTACTTCCCGCGCTTTCGCTGGCGCGTTTTCATGCCGGAAAGAACCGACCGTTTTGATAGGATCTCCAGCTGTGTGGGGGCTAATGCCACAATTTCAGCCATCCTTCTTCATATCTTAATTTGGAGTCATGCCGAGGTAACTGCCGAGTGGTCTATTTGATCTTTGCAGTTAGCCGCATGCCGTCTCGAAAAAGACTATTCATGTTTGACACGATTCCTAACTGACGGCAGCTGGGATCCCAAGTGAGTGGGGGAGTCTGTAAAAAATCTGGCCTGTCGCGTGCGGAACGGGCGTGTGTGTGGCACACGCAGACGACCCGTTCCCAGCTCTGTCAACCAGTACGCGCGGTCCCGCGTCTGGTCGCCTTGGCTCTCTCTCTCTCTTGACTCTGCGATCAGGTGGGTGAGGAAGGAGAGAGTGAGGTAGATGCTGCTCAATTCTGCTATCACTGTAAACTAATTTCGGTGCAAGTCTCCGTCCTTGCTTCCACCCTGCTGGGGAGCGCACTGTGGACATCGTCAGTGATAGTGGCCTAACTGTCAATTAATCGCAGCAAGGTGGCTTAATAGTACTTGGATATATCCCCTTATGATTGCAGATAGTTCTTGCTTGCCGTTACCTAGTTAGGCTCGAAAGTATGCGGATCAGTCCAACTTCCTTTGTTTTTATTTTGGCGTTGCATTGTTCGGTGACTAGGAAGAAATATGAAAATGTGAGAATTCAGGTTCACATGGCAATGTTATTTATAGCTGAGTAACCGTATATGTATTTCCTACTCGCCTATTTATGGACTCCTTTTCTAGGGTAGAACATGGCTCTCACCTCAGTACTTTCGGTAGTTGCGCCAGTTTTTTTCCTTGTCGCTGCCTCTCGTGCGCACTCATTGGTTCAAATGTGATTACTAACTGGTGGAGAACGGTCACCCTTTTACTAGATCGGCTGGCATCGTAATCCACCCCGTGGTTTGTCCTGCCGACGGGGACCTTTATAATAGGGAATCATTTTGATCATAATTTGTCATATTGCAGTTTGCTGGTCAAACCACTTTCCTAGATGGGATAGGCTCAGTCTTCAACGGAGGGATGGGCATAAACTTCGAAATGTTGCATGTTGTTTTCCGCTGGCTAGACGCACAGACTGCCAATGGTCTGCGTCATACAAATATTTAGGCAAATCGAGGCTGCCAGCGGGCCTCCTCCGGCCCGCGCGCGCGTGCGAGACTTGTCAAATGGCGCAATATAAATGGGTAACAATCGGGAGATGGCACCCAAATATCCGTTGCCTAGAAACAATACCTACTTTATCTATTTGAGCAGGTTATAGCCCTGCAGTCCACATGTTGCTTCACTGAGATTATCACCGTCTCCAACAGTTGAGATGCGACCGCTGTAGACCGAGCCATGGTTAATCAATCTTCATTTAGGCTTACACGGCTGACGAGTGACAGCAGCAGTGGAGTTGCGGGTAAACCCAGCCTTGTATACCTTAGGAGAGTTGAGGAACGATCGCCGTAGACCAACCACTGGTTTGCCATCCTTCAGACATGCTTCCTTAGGTCAGGAGCGACGACATTATTCCTTTTGCGGCTTGTTCTGCAAGAACATAGCTTCGGACAGTTGGGGAATGATCCTATGTTTACCAACCTTGACAGTATCTTCCACGACTTAAGAGCGAGCACAGTAGTCGGTATGCGGATTAATCTACAGTAGCCTACGTTCAGGCACTTGCGACATGAGCGCTGTGGACGGATCCTTTGGCTTATGGATTATGACCATTACTTCCTTAGGTCGTTAACGATCGCAGTTGTAGGTATGCGGCTCAATCTATGGCACCATACCTTTGGACAATTGCGAAACGATCGCCGTAGACCACAGCTTCGTTTCTGAGAAATTCTTACTATTCTGGAGTATTATCCACGCATTCGAAGGCCTCACCCATTAAACCTCTATTCCCACCTATCCCGTAAGACAGGCTGCTTTGGTTGACCGAATTTTTTTGGGGGGCATCTCCCGATTGTTACCTATAAATGCTCATCTGTCCATATTTAAGCGTTAACAGCTCCCCCTTCCTCCTTCTCCCTCATTCTCCACATCTTTGTCACAATACGCATGCGGCAGTTCGACCGTCGTGGCCGACGACGTTCACCTTGTGCTCCATAAGAGAGGGACATTAGGGTAAGTTACTTAGGCGTGATTTAGTTCATGGTGGTAGCGGACTTGCGCAGCACCTACCGCACTCCATCCTCCTCCCCCATCTGGACCCGGTCTCAAGACATAGTCAAGAAGACCGGAGGCGGAAGAGAGAGCGGGTGGCTGACAGTCCGGACCCGCACCTAGGCGTGCCACCACACTTCCTGATCCACAAAAAACACTTTGTCATAATTTTAACCAACAACAACTATGGGTGGGCGGCAGGGATCCCAGGTTCCGCGAGGTGAGCCTGCAACTGAGCCTACGACCACAGCCCAGATGCTGACATTTGTTATGGTGCGCATCCCAATAACGCCTTCCAGAATCCTATATGGTCCCCGTGTTGGTTCAGCGCATCTACCGCGTGACCCGTTTTAGGGGCTAACAGTACGCATGCAAACACACAGATACACGTGCACACCTATGATGAAGCCTACTCACTCTGGCGCATCAAGTCATTCCTCCCCATTTGCTCATTCCTTCGATACAAAATTGGTTGTTTCCGTCTCAGCCTAATCCTCCCTCTGTGACTCAGACGTACATATGTAGTCACTATGACTAGAAGATCTGGGTGCAATTGGTGCCAGTGTTGGGACATTCATAAGTAAGCCAACCGTGTCACAATCTATCCGGACAGAAATGGGCAGTCAGTCGTGCATCCCAATTAAAATGGAGCAGAAAAATGTGCGACCACCCAACCGTGGAAACAATTGATCAACAAAGCTCATTATATTCTTGCCTTTCCACTAGCAACGATTACAGCAGAAACACTTCTTGATGAAATTTAAGCAGTATACGCGTAGGAGGTTGACAAATCCAGAAGTGAAGTGGTTCTTCCAAAGGTCACAGCCGGCGGTCTGCAGCGTTATGGTTACCTTATTCTGGAGCGCATTCGGGATCTTGGAAACCCGTTGGAATGGGAATAGAAGATCGTTCGATGGAACGATCGGTGTGGAAGGCAGCTGTTCAGCGAGGAAAACAGGCGTAAGAAGGTTCATCGGGCCGTTAGTTAGACGGAAATACCAACCACTCGTCAGGAGTCTAGAGAACCCAAGGGACCGACCAAGTAGCATGGGCGCGTGCAAGAAATGACGCCCGATCTAGTAGTTTGTAACTGAGACAATCACATTCGTCGTTTCCCCCTGTATCTTCCATTACTGCCTCATGCTAGCACTTTAGGGATGGCTTAGATTGCATTTTCGTCCATCTTTACCTCCCTGTATTTACTGACCACCCGTTCCCTTGAGTCAATACGTAAGTAGTCACCGTGTCATTTTATTGCTTCGAAATTGGCAGCCATGCTTTGGTAGATGGAAAGTGGATCCACCTGCTTTGACCATGCGCTTTCGCCATGCACCCCGCCGCACAATCCCGTCCAACTTCGCCTCACATTGTTTCTAACTAGGTTGCAGTGCTGCGCCAACTTTCCGACGCTAGGTTAAATGATTATACCCACTGATACGTCCAACTCATGTTGTGGCTTTTTATTTGCCGAGCCACACTCGTGCTCTGTCCTATCTGACCCACGGACATTCGAACCAACGGACGTCGTACGGTAGCGACTAGTTATTTCAAGGAAATGGGATAACTACGTAGTTGTCTCGCATGCTTTGCCGCATGCGTACTGAGCGGAAGCTTTATTTTTCGCGGTGCGCTAATAAGAGATTTCGAAACCAACAATCTTCGCCTCCCTGCCAAGCGTACCCGCACCTTAGGACAGTCGCTGTCCCAGGCAGCTACAGCCACGTGAGCATTAACTGACTATTCGGCGGCAGGCGTACACTCACGAGCCAAATAAGTGACCCTGACGTAGTGCCATCACTTATTGTGCACCTTAAAAGGAATTTTTTAACTTGTGAAATGCCGAATTTTTTTCGCCACCCAAACCTTGCGATTCACTGGCTTATGCTATTCCGGAGGAGTCTGGGGAAGGAAGCATTTTGGCCACGAACTCTGCTTTGGGGCACCCAACGAGTCTTTGCCGTACCTGTCTGCGTCCCGCCGTCTCTGGGGGTACCGACGCTGCCCAACTTCGGATTATTTAGTTCCACTTGCCAGTTTACCCTGCCGATCAAATTTTTTGTGCATGCTAACGATCAACTTTGCTCCAGATTTGTTTCTATGGCTTTTGCATCTTGTTATAGCGTGTCCTCCTCGTTGCTATATCCTGCCGTCGCGTGGGAGAGTGGGATGTTTTTTGTCGACCACAGCTTGGATCGTAAGTTCTGTATACAAAATCCACCCTCCACGTCCGATAATCCAAAGAAGCGACTTCAGATCCTGGCTTGTGAAAGCCCCGCATCTTTAGCGCACACACCTCGCCGATCGTAAAGTCAGTTACTGAAAGTCGCTGCTGGGGGTCGTTACACGATGGTTTTGAGAGTTGACAAAAGTGATCACTGTAGGCAGTAAAAAACCGTTAACTTGTTGCCCTCCACCCTCACGTTTTATTGACTATTAAATAATCTTAGCTAGGTGCGTTTTTTTCGGAATTTACGGTAGTAGTCCAGACGCCTATGTTCTCATTTATGGCTAGTGTTCTACCGCAATCCCAACACAGGTAATAACTAAAAACCCAGATACGTGTTTCGCCGATGTTTCTGCTGCCGCATGACGCAGCAACGAGGGGTCCGGTTGCTCAGTGGGTCCCCTAGCGTCCTGTATGCGGTTTAGGCGTATAAACTCGAGAAAATAATCAAGATAACAATTTCAGACATTATTAAGTGCGGGGCATGAAGTTCAGTATTTGAGACATCATTTTTTAGGGTCCGATCCGCAATTTTATTAAAAATTTGTGCCGAAGACAATAACCTATACATATAAAGGTAATATATCGTACTCCCGATGTAGATACTTTCTAAAGGACCAGACACGTATTTCGCCGAAATTTTGTCGCTGTGTGACACAGCTGCGAGCGGTTCGGCTCTTCAGTGGGGCCCCTTGCGTCCTCTATGCGGTTTCTGGTATATGAACTCCAGAGCATAATCAGATGAATAATTTCAGAAATTATTCAGTGCGGGACTTGGAGTTAAATCTCCGGGACATTACTTTTTAGGGTCAGAAGCGAGTCGAGGACAATCAACTACTGTGGAATAACCACGTAATGCCCATTCTACAGACAAGTATTTCTACGGGTAGTATGAAATCCATATGGTAAAGACCGTACTCCCGGCATATATATATACGATGTACAACAGCCTCAAGTAAAAGTGGAAAATGCATTAGCCAATCAGAACATTGCACTAGCGGGAGTGGCAAAGCAAAATCGATTTTTTCGGCATGTTTAAATGTTAACTGTTTTGCACAATTAATTCACGTCTGAAGACTACTTGGGGAACCAAGATCGAAAGTTTACAATAAAACTTGCTTATCTTTCCCGAAGAGCTTATTTCTTTCGAATTATGATTCTTGGGATGCCTGTTTTCAAATATATATATGGCAGACGGTGTCACCGACTTGAAAACGTACGAGTACAACTCGATTTTCCGAAGAGCCTTCTCTTTTTCATACATATGTATGTTGAAACGTAGGCATCCCAAGAAATATAAGTCGAAGTCAAATATGTGCTTTGAGAACAGGAAGTTTATTTTGCGAATTTTCGACGCTGGTTCTTCGGGCCGTCATCAGACACAGACGGAGAGCAACACAGTCAACATCTTAACTGTATTTAAAAATCGATAATCGTTTGGCCTTCCTGTCAGTTATCGACCGTTGTGTGCGTCAGTCCATTATGATTGGCCTTCGCTTCCATCATTTCTCCTTGAGATTTCTGTACGCGGCCTCCAACTCAATGTGTCGGTTGATGCATGGTTCGTCTGAGTGCATGACCTCGAGGAACTCTCGACCTTTCTTGGAAGGGCACACAGCGGCAATGCGAGTTTTCTGTCCTCGTGGACAACTTATTAAGTTCTTTGCTGGAGAACTGTGTCCACGACAGCTATTTGAGCCCTAGCAAGATCGACTTGGTTTAATAGTTTTGTTCTGTCTATGCTTTTCTGTTATTGGGGATTTCGCGCTCTTCACTAGTATTTCACACAGTCTACTGCCTGTGCCCTGCGATAGTCCTTTACGTTCTACTTTCTATGTGGTTATGTAAAATTTCCGTTCCCTGATACTCTGGAAATTGTATAACACGATGCCAAAGAGTCCTCCAATTATTAGAGATCGTGAATGGATCTCCACATCCTACTGTTTCCTTATCGGCTACCTCAGTATGATTACAGAAATAACTGTTCTTCACGTTCCGTCTCCTTGCTAGTTGGTCAGTGCCATCTTCTGTATGAGTCTTTTTAAATGAAACTGGAAGACCTGACGCCCCTTCTTGCTCCGCTGAGCTGCTCATGTAAGGGGATTTCACATCGTTTTTTTCATAACACTTTGCTCCTTCAATTCTGCCTAGAACGCCAAAAGTATGCTGATGTCATCGCCTGAAACAGTGGGAAAACTGTGAAATATGGTCTCCCTTCTCCATCCACCAAAATCCACTAGAAAAAAATTCAATTTCTCCCCCCCCCCTGCCTGTTAACCCAGTTTTCTGCATAGCAGCCAGTTTAGTCTCGAAATCTCGCGTTTTATGTTAGGCTTTCTTTGACTTCGCAGTCTGTGTATGCAAGGAGGCAGGCAGGCGGACGGGTCTTCCTCCCTGCTCTGACTCAGCACCAGCACCGTTTCGTTTTCGAATTCATCTTACTTTCTGCTCTGCCACAACTGCGCATCATTATGGGCGGGCATACACATACGCCAACATTTCAGGTCTTCCCTTCGGTCTTTCCCCTCTGTGCTCTTCCTTCTCCTGCCTTCCGTCAGTAGGGTTTCCTCAGCTTCTCACGACCTTGCGCTGTTTGCTAATTATATTCTTGAAACCAGGACCTATTCATCTTTTACTTTCTTTCTATTCTCGCTCCTCGGTCTCCAAAACTGCTTATACCGTCAAGTGGCCATGCATGAGCGCGTTTAGTAATAACTTCATCTGTGGGCGATCGACCTTGTGACTTCCGCTAATGCTGAAAATCTGTGACCAAAGTAGCGGTCAGATTCTTTTTGGTCAAGGAATTGACCTCTGGTAGGCGTTTCCACATTCTCGACACAGTCCTCGGGGTGAATGTCTCAGATGTAATACAGTGTTTTTTCGGTTTTGCTTTAGGACACCGGTACCCCAACTGTTACCTCTAAAAGTGCACTGTTTTAAAGAAGAGGTTTTGAGGACAGCAGAAAAGTGGCTTAGTATGATGTCATTAACCATCTGTGTCAGGAACACCTAGAACTGTCACCCGAGTCCAGTTGATCATTAACCCTTATGCTCTTTCAGTTAAGCTGGGGTTTCCAGACTCAGCCTACTGTGATTAGGGACATTACAAATTATACCTTATTACAGCACAGAACATGGGCAGTAGGTTATGTCTCGGAGCTCCACTCTGGAGTCTTCGCAGGTAATTTTATGTCGATGAACAAATTGACATACTGTAAATTTGCTGACCTGGACACTGCAAAGTGTAATGGTCATTTCCACGTCCTCAGAGGGCGAGCTTGCTGCTGCTTCTGCTGCATAAAAGCCAAGCCTAGCTTAACAAGTCCTAGAAAGTGGCGATGTCCAAAACATCTTTCCTCGTCGCGCATAGGTATATTTTCTCAAATTGTGCTACGTTACTTCTGTCGATGGCTACATAGAAAAGTGCTAACCGATGAACAATCCATATTATAAAGGCGTTGAAAGAGGAGGAGGGCCGAAATAATGCCACCTCCAATGATGGATCAGACTGCGAACCCGATCGACTTAACAACTTCCGAAATAGTCCTGTGCGATTTGCTGGCCAGTTGACACCCGTTTACCTACATCCGTACCGCATGGAGCTGCCGGCCGAGTAATTATTATTCCAGGCTGGTAAATGTGATCCCGTAGCTCAGAAGAGAACAGTGAGACTTCACTTCTATGCTGGCCAAAATTTAAGCTTCTCAAACTTCGGGTCTGAGTTCTTTTTTCTAAGAAATGTTGTGTCTAGTTTTGGAGACTGCGTTTCTAAAAGCTGCTCTGGCATTGTGTTATAGACGCGTATTTAACAATCTTGGTCAATCGAAACAACATAATCTCCTTGTACGCCCTCTGCTACATATATGTTACATTCAAAGAAAGCTGGACTATCCCGTTTGCTAAAGCGTTCCTTCCCTGTCTGTATCAAAGTAAAAACAATGATGAATTGCAGCTATCAGGAGGCGTTTTCTCCTGTCTCACTGGGTAATATTCCCCTGCAACATATCTAACCACGGAACACTTCTATTTAGGTAAGATTGCAGCAGTTGGGTTAATTACGCCTCCAAAATTTCTTAAAAACAACAGCTCCCAGGAGGTATGTTACGTTGGAACAACAGATACACGCTGATGAATGCCCGATCCTTTCTCCTCGGCAATTTTTTGATGCAAGCAAGTGAAAGCTCGATCGGCATTTTGTATGCTCCTGTGTCATGTTGGGAGTTGTTACTTCATTTGATTGGCCTTTCAGAACTCACTTTTTAGTGATTGTGTGTTTTTTTGACTTTTGTACCGAGTTGGAAGGCTATTGTCCAGCTACTTATGCATAATATAGAGCATCTGGTCGCAGAAGTAAGATGGACCAACGGACTCACCTCATTGTTTGTCTTCATATGAGGATTCTCATGTTTATTTTCACCGCCTAAGAGTAAAGCTCAAATGCTGACATATGACCGGCCAAGGGTGTGGTTAGTTTACTTTATTAAAGGGTAACTGGTAAAGCCTAGATGTGTAACGATAGAAACTTATACCTCTACGCGACTGACTGCTTGATCGAAATATCGCTGCATCTGTTTGTTCTGGCTCAAAGAATTCACATATAAAATCAAAAAGCCTACTGATTGTAGTTCTTGAGCCACCCTGTAATTACACTGCTTGTGGTGGCTCTATCTCTCTCTCCCTATAGTCTTTGTAACATTCTCACCTATGTGAGATCAGAGCCATCCCTACAGTAGGGTGGTGCAAATTCAGTAGCTTTTTCAACCACTGCACCCGCGCTCACCTCTGGTCTTCTTGACGTTGTCTTGCCATTGGGGCAAGGTGACTGAGGAAGGAGTGCGGTAGACGCTATGCAAGTCAGCCTTCTACGGAATATATTGATACACGTGCAAGTAACCGCAGTTAGTCTATTTGAAATTATGTTTCCTTCATGCGTTTCAGTCTGCTCTGAAGTCAATCATGTAACTTCGTTAAAATAACGCTTTTCGGGGACAAAAGGTGTGAGATCCATTGCCTTCATTTTTTCAACTTTTGAATATCTTCCACCCTACCTGGCCGTACTTACAATGGTTCCTTCCTAGTGTAACCTTTATAACACTCCTCCTCAGATGGGATCCGAACGGTCCCTATCTCATTTTTGTGACAGCCTGACCAGGTTTGTGTGTGACATGCATGGACGGACTGTTCGGCTCTGCCAGTCACTGAGTTCGATCCCGCCTTCGGGTCTTCTTGACTCTGTCTTGACACCGGCCTCAGGTGGATGAGAGAAAAGAAAGAATGTGGTAGGTGCTACATCTGTCTACCACCGTTAAAAACTAATTCACGCGCAAGTCATCGTCCCTGCGCCTTCTTGTTGCGGGACACGCGGTGGACATCGTCATTCAGGACAGTCGGACTGACATGTTTAAATTTGCGGAAAAATTTTATGGTACCCAGGGAAGGGCAGGCGTTACTTGATCTGATGTTAATTATTGATGATGTCTGCAGTCTCATTTATATGCATTATGACAACTTGCATTTCCATTCCCACCCACCAGGGCTTGTCGAAATCTTCGAAGGTTAACTGCCCTATCTTACCATACCAAATGACATGGGTTGAGTCGCACTACTGTTTGTCTGTCTGTTGTTGTGGAACAAAAAATAAACATGGTATGCCACGGACCCCACTAATTTCTCATTCAAAGTAAATAACTGCTAACATTTTCTTCAGAAAAGGCTGCCTGTGATTCCATTCGAACTTTGGGCCTGCATTATATGTGCACACATGCTTAAATGGTATAAGTGTGTAAAGCCACAACAGAGATAGCATGACAGCACATGAAAAGTGAAGGTTGAGCTTCTGCGTACAGCTGGTTAATGGGGACCAAAATACTTCTGTGCAAAGCTACGGCACGCAGTGAGGCTACGGTATTAAGGCGTTGTGCCAACTGACGCGCCAAAGATAGCCATTTGCAACAGATAGATCAGGCACTTTTGAACCCCACAAAGCAGCCTTAAGCAGGGCTTCGTCAGAGTCGTTCTGGGCTACGTCTAGCCAAGGACTTACGTTTATTCCCTCACATAGCTGCATTCTTTTATGACTGTTGTTTAAGCAGCAAGCCCGCCGGTAGTAATGGTCCAGGTTATTTCCATGGGGGAGGGTGCGCATATCTTGATACAGGTAGGTAAATCCAGGCGATTCAGCCAAGTTATCGAAAAATCCTCGCGTACGGAGCAGGACGAAACCGCGCCTGGCAATAAGTTCGGATTAAACGGCCTCTATTTTTTCCCTTGGGATTTCATATTTTCCAGTTGAAGTGTTCTGATTCGAGCCGTTTAAGCTCGTATGACGTTTCTTCCTCTTGCCGCTCCTTGGCCTTATTCGGTGGACAAGGGCAATATCTAAAATGCAAATAGCGCCTATTTTACAATGTTAATAATAAAATCCAAGTGTTTTAAACTGTGCGTAATGCACAGTTTACATTGTCTTGTGTAGTGAAAGTATGAAACTACCTTCCGAAATCTTTGTGGCCGTATCTCTGACAATGGTGTTATGGCTGATGTGACAGCATTTACGATTTCACTCGCCTTGGAACGAGTATTCCTGTGGTATCATTTAATTTTCCCATCGGGTCAAACGTAGTAAAGTTAGGAAATACTGCTAGAGAAATTTTGATCTAAAGATGTTCTGCCAGGATAGAAACCGCCAGCATCAGTCTATTCTGTTCCGTGACCTGCCCAGTAATAGTGGCGGCCATTCGAAATCCAAAATCAGGTGTTAATGTTGGGAAAGCCAGCAGGATCTTATCCAACGACTCATGAGGAATCTTCTGAGCGTCCGTCGTGGCATCTTTTCACTGGTACTGTGTTTTGTTTGCCTGTTTTCTCTTGATTTTTTTTCCTTTTTTATATGTGCAACTTACTTTTAATATTCGATGTTAGTGTCGTCCCGTACAACAGGATAAGCAGATTTCTTCACCGTCTTGTGGGTGTTTATTCCGAGGGATGCTTTGTCCGAGATGGCAGCAGGTCTTCATGTTATATTTTTTAAACAAAATAAAATTAATTGGTTTTTAGCGATTTAAATAACTTACTTGACCCGATTGTGATAAACTCGGCGACCCCGGTGGGATTCAAACCCGCGACTGCAAGAGCAAATCTTGAGTACAGCCAACACTCTAACTACCCGAGCTACGAGCATTGGCTCTACCCAAGTCTTCCTCCTGCTGTCGTGAGTTCGGATCCCACCGAGGCTGTCGAGTTTTTCACAAATGGGTCAAATGAAAAATAGAAATATTAAGTTCTTGTGACAAAATGAGTCTAATTGACTTCCCTAATGTAAAAGCCAAGCAACAATTAGAACCTTGCCACAGTAAATCATAATTAGAAGTAGTTCAGATGATTTATTCGACAGGACATTTGGCATTGTATAAAAAACCCCATGGGTGTTTAGTCCAAAGGCCATGCAGATATTCCTTGGGCTTAGCACCCACAATAGGTGATTCGCCCTCGTTGTTCATAGACCCCTTCATCCCGCGGTGGTAACCGCGTAAAGTCTGGGATAATTATCCCAACCGGGATTGAGATGTGGAAGGTCTGCCACCTCCAGCGTTAGCAGTGGATGTGTTCGCACGTTTGTCGGAAATTCATTCGCTTCTCTGGGTGAAGCTGTGGTACGCCATTTTACCTCTCTAAGCCCGCTGCAATACATTTGCGTAGATGTTGCTGGTTGTTTTTATAAAATTCCGTTAAATGTTAGGTACCCGTGAAGGCTTCCAAAGAACGCCCCTGACGGCAGACTCTATGTCATTTTTTCTGGCTTTTGCTTCCGGCTTGATTTAACACTCATTAAGCCTTAAGATAAGTCCAGTTCAATGTGTGTTCCGCTGGTCTTTTCAGCCCATCCTATCTTCTCCGACGACGAGACGTTCTAGTACTTTTTCTGCTTCCGTACATTTCGGCTGCAACTTTTCATGAATCAAACTTTCTTATCGGAACAGTACCCATAAATCTGAGCAGTATTACTAAGTTCGTTTGTTTAATCTGCTAGTTCTGATGGGCCTTTGCCAGGGTAATCACAAAAGTCTACCAAGTTTGTAACGCGTTTCTCTAGAATATTTTAAATAATACTTTGCATCACCTGCTGGCTCTCCACTTGTCGTTCCGAAATTGTCTTTTTCTTGTTAATTTAATCTTCTAATCTACGCGAAGTCTGTTTTATTCCCCGTTGCACCGTCCACATCTGGATTCTCTACATACCGACCCTCCACACGCACACACACTAGGAAACATTTTGGTCTCCTGTCCATTGTTGCACCTCATTTTCTGTGGTTTGAGGGGTTTAATGCGTTTCCGTACATACAAGTGCCCGGTGTGCTCAGCATTTAGGGCACAGCAGACAACTTCATCGCAGTTCCCCTGTGCGCCCAGGCAGCGCATCTGTCCACCAGCTGGCTTACGGGGCGAAGTAAGCCCAGTTCCCTCCCAGTAGTGGCTTTATTTTTGCGGCTGATGGTGGGCCTTGATTTTGGACGGGAATAAGTCAACCTTACTGCCTCCATTAATGACTTAATGCCATGCAACGTCTGCCTGCCGCCCCTCTAGGTGATTGAGGTTATCGTATGGAAAGATCACAATTACTCTGCCTCTGCGCTGTAGATGAATTCTAAGGCTGGAAGGCTTACTTTGTGAGGAACTTCATATAGCTGGCTCATCATACGCTTTTATGTTTCTTAGGCACAGAGTGGTAGATTTTTCCATGAATTCTGTTGTTCAGAGGCAGCGGCTCGGTGGCAGGGCTACGAGAATGTCTTACCTTACCTCAATTTTAGACCACTTTCCCATTTTTTGCAAAATATCGTTAGTCTTCAATATATCCGATCAAACTTTCCTTTGGAACGATAATAACGCTTCTGCAAGCGTCTCTTTCTTGCAGTGGAACCGCGTTCAGGAGAATTCATTAAAATTCGTATCACATGATTCCAATTTTATCGAAACAACCGGATTGTGGAGAGCTTAGGGTTGAGAATGGGGAAGTCTCGTCCTGAACCTAACTTTTATGACTTCTACAAACTTTCTTTGACCTTGACGTTTCATCAGCTACAAATTCCCCACACCACCATCACTTCTCCTGCATTCATCCAGCATCCCCCGGGTTAGTTGGCAGTGGCGTTTGTTTTTACCGTCCTAGTTCCCCCTCTTCGAGCTTGAATTATCCTCCCACTATACGGTCATCCCCAGCCCTCTCCTTTCACACCCACCGCTAGAGCAAGAATATGCTGAATGGGACCTGCTGACGTATGCTGCGTGACAACCGATGTTGGCCTGGTGTCTAGCTGCTCATGCACTTCAGGCCCGGGTGTCGCTGTTGTGGGAGCAGTGAAGCGATCGCGCGCAGACCGTCCATTGGTCTTTCCCTTTCCCAGACTGAATCGGGTGTCGAAAGAAGGGGAAGCTAAAGTGTGTTTGCCCTGTCCATCGCTTTTTAGGTTACGCGCATGTATTTCTTTCCTCCGCCCTCTCGATGCTTTAGAAGTCCAAGACGCGAAAAAAGTTATCTCTGTGTTTTGCAGTATAGAGACAGAGCATGCAGTAAGTACTGGAAGGACCTCGTAGGTAGTTCAGCTCGTAAGTCTAGATCACCGAACCGCCTTTACGTGAGGTACCATCCCCTGGCGTATGGATACTATTTTTTTTTCAGCGAGAATCCTCATTTTAAAATTTACCACCATCAGAACTTTAGCACATTTTCTATGTCCTGAATATGGAATTTTAACCAACGTTCTTTACCTTCTTTAGAAGGATTATGTAAACAAGAAGTATATATGAAGCCATAAACTATCGGTTGAATATTTCCAAAGCGTGAAAATGGACATCACATGAAAATTCCTTCAAATAGCTCTCCTGCTGGCTTACCCGTTGTCACTCAGATGGCCATCCATACAGGGAACACTGCTGACTCAGTGTCCTAATCAGTATCCACCGTATGTCGTACGCAAGACCTTGAAATCCTATTCCGGGGTTCTTGTCGTCTCAACTCGGCCGCGCGCCCTCCTCAGAGGGGCTGCAAACACATAAATGGCGACTGGGAACTCCTTAATGCGTCGCTCATTGAGGAGAAGCTGCTTCGCTGACGCACTTATAGGCGGCGCACACTATGATCGCGAAAGCGTGTGTTGGAGCATGCCTCCGTGCGCGCTCGCGTGCGTGGGTGGTTGTGTGTTCGCCAGCCAGCCGCGTGTGTCCATATTCGCGCATGGGCATGCGACGCACGCTCACGTACGCACCCTGAGCTGAGTCGTACTCACAGCCTAGTAGGGGGTGTGGGGTGAGAGGGAGGAAAGGAGCTCACTGAATGGTTGGCAAAAGTACAGTGCACGCCCAGTTCCTGCAAACGAGGCGGGGCAGCGGCTTCTCGCCCCTTCCGCACACGCAGACACGCACTCACACAAGTCGTGTTGTCCCCGCCTTCACCACCCCACCCCCCCATCAGAGAATCACCAGCAGCCGCGGTTTCACACAGACTTGCGCTTTGTGCCTGGGCAAGTGGTGACGGCAACGCTCGACCGGAGGGGCCAAACCGCCTGTTGGGGAATGCATTCCCCTGACCACCCTTACCTATGGTGGTGTTTCTGTTGTCTTGTGTGGGGCTATTTCAAAACCACAGTCTACCCGCGCTTCGTTTGCCCAGAAATCTGTGCTCGGCGACGGTAGGATGAAGGACCCCAGTTGGCTGTGGGTAAGCTGCGGATCGTGTGCTGATGTATATCCTTAAGAAATCAGTTAAGTAATGATGACTAACAGTTGTACCCAAGAGCAGAGAAACAAAAAACGGAGATCAACTGAGCATGAACTGAGAGATATGAGAAATGTCTCAGAGGGGATAGGCTCAGTTGTTCGATGGCAGGCACTCTTTCAAGATGAAACGCCATTGAATACTCAGCTGGATACCCTGTCTGCGTACATTCATTATTCCACTGTGTTAGGGGCGCTCACCGATCGTTCATACGGAACTCACTCGTTCCGTTGTGCCTTAAGGGCTCTCTCTCGAGCCCAACCAGCAGCCGCACAGCGGCGCTTGATATATAGGCAGAATGATATTACCGACAAAGACAAAGGAGACTGGAATGGCCATTTCTGGCTTATTAGCCGTCGAAAGTATCGTTTTTGCCACCAACAGTCTTCTGTGTTTGCCTGCATTCCGTCAGCCTACTGCCCGACGTGCTGCCCCACCCGTAAACTCATACTCAATTACTACTATTCTCGTATGGCACTATCCACAGTATACCGACAGCTAATTGGCGTCCTTTATCCTTCCGTTATCTTGTGCTCTTTCAACCGGTTTCTTCCTGATGAGTCTTTCTCATGGCCTCTGTTTCCCCATTTTCCCTCCGGTATGAAGGCATGTACTTTGTGCGAAGAAAGTCGCCTCGCCTTTAACCTAGAGCAGCCATAATTTGTCAAGAAGTTCGTTTGTTTGTGTGTCTGCTACTCTATATATCGTTGGCTGAGGGCTTCCAGGTATGTTGAAAAGCATAACCGTTAACTGTGCGACTAAGGGCCTCTGCCACACCCGCCTGCCTGTACGTCCTGACAAGGTGTCCTACCATCTTCCCCCCTCCCCTGTGGAACACAGACGGTTTTGAACAGTTGTGAACAGGAAGGAGTGGCAGGTGCTATGCGCAATTAAGCAGGATGTGCACAACATGTACTGTAAACCATGACTTAGTTCTCCACGGTGATTCCCTTTTATCGTTTACCAGCGAGCTTTGTGAAACAGCGTGAGCCGTAGAAGGATGAGCGCAACTGCTCAATCTGCTTCTACTCTCCCTTGAGCTGCTGCTGTGTCGGAACGGTCATACACTGTTACCAATGTGGCTTCACCTACTTTGCTGCCGTGTACGATGGCCTTCGCAGCCGATTGAGTGTTCCCTACTCAAAACACAATAGTGTGTAGGCTACTACCAAAACCACTTCGTTTCTGAGGTTCCACCGATCGGGCGCTGCATGACTTCAATTTTTCGCTCTCGGGTGTTAACGTCTTTGAAACTGCCGAGCTTTTGGGTCTGTCTAAAGTGTACGAGGTATTTCAAAAGACGTAATTGGCTCAGCTGTGTTTCTGCCCTTCTTCAAACATTTCCTCTTGTTTTTACCTGACACGAGCCTCTGATCTGCCACTCCAAGGAACTCTAGCATGCCCAGTGGCCATACCCAAGAAAACATTGGCAGTCAATCTGCCCAGGCAAGGGTGGCAGGATCGTCTCAAACGCACTGGTAATTTTTCCTCCCTTATCAAATGACTTTGTAGGAGCATATTGTGTTTAGTTTACGTATGTTCTATGGCGTAGGGACAGCAACTGTACTAGCTAAAAGCCCTGACACGTGTTTCACCGATATTCTGCCGCTGCATGACGCAGTTGTGAAAGGGTTGGGCTCAACAGGGCGTTCCTCGTGGGCTTTCTGGTTTATACTCCAGTTTTGAAGGTTCAGCTGTAGTTTAGGGGACGGGGTCAGGAAACAACAAGGCTAGGTGCCTTACCAACCGCCACGCCAAACTTGTCTCTTTAATTTGACTCAGTCTTGCCGTCAAAACACGCCAGGGCGGGACAGGGAAGTATTCTCCATCATATTACGAGGGGCCTTACATTAAACCCCAAGGGGGGAGGGGTAGGGTTAGGATGGTTAGGCTTATAGTTATGTGGTCTAAAGCTGGGGGTTTGGCGCGGGAATATGGACTTCTACTACAGGCGACCTGCCAGGGGGTTAGAGTTAGGGCTGACGTTATGGTCAGGGTTAAGGTTATGAGGGTTGTGATTAGGGCTATGCTCAGGGACAGGGTTAGGATTACGAAGGTTTGTGCAAGGGTTTGAACTAGGTTAATTAAGGTTAGTTAGAACACAGGAGTATGAACTCCGTGGGATTTAGCCCGAGGCAACTTATAGTACGGGCGGTCCATATTCGTGTGTCCAACCCGTCCTTGAAAGTGGAGCCGATGTATGAGAAGACGCCATCACCAAATAATCATTTAATCACAGTGACAGCGGTCGCTATCATGAACATTGGGCTAATTAGCGCCCGCTTTACTTTGAAAGTTTCATTCCAAAATTTTTTAGCAAAAGGAGCCTCCATTAATAGGGAATAAAAGTAGGTACGCAGAACAGATAACACCAGAAGATCACAAGCGATATTTGATGGCCGAAAACTGCAAGTGTCGACACCATGGAGAATTGCCAGTGAATGTGTTGCAGAATTTACCTCAGCGTTTACTTCCTCCAAATCGGCGCTTGTGTAGTGTGCAGCTGACCTCATTATTGTAGTCCAGATAAACAATGAGGGGAAAAAATCTTTATATAATGTGTAAAATAGGCCAACAGATGTGCATATAAGAAAATCCCCATGTGAATGGACGGCAGAAAAAATTGTCGGCTCAATTTTAAAAGCCTGCCAACATTAATCAAAACCATAGGAGATAAGAGTTCCTACCCTAAGCACAAACTATCCTTCAAACGCACATGTCTTATGAGAACAGGAAAGACGTTTCAGGAGGCTAGAATTTATATACCCCGCAAGGCAACAGGTGATCGCATTTTGTCTATTAAATCCTCCGACGGGTTTGCCTCGTCAAAGTAATTTTAAAACAGGCCCTACAACGAGGAAAGATCAGCACTGACTCGGGCCGAGTGGAATTAGTCCGCAACCGCCATTCATCACTGGTATGCGAATTCCGTTTTTTGAACAGGGCACTATGTCTGGCTAAACCCCGAAAATTAACGTTCTTTGGACTACCTGATTACTCCATGTTCACAAGACATTTCTGCAAGGAATTTAAGACTTATATTTAAACAACATCAAGGGGCTTTCTGCGTTCAGATGATTTAGCTTGTAGGAAGAAGTAATTGCATAGGAAGAGGACGCTAGAGATGCTCTGCCAGCCGTTGGCGTCCACACACCATCCCCTGCTGTTTCATTCAGTCCCATAATTTTCGCCTATTCATAATAATTCACTTATCGACGGCTCATTTTGGTCACGGTACATGGTTTTCGTTGGGAAGAATTCAGGACTAATCCCGTGTCTGCAGGTGTGCTTTTCCTCCAAACGAGCTGCACTGCAGATGCGTTGGACCAAAACGGTAGCCAACTGAATTACAATATGTGTGTTTTTCAGATCTCGCTGCTTGTGGCACACCTTGGACGCAGACTTTCAGATCGCGTCAGCCGCTACATCCAACCTCACTTCCGGTTGGGCTGACTGGGACAGTTTGTTGGTGTGCATGAATACGGTAGGAAAGAATGCGGTCAATTCTGACGCATTCTGTCTGATCAATTTGACGTACTTGTACCCATCATGATGCACTAGCTTATTTCATGCTTGGAAGTCTGCCATATCGGTCCAACCTTCTTAATGTAGCCTCTATGGTACATTGTGAGTATGGACCACGTCGCGTCTGACAGTTGTGACACCCTGCTTTGTTTTGTTAGCCAGCGCACCCGCCCCCACCTCCGATTTTCCTGACTTTGTCTTACCATTGGAACATGATTCGTGGGGGATGAGCGAATACGAAGTAGATAACACGCAATCTTGTTTCATTATAAACAGATTTACCGGCAAGCCACCGATATTGCGTCCACCGCATGTGGCAGCATTCACGGCGATCAAACTGTCGTCGTGTGTCACATTTACCGACCACCCCTTTTCTATCCCCTCTCCGCTCCTTATTGGCCATTATATCTAGGTTATCATTTTGATTGAATTCTCCGGCTTCACTGCTGGGCCTGTTTTCCGGGGGTATCTAAACGTCCTTCTGGCTTTAAAACTAAGGAATACAACCTTCAGAATGGTGACCACATACGCAGGAATGCAATTTTACATGCTTGGAAACAATTTATTCACCAAAATGAAATCCTAGTAGCTAAGGATTAAAAATTGTAGAAATTGCTTTTTCTGAATGACTGTAGTTCGCCAGCCATACTCACTGGTGGTCACTTTCATTCGATCGTGTTTTTGGTTTGGGTGTTTGATAGGGGTTTGACGCTTGAAGGTGGGTGCGAGTGGTCGATGAGGAAGATTTTCGCGGGAAAGGGATTAAAGTAAGGAGGACTTGCGCAACATCTGTTATTCTCCATCCTCCGTCAAACTCACTACGGCAGCTTCAAAACGATAAAAAATGGATTTTCAGTGTAACAACTGATCTTGTGATCATCCTTAGCGTCAAGTGACTACAGTGTGGAGAATTTCCCCCTACTTGCCGAATCTAAGTAAACACAACTTCACCCTTCGCGGAGACCTTCCGGATAAGCGTGTTCTGATTCAGCCCGCCGCCGCGTTATAACTGAGCTGCCGTTAAACTCAGTATGGTTTTGGGGACCAGGAAGGAATCGCGGTCTCGAGTAGCTGACCGTCTGATGCGACCATCAGTTCCTCAAAATGATTGCCACTGCTTCCCCCCCCCTCTCCTACACCCATATTAGGACAACAAGGACACTCTCGCCAACAGTACTGTACGCCGGCGCACGGTATTTCACGAGCGAACTCTAACCTCAACTTTTAACGATCTTCTGATTCGGCGTGAACACGAGACTTCAATTGCCTACTATTTAGTTCTTGGTAATCTTACCGCGTAATTTTTTCCTGGCTGGACATCATACGTACCAAAAAGCACAGACTGCTTCGGAGAAGGACGCTGGACTTTCGCTCCCAAACGGCCTGGCAAGACTCTGCGGCATCGCAGTGATCTTGCAGACAGGAGTAAAATAATCGTAGCGGTATGTTTAAATAGCACGAGAATTAAAACAGACGCAGTCTACGTAGGCGGTAACTTTAATAATTTAAAAATTAATATGATGATCTAGCAGTGAAAGTGCGAAACAATTTAAAATGTGCAGTAATAAAACGAAAGGCAATAAAGGTGGGTCACGTGGACCCACACTGAAACACACTAGCCGCCTGTTCTAAAATCCCTATAAAATTGTCCGCAATAGAATTCTCCGACAAAGTGACTACCTCGACTGTCGTGTCATTTGATTTGGTTGGCTGAGTGCATTCTATGGAAAACGAAACGGGATTGTGTTACATTGCCCGTTTTTGTATAGCGCACGTTGCTTTCACGACAGTGTATTTTTGTAAGCACCTGCTTGATCTTTGAGAATCCTAATGAAACATTTACTTAAGGCCTGAAAGAACAAAGCGTCAAAGGAAGTTAGTGGGAAATCCCGAGTAGGAATCCTGCCATCATCGTCGTCCAATTTTCAGTACCGAGCAAGTTTGCAGGCTCTCGATCGCTGATGCTGACTCTTTCAGCGCAATCGCATTTCATAAGAGCACGACAAATTGTGCAACGTTGTTAAAATAGAACGTTGTGGGCAACCAGGCGATCGTGAATGTGGCGACTGTGGTTTCCGCTCACGTATGTCCGCACCTGCAGATAGCTTTCAGTGAAGAGCGTGGGTAGATGCGGGTAGGGAGGTGCCGACTGCGTGTCTTAATTTAAATCCTAACTCCAACTATAGCCCAAATCTTAACCATAATCCCCCCTGGAATTCCACGCAGGGCCACTTGTACCACGGGTTGGACGTATAACCGGGCCCTACGAGGCGAGACCAGACGGTATGCGAAAAGTGTTCCCTCTGACGTTGATTATACGACTGTTTTGGTAACTTGATCCGCGTGGTTTGAGCACCCACTTCGAGTTTCTCTTCCTTCCATTGTGTTGACTTGGTTTTGATTCAGGCTTCTATGTCTGTCTCACCATGGTTGCTCTTTTCGACTGACAAACTTCTCTTTCTGTAAGCTCTCGGATCTTACCAACTTTTTCTTTTAAAGTTATTAAATTTGTCCGTCAGTGTAATAATTGATATCCCTCTGGGACACCCATTAGTCAGTTATGTTGCACTGGTATCCAGTGTTTTTATTAATGCTGAGATCTCATGGGTAAACAAAGAATTAACAGTTCATCTGATGGCTATTTGTGGCCTTCCACATTTCATTGATATGTACCCAGCAGGGTCAGAGTCGGAATTAAAGTTGGAACATGGAATTAGGTACCCCATGGGATTTGGCAAAAGGCCACCCATACTTCAGGGGTTCTTATACCTGTGTCCAACCGGCCGCCCCTATTTCACTGATGACTGCCCAGAGGCGCCCAAGTCTTCAAATCTGCCTTTTAGAACTGACTTTTGGAAGTCTTTGCCTGCTTTCCGTCTACTGTGAGATATGCATCCAGAACCCCTCCAGCCGAATTCTCTAACAGTAACTTCCTCCTTCCTGCCAGCATTAATATTATAGCCTGTAATAATGATCCCCCACATATCTCGCGCACATTCCTCGGAGTCAGCACGCATTACGACGGTTAATATATCCGACGTCATGCTTCCCTTGCACAGAGCTCCCAAG
>CACRXP010000003.1:2731554-2745678 GCA_902702965.1 Spirometra erinaceieuropaei
CTTGGGAGCTCTGTGCAAGGGAAGCATGACGTCGGATATATTAGCCGTTGTAATGCGTGCTGACTCCGAGGAATGTGCGCGAGATATGTGAGGGAGGTGGGATGGGGGATCATTATTACAGGCTTTAAAGTTAATGCCGACAAGAGAATCCGGTTGGGGGGTTCTGGCCACACATCCCACAGTGAGCAGAAAGCAGGCAACGAACTCCAATACTCAGTTTGGACGGGCTGCACGGTACGGCGCCGGAATGAGAACCTCCCCCCTGCTCGTTTTACTGCTGGCCTTGCGCTAACTTCCATGGTGGTAGAATTAGCGTTTTGGTTACGGCTATGGTTATGAGGGTTTGTGTTTTGTTTGGAGGGACCTGGTACTCTGTCTGGAATTTAACACAGTGTCACGTGTTCTAAGAATGAGTTTTTTTCCGTCCCAACCTTGAGGATATTTTGGTGTTGAAAGAATATCGGCTATGATTGGTTGCTTTCCACCGCATCAAAAGATATCTTTATCGTACTGCCCGAAGGTTAGATCTAAACTGATGAAACAGCCTCCGCGTTTCCTTTTGGACACGCCTTTCCGGAAGCTTGTTTCCATTCTATCGATGCTCTGTAGTTCTTGATGTAAAGTATACTCAGAATATGAGGCCAAGTGCTTAATCTTCGGCATTTCATTGCTTGCTTTTGAATAAAACTAGCCGGCAGCTTATCCTATCTTTTACTTGCATAACTTTTCTCCTTGTAATATTTGTCACGTACTTAATTGGCATACTGGGGTCCTAAGATTTTGTCACTCACTCGAACTGGTGGCGTTTGTCTGTAAGAAAGAGCCAGATGAAAGAAAGTAAGTAACGTGGCTCTAAGGCTGGTCATAAAAAAATGATCTATCGAGAAAACAGTCTACCAATCCAATGTGAGCCGCAGCCCCTGCACATCACAGTTCCGCTGTCCTGTTGGATAAGTTGTGTCGTGATCCAGTGAGAACGAACTAGGCTGGAAGGGGTCGTCACAACCTGCGGAACCAACTGGCAAAAGGAAAAAATTTTACGGCAGGATACCTACTTACGCATGAACCTTCTAATCTCAAAAATAAGAACTTAAATCTAGGAATTGTACGTATAAGATTGATCACACGATGCCGCGTTTCTTACTAATTACAGCGTCACAGACGATCTCCATTACTTATCAACTAACTCGCCCTGAGTGTTCTGCACCAAGTCTCTCGTTTTTTTCACAATTTTCAATATTATTTGGAAGTGTGCTTTGCAGTGGCGGTGTAATACCACGGGGATGTATGAAAAGTCTGCCTAATTTCTTCAAGGAGCAAGTGAAGCTAACCGCGTAACTTTTTGTCAGTGAGTCGCCCCGGAGTGTCCAACTGTTTATTCACCTTTCAATTATTCACAAAACAGCGCCTTTCTCATGTTAAAACGTGTAACGCACAATTCATAAGGATGCCTTATAAATCACACATAAACTTCAGACAATACTGATATACGAAAGCGGCGCTCTTATCCGACCAGCTTGCCCCTTCAGATAAAGAGATTCGCCGAACTTTCCCAGTGAAATTCAGTAAATCAACAATCAAAGATACCGACTGCACAGAATGTGGATGAGTAAAGTCAATGTTTCCCATTGCTTTTTATCCGTCCATTCGGAAAGTAAAATATGTCATTGCCATTCTGCTGTATCCGACTGTAAGGACATGGTCTTCCATTCTACCTTTTCTAAACTACTGATTGGTATGTTGACGGGTGACTCTAAACACAAAGGCATTCGGTCTGATGGTCGTGGTGGACTTGTGTTAAGCTGACAGGGCAGTATTAACCCGCAAACACCTGAAAATACCAGGCAGATCCTTCAGAGATCAAACACCCCTTTGCATCGCCGTCCGTTTGCCGCCCCCCTCCCCCCCCCCTCCTCCGAGCTCCACGGCCTTCAGTTCAAACTGTTTTGTTATTTACCTTCGAGCGCTGGTAGCCGCTAACACTGCTATTTCCCCTCTTCGCATAGTTTGCTTTTTTGCCTCTGGCTGTATTGGCACGAACAAGAAGCCCTCGCACACCCACACACAAACGGCGCTGCGACTTCCAAAATTTATGCCGTTTTACAGAGGTGTTGTGTGTGTGAGAGAGAGTGGTTATGCCTTTTCTTGACCATTTTTCATCTCCTGCTCTTCCGTCGTAAAGGCTTGAGTCGTCCTGCCTTTCTCTCTCGCTCTTTCCAGTCGCTCAGTATGAAATCTTTCCCCTGCCCCACCCCTGCTTTGACGGTATCTCCCTCTGTGTGTGTGTGTGTGCACGTCTTACTGCATGTGCTCGGTCATATCCAGCCTCTGCCTAACTCCTGTGGCTTCCAGTTGTCCTGGCGTCAGCGAGTGAAGCCAGTATGTATGTTTAATTAGGCGCTTACAGATGCTGTGTCTTCTGCCTACTAGCGTAGATGTCTGGGGCAACCGCTGGTCCACCTGGCGCCGTGTATCTGCCCTGCCGCTTACACCGTGTGCCACTTCTCCCCTCCGCCAAATCTTTCCAGCTCTGATTTTTTTAGACAGAAATTACCACTGTTTTAAGTAAGAGAGTGCATGAGTATCGTTTGAATCAGGCCGTACGAAACGGCGCCGACAGTGTCAACTCAGAACCACGGAGTTCCCTCCTACGCGGGTAAAGTCCGCAGGTGAACCAAAGTAGCAGGGCAGCGGTGACGCGTTTACTGTTCCATCCTGACTGAGGAACAGAACACAATCTCCACACTCTTTTATTGTACATGGGCGTTTCCAACTCCTATCCCCACCCCCCATTACCGAAGTGTTCAACTCCCTCTCCATTGATTTCTCCTCGTCTGTGGGATTTTCGATGGGCGGCTGTTTGGTTAATTGTGTTGTATAAATTTTCTTAGAGTTGAGCCTGGTCCTGTCCGAAATCCCCTACGGAGGCAGAACCAACGGCTCAGAAAAACGTGCCTCAATCGTTTTTTTTTTAAAAAAAACCAAATCATGGGACCTGTTTTCGGATAACTCCGGCATTTTCATACTTTCTTTCTTGGAGGAGTAGAACTAGACGAAAGCCGTAGGCTGGCGCTGTTTCTCCAGGTGCGCACCAGGTTTGCTTTCTGGTATAACCGCAGACTTAAAAGTAAACTCTACCATCCCGTTTTAAATTAATGAGTACATTTGAGTCTAGGCCATCGGCAGCAGAATTGTCTGATCCGGTCCCCTATGTGTGTATATATACGTTCGAGTTAACCACCATCAACTACACCGGGAAATTGACTGCCTTCACCTACCAGGCCAATCATAGCGTATCTTGTGTTTATAAATTTATTTAACCCAAGGCTATTACCTGAAGATCATCACACATCGCCGGTCTTCAGTGTTTTTGAAGTGAAGTGGTCACAGCGATCACATATGAGCATGAATCGAGCTGACAGTTGTGTCATTCAGATGCCGAAAATCGACGAGACACGCGATTCGACTTTCAGTTCGTATGTTTGCTCAAAATACGATGAAACATTTGTGTGCGCAGTACATGCTACTGCTAAGTTAGTAGGTGTAAACGTTCAGTCACCCCTAGAGTTTGTAATATTCTACTCGGATCTTGCAGAATGATAGGACCGGAACCGGCAAGAGGGGATTGTATAGATTTCTGACGACAGTGAAATGTTAGTGTATGTGCGTTATTTTATCCCCTGTTTTAGTGAATAGTGGTGCGGGAATTCATGCCACATATAACTCGAAAACTGAGTCAGGTGCACGGTAAAGAGACGACTCAGCGTCTGGCTGGACATTTATCCTCGGCCTGCATGTGCTACTGTTCGTTGTTGGTTCGTCTACTTTATATGGATGAAATTGGCCTGTGTCCGGATAATTACATTTGCCATTGTTACCTGAGCGACCGAGAAGCACCTGCTACACTTGCCAGTCTAAGATAGTTTCTGGGGTGTGGCTACCGTGAAGATCGCAACTTCATTGGGCCGTTAATGAGGGTTGGATGCCAGGACGAGCTGATAAGAGACGCCCAGCAGAGTGCGCATGGGCTTCTAGATTAACTGTCGCTTCATCCGTGTTTGCTCTCCACCCAAGCACCCTGCATATGCACGGATGCATATTTCCTAGCCTTTCCCTCTAAACCAACCTTAGGATAAAGGCGAAACAGATCTGATCCAGTCTCTTGTCTTTGTCGCGCATTATCTCATAACCCTATACGTAAATCTGTATTTGCGCTGACAAATCAGCATCCATTTGCTCACTCACCCTCTGGTCGACGAGTGATGTTAGCGCACGGAGAGGGTTGTTTTCGGGGGTTTTGCGCTTCATGACCGCTTTCCCCGTTGCAGACTTATGAGACCCCGCATATCGTCGCCCAAGTGCGATTAATTGCCACTGAGCTTTACCTCCCCTCTCCCCCCTCGGCATTATTTTCAATCTGTTAGCGTAATTTTTCCACACATTTTCTCTCCTCACATTTTGTACAAGCTTCGGTCTGTTCCCCCATCGCGCGCGAGCGATACCCACCGTTTGTTGCAGTTCTGTCCTCCCCTATCTGGGTCTTAACCGCTAACCTCGACTTATGCCAAGCCAACTTTCAATCCTTATGATCGGAATCCCGCTTCGATGCTCATTAAGATTCCTGTCTGACAGAACTAACCCTACGTGCATCTTATGTCTATCCTGACCGATACTGTGAATCGTAGATCCCTTCTTTGTCGATCAATTGCGTACTGAAATAGACGTACCTACTGGTATGTGAATGACAACGCCGTTTGTTTTGAAGGGTTTTTACAACAGCTCTCATGGCGTAAGTTTTAGCTGGCCTGACTCACAATTTCGTCGTCCTTTGTTTCACTATCAGAGTAGTGAACTTTATTTGTGTTTCTTCTCACTTCAAGCGCTGAATTTACTCCCATAGTTTCCTTATGCTCTAACTCATGGGTTCCCAACTAGGAATGCAAGGTAGCATTTTAGGGTGTGCGTGATAGTATTCTCAGTTTTATCCAAAGTAAATTAAATAATCGTTTAAACATTGCCCGCACGGCATTTGTGCTACTCCATGACAGATTTCTTTACCTTACGTCCAGAACAGATTTGCCGCGCATATGTCTAACGTCAGTCGCACTTTGCAACGTCGTCTAGACTGGTTAATTCTCATACGCCAGTTAACTCATTTCAATTCTGTCTCCAATAAATAGTGAGTATACTAATGTTATATTACCAACCCATTGTTGCAAGCAAACGGCGGGAGCCCCATATAATTGCTGAGGAGTTGATACAACCGTCGGCATTAGAAATGGCAGCAATTTTTCTGGAAAAATAAATCTCAAGCAAGTTTAAATTCTTTCATTATCAAATAATATTATTCAAAGCCTAATTAGTGATTTGAGTTTGGAAATTTCGAATTAAGTTGGATCTCCAGTTGAATGTAACAACGGATGTTGAAAAATGCAGTCAACTCATATCATTTGTGAGGTATGTCCATGATGGCGTCATAACGGAAGGTTTCCTGTTCTGTGAAGACATGGAAACAACTAAAAAAGGAAAATAGGTCTTCGAGTATGTGAAAGACATCTCGGCGAAGTATGAATTCGATATAGATAATTAATAGTCTTTTGTGTACTGGTGGTACCCCTGCTATGGTAGGTAATAAATCAGGATTTTCTACACTGATGAAACACGGAATTCCCTACTTACAAGGCATCCACAGTTTTTTTTCCTCGACATGCTCTGGTGTCAAAGCCACTACCTCCAAAGATATAAAAGGTCTTTGATACTTCAGGGAATACCATCAACTGGATTAGGGGTTGCTCTCTGAACCACCGCCTCCTTAAACTGTTTTGTGGAGAATTCGGAAGTGATCATTCGCTTTTGGTTTTCCATACGGAATTCCGCCGACTGTCACGTGAGAATGCTTTAACGCGCTTTTTCAAACTACGAGTAGAACTCAAAGCACTTTTAAAGGAACGAGACCATGACCTGGTTGGGACAATTGAATTACAAGAATTCAACCAAACGCTAGCCTATTCGATTAATATTTTTATTTGTCCGAATGACTTGAATGTATCTTCTCTAGCCAAAATGTAAGCATATTGAAATGCTGCGAGGAGATCGATTTTTATCAAAGAAAAGTTAGAACCCTGGTGTCGACGAGTTACAAAAAGGGATCTTTCTAATTATCAGCCACTCGAAGAAATAGTTGATAACAGTAAATCCCTAATTCCAAGTATATGTGAAGAAACTATAGATCCTTTGGGAATAATATCAAAGTAAATTTTTGCGTATTTTAAAAAAGGAGTCCTGAGAACTTTGGAAACGTGGATTATAAATCCCTACTCTTTCAATTTGGATAATATGTCGGATGATGAAGAACTGAGGGAAGATCTTTTAGAAATTTGCACAAATCGTGTCCTTGAAATGAGTTTGTAAGCGGGTATACTAATTGCTATTAGCAACAAAATGTCACAGTTTGTGAAGCTACTATCCAATAAGCAGGAACAAATAGTCATTTAATGTTGTTTTCTAATGAGATTTGGTTTTCGAACCTTGTTTTCGTTGTTTAAGAAACTTTTTAGGGGGTGCGAGAGCATTTTGAAAATTTTTAGGGGTATGGGACATGAAAGAGGTTGCGAACCCGTGCTCTAGCCGAAGGTCCTAAATGGCCCCTGGGCAAAACTAAAATCTGCGATCCTTACGTGGTTTTTTATCAAAGACTTATGACCGAAAACTACCCAGCCATGCTTGTCGGCCGCATGGATAAGGTTTGATCAGGGCAACCATAGGCGCAGGGCATACGAGAACAAGTTCGCATTTCGGCCATCTCTATCACAATCTCCGCCCCTTACTTCGTTGATGCAGTCTGGATGGCAGCATACTAACTGGGAATGCCAGAATTTTGCGGTAAAATAAGGCCTTTGCAAATCTTTAACGGTGCTCGAGTATTTATTTTTGACCTCTCAGCCTGTCAATGATAACAGGGAATTCCCTGTACTTCTGTCGCATTGCCAATTTTTTATCGACACGGTTTAATCTTTCCAGTAACTTCAAATTGCACAAGTCATAATGCTCAAAACGATTTGTTTAAAGTGTCGGAAAAGTGAATAATGTGTGGTCGCTCCAGGGCGTCTTTGCTTGCATCACTAAACTGGTTTGGCTTAGTCGAAGTAAAGCCATTGAGTTCACTGAAAATTGACAGTCAAACCAATTAAGTTAATGAGGATGAAATTGAGCAACAGATTTATGGAGGGAATTATCGGTGGCTATCGTTCATAAAATACAAGTCTAAAAGGATGACACTATGGGATTGGTCGGACACGGAAATATAGGCTACCCGTAATATGCGTGGCTTTGCGCTAACTTCCAGGGAGGCACCTATTCCCGTGTCCTAAGGTTATCCTTGACATTAATACTCGTGGTCCTTACCCTAATCCCCGCCAGAATCCAGCGTAAGACCGCACTTACAATGGGGGTTCCATAATCCCGAGGCCTAACATGAGATTTCTTAAGAATCTTGACAGATTGGTTTGCCCATTTAACCATCCTCAATGGGAGCTTTGACATTTCTTAGCTTTCTCCTATTGGCATTAAGGGGTACAATGTGCTAACCATTCGGAGATAGCTTTGTTTTACGCATTGGCATGGAGGCCAACGACTCAGAAGTTGGCTTGTTTTCTAATCTATTGTCCTCTCGTGCGTTGTCGTGGATGAGCTTGTGCGGCTAAAACATCGTTGGCGAATTTTTATTCCTTTCTTTAAACGCCGCCCGTTGATGAATAACCGGAGTCTTTTGTGAAATGACAGCTGACAAGACCACTCATTGTCTGATTGCAGTAGAAAGGGACAAATGTTAGCCTCCTGCCCACCGACTGAATCTTTTCAACCATCCAGCAAATAATCCTTCCATCGGACTTCGGGATCGTTATTAGCTTTTTCATGTCTCCTTGGGAAAGCACAATACTTTCATTCTTCTACTCATTTTCGAGAAAATTACGTCTTTATACAAGTTAATCGTTTGCGGTGTGTAATATGTCGACGTTAAAGAAGTTCAGTAATGCATTTACATTCGTTTCGAACTGCACCCTGCGTTTTCACTTGTTTTTATGATTTGCAAACTAGCGGCATACACTATGAAGTTCAGAATAATTAAGGTCATTTTGCTAAGTCGAAGTGAACCCACGATTTGGATAGGGCTGTGTATGTGGTAGATTGATTGTTGGCAATCAGAGAAAACCACTATAACAGAATTATATTTCCAGTGAAGTTAAATGATGCACCGAAAATTGATAATCAGACAACCGGCAAATAGAAGCGGACGGATTCTGCTTGACGACTATGCCCGACGCCACCTGTCACCAACCACTGCAGCAAAGATAACATATTTGAGCGGGGAATTTTCGCCCCAGCTACTGTATTCACCCTATCTTTCGCCAACGTTTTACCATGTGCTTCATCACTTGAGTCTTTTCACCGGAATGAAATACTTCGAAATCTAACGGTTATAATTTATGCATTTGCGGAATTAATTGGTTTCAAAACTCATGAATTTGGTAACAGTTGGGCGTATTCTGAATCTAATTGAGAGAAGATAGTCCGGTTAATGGATCAGGAATTTTTTGCCAAAAGTATACTATTTTACATCTCAGATACAAGTCCGCCACTTTATGTCTTGCAAACGCCTGCGTCTTTCTACTTTTCTCAGGCAGGCCTATCCTGACCCTTATAAGATATGTTAAAGTATATTCGAATATCGTTTCATATATTGTCAGATGCAGTAGTGGGCCGCGATTATCAGACTACGTTAGTATTTGTGCAAAGGTTTTAGTAATTTTCGTAGGGAATTTTTTTTAAAAAGAAGCCTTCCCATCATTCGAGGACTAAATTCAAAAACAGGCAGTTTCCTACAAATTGGTACATTAACTTATATTTTATGCGTCCATTTTAGAGCATATGAGGGAAATGATGTAAAGCTCGAAGATTGATGGGAAGCTGCACATTATACTCGCAGTTATTAGTTCCGGATGTGGTCGGCACAGGAGGCGGGCAAGATTTTAGGCCAATGACTAACATCCTATCGTGTACTCATTAACCTTGGACATTCTTCCTTGTCGATCAGTGCTCCATTCAAATGTATGCAATCTTTTCGATTTGCATGCTGCTTGTAATTTAGACTAGTTCTGCAGTTTTCGATGCCTGCAATTGAGCGAGGTGGACCTGGCGCAACGCGAGAACTTTGAAGTTACTGTTTTCACACAGACCATATCGGCCGCTTCCTTTTTTCACAGATAAACGAGGCCCTACACACTGGCATTTATGATCCCAATCTTGCCGAACGCTCTGCGAACGATATAACCACATGTACTCACACTACCAACATTTTTCTACTCTTTAATGAGCAATCGATCGCACATTATGTTCCTCCAAGTGTATATAGGTCATATTGTTGTACGTGTAGGGGGTCGTTTCGGTTTCCGAATTCTCTAATTCCAGAAACCTTTTACTACGCAGTCTTAAAAAAATGCAATTTCCAGCAGGACTTGCGAATGGCCCGCGTAGTCACGACATTGGATACTTTTGTAAGCTGGTGCGTCTCTTCACTTTCGTTCTATTTGTCCACTGGGCTGATATTAAGAATACCGAGCTCTCACAATGTGTCCGACGTTCTAACCATCGCTGCCGCCGTTGCCCACAGATAGACTAATTTGCATACAAATTCGTTGTCATTTGGGTAATTGGGCCGGATGCACGTGTTGCCATTGTCTCCCATTTACGTTTTGAGGACAGTAAGCTGGTCTCCCATTCTTTGGGGGCTTTCCCGCGTACGCAAACTTCTTTCTCTCTCTCTCCTTACGCGGGTTTATGATGGCGTCCGTCAGGGTATGCCTCCACCCCCCGCCTTCGTTCTGACTCCCTGGTTCTGTCCTCCTTCCCCCTCTATCTCGCCTAGCAAGCAGGCGCGGGCGACAGAGGTGCAGGTCATCACGATCTTTTTCCTTTCAGCTGTCTAGCTGTCTGCTTGACACGCATCACTGGAGGGACAATTTGCTTTTCTGCCGGTAACGCAAACAAGCCGCAGCGAAAAAAGTGGCGCCCTGTCGCTCACTTGCCTCCCGTTCACTTCGATGAGGAAAGACTGAGTCAACTTCTGTTGGAACAGACAATCCTCTAGACCACTCCAAGTGGTAACAAGCTCAGCTGAGCACATGACGTTCCAGACCCTCAGACTGCTCCGAACCGCAAGGGAAGTCAGATTGGTCGACGCAGGCGTTAAACGGACTGCGCCGAGTCCGCACGCGGCCATAACCTATGTCGTATATGTGGGGGAGGAGTTCCACGCCTAGATGTTAACCTTCATTCCACGTCAGCCGCTGGTTGACAGGTTCCAACAGTCGACTGGGGCGTGGGAGCAAGAGAGAGTGAAGCCAACACTGATACCTCCACCCTCACGGCACATCGGCGCCCTCCTCTTTGATCTACCATGACGCTCCAAGGGTCGTTGCTTGGGCAGTTGCCAACTGACGAGGTAACTCATCCCCTCTCCGAACTCCGGTTGAGGTTTCAGTGTCCCTTATGGCAACCGCATTTGATGCGAGTTCCAAGACCCCCTTCCGACGGCTTATTTAGTTGGCGTTGCGGGCCAGTACGTGTGTGGCACGTGTAGACGGACCATTTACCACTGTCCCCGCACTCATTTTCTGTCGTCATGATCTTATCCTGTCATTGGGGCAGGATCGGTGGGGGAAGAGAGAGTAGAGCAGATGCAGCGTACGTTCCGATGTAGACGTCTTCGAGCTCAAGCCACCACTACACGCCAAGAATTGGTGGTCTTCATCTTGCCCACGTTGATTGAGCTATCCAACGGTAGTTCGCAGTTAATCAATAATTTAAGCGAAGATATTTTCGCAACAACGAACATATTGAAAGACAGTTTCTCGGGATCGACGACGTTCTACCCGAGCCCAGCCCGTTAACTACCCGGACCTTTTCCGACGGTCGTTGTTTTTAACACCCGCAACTGACTAAAGCCAAGCATCCGGTTTGTCGGATTTAGGCGGGTTTGCCTGCCGATCGATTGCCAAGCCATCAGCTTATTTCATAGTACGTTTTTTGTGTGCTTAGAATCTTTGGACCGGAGCATTCAACTCCACGTTTATCCATGCTTTAGCTTCTCATGAACTTTCCTACGCGTATTTGTCTGGCAGATGTCACAATTCTTTATCGTCGTATTTTAATTCTCCTCCATTTACCTTAGCAAAACTCCCATTTGGTGTTAGTTGATCTGCCGCTTTTGTTCTGGTTACTATACCACATTTTTGAGTTCAATCCTGCCGTTGACCTCCCTGTTCTATTTCTTTCTACCAATTTTCCATACTCGTCCAAAGCCGTATAAAAGGACTCATGAGAGCTTCTTTGATGACACACGGGTGTTCCACGGGTGGAATACCTGGGAGTACACTCAATAGCTGGAACAATAACATAATTACTACGCTTCACGAGCACGTTCCAGCGCTTGACCGAACTCCATTAATGCCTGGGACCTATATGTTAACATGAGTGGCCTGCAAGGCTTGAGATCATGTGAAGACGCCGTTTGCGTTTCTGGAAAGGTATGGAATGCTCCATGCTCATAAACACTAAATGCGTCTTGTCAATTTGATCCTGAGTTAATAAAGTTGTGGATTTTTCATCTGAATTTCCTATGAGGAATATGGTGCTTTATGTAAGCCTTGAAAAGGACTTAAAATATGCATGCTATGCAAGTTTCTATTCCTTCTGAAAACCATTTACATATTTCAAAAATTATTCCTCTTTATGAATTTGAAACAGGCATACACAGCAGAATTTATTGGAACCAACAAATTTTGCGACGACTTATCAACTGCAACCTGTTATAGTATAACACATATAACGAATAAGAAAGATACAACGATTTGAATCTTCACACAAATCAATGCAAACGTGCAAGGTCAGCGTTTAGTACACACAGACTAACCAACGAAAATAGCAATTTAAAAACGCACTTTTTAAATGAAGAATTCGGGAAGTTAATGCGTAGTGATCATTTTAACAGAGACACAAGTATGAGGCGTCGCACTGATTAACATAAGGATCTTTGCCACACCTAGTTCCTGACAAACCATGCTGGTTGCTGCTTTCCGAGTATCAGTAAAGGCCAGATTTCGTTTAGAAAGTCCTTCTAAAAATCCCTGTCGGCACCTTTCTTTCCATTCGCAATATTCACCAAATCCTATGGGATACTGGCCGGTATCCTGAAGCCTATTTGCCCTCTACTAAAATATGGAACAAAATCCTAGATTGGTGCTGCATCATGGAACGCAGGTTATGTATTGCAGGCAGTCGCGGCCCACTTTCCATGATTTTTATCAGACACAGGAACTGGCTCACTTTTCGAATTTCTTGTTTTTTTCACGCTTATACCTGGTTAATTATTCTTTTTACGGCTTATCAGGCAAACCGCATTAGTAGCGAAAAATACTCTCGTTTGTAAGTATGGAATCATAGTATTAAGGGGTTTACCAAGATGAGTAGATTTTGATGAATTCATAATCCCCCGAAGGAGACGCGGAAGAAGAGGAGGCGAGTTCATGGATCAGATTGAAGTTTTGGAACCCCAGCTCGCTCGCATCATCAGAGCGGTGGCATACTTTTCTCCTGCTGGTCATGACATATTCAGCCTTGTCACCAGTCTCGTATTATAACCGTGATCGACAACCGAACTTGTACCTGCCTGTCGGCTGTTGGTTATAAGCGCAACTGTCCCAATACTATTTGTACTGTAACGACGACAGTAGATGAAAGCAACTAGCAAAGTATCTGCACTCCCTATTCAAAGCTATCGTGGTCTTTTATGCGTAAGTGCAGCAAGGGGTCTAGCCTCGAGTTTGGAAGCGCGTGAGACCGAAATTCTGACTTGCGATCCCTTACGGGAAGAACGTTTCCGCCACGATATTCGAAATCTGGAAGTAATTTTTTTTGATTTTCAAAGTTCATTAATCATGAATCAGCCACAAGACTAGCCTGTTAACCTGCTACCGAGGGCGGAGTAATCAGCATTAAGTCTTCGGGTTAGGCAATCCGGTCAAAGGGAGCCTCAGCAATTTACCCCAATTTCTAAGGAATTACCCTGACATATGCTGCATCTAAATGGTGAATTTTTTGTTATCGAGATATCTCCACGAGGTAGGGCTTTAGGTGGAAAATTCATGGTTTTGTAAATATAAATTAATAAACCTGAGTTGGTAGCTTGTAGTTCTATTCACAAAGAACCCGATTTTGAAGTTGCTCACGATCAGTGCTACACAAATCACTATAGAATGATGGTATGGTGTGGATGGATTTTTAGACAAAAGCGGCGACGTAAAGACTGTTAATGGTGAGTAGGAGCAATAGAAATTATTAAGTCAAGGTAAACGCTTCTAACACAGGTTGCGTGTGGGATACACTGCTGGAAAATAATCCTGGCAGAGCAACTTTTATTCATCTACAGTGTGGCCAATACCAGTATAGAGAGACAAAGAGTCAGTAGATAACCTGTGCCTGATATTTTTGATGAATTCCCTATCTCGTCAAAAGTCAGGCGCGGGACTACTTCAGAAACCGCCAAACTTGTCAGGATTTTTTTCATAGTGTGGTTGAAATGTTTGGAAGCGTTTGAATCTTACATATGGCCAATTGATCTTCCGGTCCGATATCCACGTTTTTGGCCACTAACGCTACTCCCCATTTTCCTCGCATACACACACGCACACAACCACACCCCACAAGCTCTCATTCAGCAAACGCACCGCAGAGTAATTAATTTCGCTCGGTGGATGTTTTTGCACGCGTGCCAACACGACCGTGGCAATTGAATTTTATCCCCGGTAGCTTTGTGAGCTCCCCTCGGCATCGCTAAATGAATGAGACTGACGCATTTTCAAGCAGCAGAACAGAACACTCATGCGTGGAAAGTTTCGAACGCATTCTTCCCGAAAATGCCCATCCCTCCCCCTCCCCCACACATCCGAACTGCCACCCTTCCATCCCCACACCCTCTTTGGTCACCTTTGCATCCGGCGTGCAAATATTCACGGCCCTAGCGGCGGTGGCGGCTTTACGCGCGTCCATGATTCGCGCTTGTTTAGA
>CACRXP010000003.1:2745778-2776683 GCA_902702965.1 Spirometra erinaceieuropaei
ATAGGTGCGCCTGCGCTCAATTGATTTTTCAACTACCTTCACATACGTACACACACATCACATGTACGCAGAACCGTACAACGTTGCAAATGTATTCTCAATTTTTGGTTCGGTGAGGGCGAGGTGGGGAAAAAACTAATACGGGAGAAGTTAGGAGATGGGCGGTTTAAGGCGTAACTGTGTTTGCGCTTTCGGTACGACGCGGCGCGTTTCCCTTCTATCTTGCCTTAATTTAAGCCTTCATTTAGCATCAATTTGGCAGCGGCGTCCTCGGCAATTCTGCTTTCCTTTGAGCTTGCTTCCTACTCAAAGTGGCTGGGCATGTGCATTAACGGTAGTGGTCACTTTTTGTAGATTTAGCCAGACTGTGGCATGGGTCTAAGCTCCACTAAGATACCGTTTCATGAAGTAATATTCCGGACAAAGACTAGGGGCGTTTTAATAGACGTTTTTGGAGTAGTTGCACTCGTCAGCCGCCATGCGCAAACCGCGGCTCGAGGAGACCTAGTGCTCGCGTCCTAGATTCGCTGGTTATTGAGTTAGCCGCTCCACCATCTAGGCCACAAACTCTTAATTGGACTGCTGCGGTCGGCAACTGGGAATGACTACCACCGATCGGCTTGATTACAAGATGGAATATGGGCGTTCCGTCTGCAGCCCTCGCAGGCTGTTACGTCCCACACGACCTTCATCTTGGGTACTTATCATATTTTGTTTGGTTTTCTTCAATTCTGGTCAGTCTGCATTTTTGGACAGTCTAGAAGGGGTGCTTTCCAATGCTGCGAGTAAAAACTGCCTGGCGTTTTAAGTGGAGACTTTAGAGGGTGAGACCATCCGGCCTGTCACTTGGTGCGACACCGAATGCCTGGCTCTGGCTGCATGAGCAAAGACAGTTCATTTTCGTGCGCAAAACGCACGGCTCCAAGTAACTGGCAATAAAGCCTTCAAAGGACCACCGAGTAATTCGGTGCGCTTCTTGGGACAGCACTTTTCTGCAATATATATCAGAATACGGAGGAACTCGAACAATATGACTGCACGACTATATAGTCAAAGCTCACAGCACGGTGCGTAATGTCTGGAAGAATCCGGTCTCTCCACCCTCCCACCTCCTCCTCCTTTGGAAAGAACGAAGTCTTCCGATTCTCTATCACAGCGACTTGAGAAGCCACTTTGACAACCGTTTCTAATTAATCGCTTCAGAAACTCTTTAAAACAGGGGATTTTATCTCTCAGAAGAGTCCTCACGATCTCAGTTAATCAAAGGAAATGAGTCCCCATTAGCAGCTGCTCACTCCAGGCAATCCAGAAACGTCTGTCACTTAGTGGCACCAACTGGATTGAACTTGCATGGGCGATAATCCCGGCTTGGTGCTCTGAGATTAGCCGCATATGCCTACAATCACAGGAGGATATGGTTGTCTTCGGTTGTGAGTGACCGGCGAAGTTTATAACTCGACCATATACTGCACGTAGGCAGTTCATCTATTCGAGTACGTGGGTTAGTATCCGTTAATGGCACGCGTTTTCTGGATTATGTTAAGATGATGATGTGTGGGTGTATGCTTGCAGATCTGTAGAGCTGAATGGAAAAGGTGATCAAACGATCTGTTGGACTTCGTTCTATGGTCATAAATGCCCCACAGAGTGGCCATATAAGTATAAAAATATCGCTTAAACCGTTGATGCTTCACCGGTTCCGTTTCTAAATTACGCATCAGCGGAAACTAGCCGACACAAAAGTATCTTACTACATGTTTAGAATTGTCACTTGACGGTGGGTCTTTTCACGGTTTCGTATGGAAGCATGAATATCTTAAAACAAAGGATTGCCTGCAGGCTTTATTACGACCTTTTTAGGGTACAAAAATGCATAGATTTTTAAATGTGCCTGTTTGTCTAAAAATAACATGCTTCTGCACATCCTGCGTCATCTGACTTACACGTAACAAAACCTCAATCTCGGCGAATGTTCCCATGTCGGACTTGAAAATTCAAGTTGGCAATCAGACGTTTGAGGCAGTTCATCCCCAGAGCCATACAGTCACATAGAAAATGAAAATATCAAACTTGAATCTTGGCTTTTCGAGTGTAACATGTGAATATTCGCAGAACTTAGACAATCCAAAGGTCCTTCCGCGTTAAAAGAACTCAATGGCTTCCTGAAGTTTGACAGCACACTTGCGGAGGCAAATGTGGCGGCCAAATTCATATCAGGATGTACAGATCGTGGTGAACATCCGAAAAAGCCCTATCGCCGCTACCTCAACCACACTAAGATGGCATGCAGAAAATCACCTTGAGACAATTAGCGCCAGAATTGGGGAACTTCAGCGGGACATTTGTCAAACGGCAACGGCCCTTGACCTACTTGAAAACTGTAGGAGACTGGGGTTCGAAGAACATGTGCAAACAGTCAGAATCAAAAGAATCATGGCCAGGTGGTCTAAGCTCCTACGAAGTGTCCAACCACTAAAAGTCCAGCCGCCCTTCTGAACAATCCGGAGTAGTGCGTTCTTAGATATTCCTCAGTACGGCTTGATAAAACTCACGTAGAGGTACTACCTCTCGGTCCTAAGTTTTTCATTGCACGACGGATGCCGAAGCAATTGGAGTTAGCAATCCAGTTCGGGAGTCTATTTAGTTCGGCTACCGATCGAAACCCTATCAAGCCTTGAGGTGTTGACTATCGACTCTGGTTAACTGCTGTCAACAGTATTTAAGGAAGACTTCGTGAAACAAAGGTCCCTTGACAAAGGCCCATCTCGACAGTCTTAGGAAACCTCGCAAAACGCGGTAGAACTAGTAAAATACCCCTGTGACATTCTTCGTGATGCGAACGACTCGATAAGCATGCCACTGAAGACGCTAACGGAACTACTGACACGCTGCATACAAAAACAATTTCCAAACGGGCAGCTATTGGTTTGACATAAGTTTTCAGTTTAGGAATACTGCCCTCACGTAAATAAGCACGTACAGAAGTACAGAATTGTTCTAGGGCAGTTATTAGCATTGGAAACTGGTCGAATGCGGGGTGCTATTGATTTAAGCTCGAATTTGTAAATATTTTGCCGGACAAAGTTACCTAAACACATATTCTACATGAAAAAGGACAGTTTCCGGAACGAGCTAAGCCAGTAAGAAAAATGCGCGTTTACTCGTCCCAAAATGATCACCTCAATTTCTGCCATCACGTTTCATGCATTAGGTCATATGCTGTATTCATGCAGATGAGCAAGGCTGAATTCGAAAAGGCGATCAAGTCCTCTTTCACCCGGCCATCAACGCTGACGAATACAGAAGTATGTCGGTATACCGATCCTCTTACAAGAGCTGCGGCACTTATCTCGCGAGTCAAATTAAATGGTTCGTGTTACGTGCTGGACACGATGAAAACGGACCATTCAGCGCTTTCAGCTTCTCCACACCGGTCTGCTTTCTGTACAATGGCTAAATTGCTCCACTACAAAGCAGTTTCTGCCTTTTATCTACACCGTCCTCCTACCAGTTCATTTTTCTAGGGTTAAGTGTCCACACCACGCTCTTGAAACTATCCACACTTGCATCCATCATTATGCAACGCATCCTCCCTGGAAGATGGTGGTCTTTAAGGCGATGTCGAATGTTCCTTGAGTCCTCCTCTCTCCCTAGCTGACAACATCAGTTACCGAACGCTGGGGCTTTAATGCACGTCCATCACAGTAGAGGCATCTTTATTCCACCATTTCTGTGAGAAATAAGTCTTCACGCGGCTTTTCGATCTTCTTCCAAATTTCCTTAAATGCAAGTACTTTTCTTCATCCTATACACAGTTCATTTTCTTGCCCTCTCTCCAATATCATTTCTTCTTCTTTCCCAACACTTTTTTTCACTTCCGCATCGGTGATTGTTTTTCCAGTTTCTTTCCGCCAACCACAGCTACCAGGTCGTATGGTTTGTAACAAGTTTCTCCTAAACCGTCTGAGCAGAAAGAAGTAATCTTTTATTAGGTTCTGGCATTCCGGCAATTGTCCTCTGGACCCCCGCAATCTCGTTTTGGACATAACTTCCGTAACTGACAGCATGAGGTTGAAGACGTTCGAGAAGTATTTCAGCCTACAGCGTTGTAGGAATTTTTCGCGGCCAAACGCCGTATGAATAAGTACAGGATAATTACTAGATTGCCATAAACTGCTTTCCTCGCATACCGCGACGTGAATTTGAATGATCACGTCTCGTTGCACGTGGCTTGGGGGTTTCATCTCCGGATATGTTAACTTTGGTCTCTTCTATATTAAGGCTAGTCGAATCAGTGGTCCCCTAGCTATTATCCGCTGTTGGATGGTATACTCGCAATATTAATCACAAAGTATTTAGATACTCACTTCTCCAGCCTTCGGTATTGGGCTGATTGGCGGAAGACCGCAGTTTTTATTGTTCCTGTCTCTCCTTTTCATTCCCTCGTCGGGGTCTGTTGACGTCATCGCTCAGTAGGCATTATGTGGGCAAGGAACGGATATGTGTACCCCCTCCCCCTGAACTATCTTCCTGCAAAATGCCTTTTCTACACACTGAAGTAATTGTACAACACAAACACGTTTTTTCTTTTCTATGCATTTAAGGACACCAAGTTTCCTCTCCCGAGGGGCCCCGATCACCGCCATTCTCGTAGTACAGTTGATTTTGCGCCATAGTTCAGGGGCTGGGTGCAAATCCGTTTCCGACCCTGCTGAGCCTAAATTAGATCTTACAATCTGGTTTGACGACTTTTGAGGAATTAATGGTTGGTGTGCTTTTTCGCTTGCTGGCACACAACCCTCGCCATCATGATAGTTCTCACGCCAAACCTTTTGAATTATGCAGCTAGTGACCGATCTCATTAAATTTTAACCGAAATTCTGAAATGCTTTTTTCGATTAGGAAGGATTCCTTAAGTGGGGTTGTAATATCGATTATCTGGCGGCATAGTTGTGATATTTCAGACACGCTAGAATGTTTGCTTTCGATTGCATTTCTTCTCGGTTGCCTAAAAATCCTGCTGCTCTTATAAGTGCAGGTATATTTTGTTGAAAAGAATGCATACAATTTCCTTGCAATCATTTGGTGGCAAATCACTTCTTCTTCCTCTAATGAGTGTCTTTCGGTTTAAAAGAAGTTTCTACTTACGAGATCCCTTATAACCGTGAAATATCCATTCAGATAACATCATATCTGTCTGATTATCGACCTTCGTCATTAATCTTACAGCATATTTCACATCCGTTACAACACTTTATGAACCCCATATAGTCCGTTCTTAAAGGCTTAGAGGAATGTATATTTTTTATTGCACGGAAAGTATACAACTTGTGTACTGAAAATCCTAAATGCAAATGAAACAGCAGATGGGCCTTTAAATTATTCGGGAGTCGGAAAAAATTCAAAACAAAAAAATACCGTTTCTTCTTGTATAAAATTCGAAGATGACGTGATTTGCCACCAAATGAATACAAAAGAGATACTTTTGTGTATCTTTCCAGAAAATACGTTCACACTTCTGAATGCACCGAAAATCCATCGAAAAAGATTAATGTTACACAGATAGTCATTTTTTATCTAAGGCAATGTTTTCAGACGACAGGAAGGAAGTGCGTTCAAAAGCCAACATCCTGCCATGTCTGAAATATAATGGGATTGTTGCAAGATAATCAATATTGTGATCCGACTTAAGTAATCCTTCCTAATCGAAAACGCATTTACGAATTTTGGTTAACATTTCATGAGATCGGTCAATGACTGTGACCTCCCACTTGTCCTTATAAATGTAACCCTTTCCATCTGCGTGTTTAAAGACTCTAAAATGGGATTTGTCCATCCGTGGAGGGCATTTTACTGAAACCTGTCTCTTGTTAGCGGTTAGTTACTGCACTGTCAGCATATACCATCAGTCAGACAGAATGTTTGGAGTGCCTCGGCCTTTTGAAATTTACCATGTCAACTTTCAATTTGCCGCCGAAGTATGTTCTCTTTCCCGCCTATTTGTTTTACTCCACCGTCACTTTCATTCTGGTGCTCAACGACTCGCCACCTCCACTTATCCTTCCTCGCTCCATTAGACGGTGTCTTGCCAAAAGTTGTCCTATTAATCTCTGAGCTAGAGCGAATTCGCCAGGCTTGCATTTATTTGGAGTTTGCCGCAGCCTGGTAGAGGGTGGGGCGTATCGAGTTCTGTAAGCGGGGTAGGGTTGGCGTGGCTTGCTTTTCCTACCTGACTTTTTGCGATTATCAGCAAAGCAAGGGGGCACTGTAATGGCCTTTTATAGTTTATTGGCGGTCAGCACTTTGCCAAACCCAGAAGGGGAACACTGAGATATGAAACGTAGTCAGTCGTTGTGTCGAAAACCAAGACCTAGCTCTCCTACAACTGATTCTGTCGACTTCCACCAGGTGCACTCAATCCGATCTTCAGATGTCTGTCCTGATTTTGTTGGTGAGATTGCTTGTTCTTCCCTGTACGTTATTTCGAACTGATCCTCACATATCAGCGAAGAATAATTAGATAGTTGTGTCAGGCTCCCGCTGCCTATCCTCTGATTATTTATGGTGTTTCATTATCATTTAATAACTAGGGTAGATTGGAGCAGTTGCCAGTTAGGTAACTGCAAAGCTCATTTGTTACCGAAATTGCTGCAGTTCATGCTTTGGGAAGGCTAAGACCAGATTTCGTTTACCACCCAAAGGTCAGAACCCCCACAATATTGCTTTACCCAAAATTTAAGATGCGCTTTTCTATGTGACTGTAATGCGTGTTTACCAGTGAGACATAGGCCAATAATGGCTTATAGGGTCGAAGCAACTTACCAAGACCGTATTGGCTTCTGCGGTATCGCCAAGTTATCGGCCTGATATCGCGCTCAGTCATTTGTCTCATACTCTTCAGTAGTGCCGATGAGGTCGGCCTTGCGCTTCTAGCTCTAGTGCTCAGCAATGCTGGCAATTTGTCCTCTCGCCTAAGAGTAGAGTGCTTAAGAACTTGGTATCTTCTGCGTCAAATTTAAAGCTAGTCGCCTGTCAAACACGTGTGGCTTTCGAGCTCCGTAATGATATGCAGCTCTTCCATTGTCTATTTTTCGGCCTTGTCAAACCGCATTGAACTCCACCAGGCATCTCTAGAATTTTCGCATGCGTTACACTGTCGGCAAGTCGAAGTCTTTGCCATGGGCCTGTAACCGTCGTTAGGATCTCTGCGTCCGATTATCGCCTGCGCCACGCGCCAACTGCCTTTTTTTATGGTGCGCCTTTCATAGCCTTCAATGGTTTCGAGCTTGATCTGGATCTGCCAGCTTGCAGTAGACGGTTGGTAATTCGACCAAAGCGCCCTGCTTGTTGGTGTGCGTTTTGGAGCTTATTATGCCAGGGTTGTTCGTCATCGGCCTTTGCAAGTTTTTTGATAGCCCTCTAGCGGTTTTCATTCCTCGCTAGACAGCACAAATGCGAAAATATGTGCCATCTGAGAGTGCCGTTTACCGATCGACCTAATAGTTGGATGGGCTGCCGTCAGGGTGGAATTACCAACTGGATTCGACTTAAAAGCTTCGGTTGTAAAGATAGGTCCGGAAAACTTCTGTTGTTCAGATTCCTCCCTTCTTTTTTCGTTTTTCTGCATATATGGTCTCTGCGTTGAGAATTCAAAACCGGCAGTGTGGAGTGGAAGGGGCTTAGATCCTCTAAACAGCATTTTAGAGGGTAGTCTCTGTCGACCGTAACAGGAAGGCGCTAGCTAGTTTTCGCACTAAGTTCTTTTTCTGCTTGGAAGTGTGTCCCTACTTCGCTCTGGCTCAATTCTGGAATGCTTCCCATGGTCTGCAAAAAAATATTTCATCTTCTTCGGTTATGCTGGTAATGCATAAATCACCAAAGTTAATGCCTTAAGTAAACGCTCTGAAGTGATTAATTGCCCTAGATTAGGTCCGCCTTTCTTGCACCCCCTTCTCCTATCACCGGTCTGTAGCCCTAAGACCATTTCTGATTGCTAGTAAGCGAGGGGCTGATGGCAGCGAGCCTCCTTTCGCCGCCATACGTAGAGTCTTGATTGGCTTTCTATGCAATTGCCGTCACTAGTTCTCTGCTCTCGCGGCTGCCCTGTCAACCAGCCTGGTGTGATGCCCTTCCGTTAGAAAGCCTACTAGAGATGAGAACTCTAAACTTACCGGGAGCCTCTCAAGTGCGCATGCATGTGTTTGCTTGATGATTATCACAAACGGCGATTAAGCGCGCATTCACTGTTCAGTGCCTCTCATGTCACTATTACCCTTTCTGATAGTATTCCTCCCCCGCATTACAAGGGGATCTCTTTTGCTCTGACCAGAGGCCAAACACTTTTAAGATCTCGCCTACTAACCCTTGTTATCCTCCAGGGAATTCCTTATCCTTTAGTTTCGAGACCCCATAGTTTGTCTCCTGTAATTTACATGCCTTCTATTTTAGAGGCCTTTGTACATTCCACACTCGCCCTTGAGCGCGTACAACTTCTCAGTCATGATTCTTCGCTCTGAGCGCACTGCTCGTTGCTTTGTTTATTTGCCAAGAACGGACAGCAACCACTGATCGACAAGGTGCCAGGCTCATAAAAGTGTGATAAGTTAACGCAACATGAAGCAGTGGTTAGGCACGGGAATATGATGGGTTTGCGCTAAATGCCCCGTGGGGGTACCTATTCCCCTGTCCTACCTTTGACCCTAATCCCCCCTGGAATTTGGCGCAGAGCCACTTGTAATACGGGGATCCATATTTCCGTGCCGTGACGAAGCATCCAACGTGACCATCATGTGGGTCAACAATGGCGGCATGCATTTACGTGCCATTTCCTAGTATGCCGCACAGTTTCCAAGTGGTTTCTATTCATATTCTTCTATCGGTACAGATGAACGAGCGCATTCCCCGTTGGCCACTTGCTCACCTTTGATTTGCCTGTCCACTGTTTATCCGAGGATTACTGACTATTGTGTTAAACAGTCAAGCGGGTCTCTGAACTTTGCCCGTTTCCCGAGTTTATAGAGTGTCCATCGCGTAATTGGTGTGTCATGACTGTTGTGGATGCCAGACGCCGTTGATGCGCCGGACCAACACGGGGCGTTATCAGGAATGACCACCCATAATAAATGCCGATCGGATGAGGTTGTGTAGCCCCACCTGAAGTGAACAAACCCCAGTCACCTCTAATAAGGGACCGGCGACAATAATGGTTTTTACAGGTGGGGCCGGGGAGCGCACAGGCGGCGAGGTCAAGTAGTTGTATGCAAAATAAAAGTTATCGGGAATGCGCGGTTGTACTTTGAATGGTTGAGAAATAGTGGCGCTAGCCCTTAACTTTAACCCCTAACTGTAACCCCCTAATCCTAACCCCAACCCCAACAGTATTGTGTCCGTCAGGTGGGGCTACCAAACCACATCTTACACAAATGCCAAAACTGGGGTTTTGGTGGCACGCCCACGTGCCGGCTCACGCCACGCCCATTGGGATCTGTGCCACCTTATTCTGTTGTGATATTACATCACGCTGAAGTGTTTGTTGTAGACCAGGGAGTGTGGTGGTACGCCCATGTGCGGTTTTTAGCTGTGTCCTCTCACGCCTCCGGCCTTCTTGACCATGTCTTGACATCGGGCCCGGATGGGGAAGGAGAATGCGGTAGATGCTGTGCAAGACTACAATCAATATTGATTAATCTGAGGAAAATGAATTGCTCACCGGATCGGGGGACTTTTCTGGCTGACTATTGATTAAATCGTGCGCAAGTCACTACCCCTGCGCCACAATACTGTGGGGCACACGGTGGACAGCCTCGGCAACGACGGTCGAACTGCCGAATGGCAGACTCGACACTCAAACGAGCTTCTCCGCTGTTGAGGTAGATCAAAGCAGGGCCTCATTGTCTCACGGCCTGCTCCAACCTGCGTTCTAACAATTGCCATGCGTGCGTTTGGCGCTCGTCAGACAGAAGTTCGCGTCACGTCAGTCACTACGCCTAGTCCCGTTTTCTGCCGGTCGAAAGCGTCGAACAGACCGCTGGTGCAGAGGAGAGGGAGAAGACAATAAGGCCGATTCACATAAGTACGGCGCAATGGACAGTGCCAGAAAAGTTTCTCGGCAGATTTTGGATAATTTATTTCGACCCGACTATGAAAAACCCGACGGCCTCGGTGGGATTCTAACCCTCAACACCAAACGAAAGCTTTCAGTACAGCCAAATATTATTGAACTCAAGTCTTCCGGTGGAACTTTCGTGGCTCAGTTGGCTAGAGCGTTGGCTGTACTAAAAACTTCCCCTTGCTATCATGGATTCGAATTCCGCCGAGGTCACCGAGTTTTTCACAGTTGGGTCAAAATAAAGTGCCAGAAAACACACGCGGAGCGCTGGAGGGCCCACTGAGGAGCCGAACTTCTCGCAGCTGTTATACAACGACAGAACGTCAGTGAAGCATGTGTCTGGGCGTTTGGCTTGTACCTTTGCACTTTCCGCACAGTCAACTCATACAAAATAGACGGGTAAAAAGTTTTGATTTGAAGGTTTTCCTATGACTGGATAAAGCGCTTTCGATTTAGAAAGAGGGTCAGACAGCGATGGCTTCATCTTAATTGACCTTTTGCGACAACCATCTTGTATGTCAGATACCAGCCTGTACTGGATGGAAGATCACGTCAGCCACTGTGTCGAGCGTCATTCGCAGTTTGCTTGACCCCGACTTACCTCTGTTCCGTGTGCGAGAGAGCCGGAGGGAGAGTAATTTAGCGACATCATTCAAGGTCGAATTCAGCGCTTATTTTCCTCACTGGAAACAATAAAGCGTGCCATAAATTTACTGGGAAGCGCTAATATTAGCGCCTTGAAAGGTGGCCAAATGACGGGATACTTTGCCCCTCCTCTGAACTTAGGGGGAGACTTTGGTGTGACCTTTATGGCAAGCCTGTTCTATGCAAGATTCGGGACTCCTTTTGACGCTTGGTTATTTGGAGTTAATTAGTGGCACGTGCGCGGCACGCATAGATGAACTATTCGGCTTTGTTGGTCACTGTCTCCGCACTCGTTCGCGGTCGTTCTGACTTTTTGTTGCGTGAACAGGGTGAGCGCGGGAAGAGAGTGCAAGGCAGATGTAGCGTAAGTCCCTTGTAAATGGTTTCAGGCCTAAGTCACAACAATGTTTCCAGATATGTGTGATCCTTCTTGCTGGGATCCGACAAGCTACCGAGTGCTAGATCGTGTTCAAACTCTCCAACTGATCTTAGGTCTATTACCATCAGATTACAAGCGGGTGAAAGTGACTGGCTCATAGTTAATATAAAATTCCCCTTCTCTATTATTAGCACTGGAATGCCTTAGTATTAGTCACGTAGCTATCACCTATTTTTAGGCTATCATAAGTGAACGTATTAAGCAGTCTTTTAAGCGTTTTGGGGTCTGGACAGGTAATCTGCCTACTTCGTGAAAGCGGTACCAGGCAATGTAACACCACAGACTTAACGCCAGCGATCTCCTAGTGTTACGCTAAAATGGGCACGATTGATCATTCACCCAGTGCTCACTACCTTCTTGGCTCCCCACATGCTGAGATTACCGCTTTAACCTTTTGAGTTCTAGGGGACTAATCTTTTACTGCGCAGTCACAGAAACCGATGAGCTTGTGCGTCAAGTAGTCTAGGGCCACATCGTACGTAGATCTCGGTGGGAATTACGTCCACGCCCAGAGCTTTTCCACTAAACTGTATCTAAGTTGTCTTGGTTGATGTTAGTGGAGACTGTTCGATATTCGCGTCTATTTACACTTGCAAAAGCAGAGGCCATCAGCAGAGGAGGTTATTTTCTTTTGCAGTTTCCGACACCGTAACAACTGATAATTTATTTTTAGGAGCCGTTGTGTGGTCTGAGAAGCTCATTAAATTCTGCTATTTGAAGTATGAGTTCGTCCTCTTTTGGCAGAAGTAAAACGAGAGAGCTCAGACTTCTTCATAATGCGCTCTTCACATCCTCACGACCGGTCATTGTGGGAATGCAAGCATCAATGCTTATAGCGCGTGTCCTCCCGAAAATGGTAGCTTTGTCTGATGACTCTGTACTATATATCTCGAAGGAGCTCTGTTGGTCTCCTGGGGACGTCGCCCGATAGCGAACGCTACTCCTTCGCCATGTAATTTTTTCTTCTGAAATATGCTTTTAAGGATGTTTCCTTATCTAACTTCGTTGAGGTGCGTCTGTTTCCAGAAACGAATTTTGTTGAGAACAATGACATCCCGATGTTGATTTCTCGGTCGACCAGATCTGTCCTGCTTCCATTCCGATAGGTTGATTGTTGAATTCGCTAAAGGAAGACGCATATGCTGGGTTGTTAAATTGGGCAAATCTATCCTGGCTGTAAAAGAGCAGAACACTTATTGCTTTTTGTTGGTCTGTTTCGACCTCGGTCAGCTGACTGGAATGGGGTAAGCAGTAGGTGGCCTTGCGCTAAATTGCAGGGTCTACGGTCATGGTTAATGATAGCATGGTTAGGGCTTGGACGCGGGAACAGTTATCGCACTGGAATTCGGTGTAAGTCTGCCTCTTGTCCAACCGGAGTAATTAAGTAAGTTTATTACGCACCATAACCCCATTCCTGTGATGTAGTATGCAGCGCATTCCGAAATGGGGCCGATGGATACTTCAGCGACTACTAAATTCCACTGTTGCCTGCCGACTTACTGTAAGATAGCAACCCGAATTAGTCTGCACCGCCCGTGGAAAATACGGAACATGTCGTCGTAGGGCCTTTGGTTGTTTGTTTTTGAGATTATTGGGGTGATGGGGGTGGGGATGGCTTGCGCTTGTGTCTAATTATTATGAGGAATACCTGCGCAACACGTGAATCCCCCTCCCTTTCCACATCCGTCGTGATCCAGGTCAGGATGACTAATGTCAAATTAGGGTGCATTCGCAAGCTCTGCACAATAATCCGCTTCCATGTCGACTTTGACGCGACTGGTTCCTCTCACACAACTAAACCAGGCCTCCCAAAAATCCTCGGACGTTGGGGAAATGTGCCAAACGGGTTTGTCTGTTTTTGTCCGCCAGTTTAAGTGGTTAGCTCGGCGTAATTGCTATGCTCACCACGTCTTCATGAAGTTACTATTGACAGTTTGACGCCAGAGTGGAATGACCGCCGACTAAACGGAACACCCCTCTGGACACCTCGTATACCCACTGACTGCACACATTCTCACACGGCAGTTCGACCGTTTTAAGAGACGGCCTCCACCGCTTGCCTCACGCAGTGGGTGCCGCACATGTGTCCTGCGCCTGAATTACTTTATGGTGAGGCCGACTTTTGTAACATCCATCGCATTCTCGCGTCCCTCGCTTACCTTTCCTCGGTGGCAAGAAAAACTTAACGCGACTGGAGATGGGCGAGGGCCCTGTACCTGATAAATTTAAATAGCCCGTCTGTGCATGACACAGACGACCTGATTCCTACTCCAGATCTGCCAGGCTTTCATGGTGTCAACCGTGATTTCACCTAGGCCACAGTAAGAAACAGCTTCGTGGCCTGACTGTCAGTCCTCAGAAACACTGAATTATCCATTCGGTTGACAGCCTTCCAAGCCACCACTCCTGGCATGTCGTGATGGGTTCTCAAATGTCGGCCTCGCTCCCGTTTCCCTGCCCTCATGTTCCGGTCGGCTGTCCGAGCCTGTTGACGAACTGGCAGCGGGATGAGACGTAGTGACTGACAAAGTTGAACAGAGCATCTGCGCACACCTCACACGATCTGGCGCCCATTTTGTGAACGGGGCTACACCAAGAAACATTCTTCCCGCATACGTGAGACGTGAATGCTCTGACATACGACATTTTGTCGGCCATGCCGCCGTTGACAAAGTGCATTACATGCTTGTTGCAGAAGTCAGGTATGGTGTGTTACAGGGAGGTATCGTGTATTCACGTGCTGTGAAGAAGGTTCGTTCATAGCGTAAATCGTGTGTCTGCCTATAGGGCGAGGTGTTGTAATGTTGTCTGGACTGTGTTGTTTTACTAAATATGTTCGTGAATACGCACAGGACCAAACAGGTCTCTACGATGAACAAATATCCTGGGGCAGTATGGGCAGACGAGAAGTGAGTGCTAGGTATATGTCGGGGCTCCTGGAACTGGTTTTGCGGCCGCACCGCAATGAATGCGCGAATAACCGACAGGTAACAATTACTAATATCCCGTCGTAGAGATTGCTCGTATAGTGTGCAGCGAGTACAGGGGATTTTTTGGGGTTTTGTCCTTCAGTGCACACCTTCGTAAATTCTGACTTGAACATTTACATTGTCAATTTTTCGAATAATTCCTTGAATTAAGTAAGAGTATGGAATTCGCAGAAAATATCCCCGTAGCCCTATAGGTAATTCCGCATGCCAGCAGCGGAAACAGTGATCCGCGAAAATGCAAGGAAGATAGAGGAATGCCCACTTGCTCCCACCGCCTCTTCCGATGAACCTTTAGAGGTAAAAATTACACACAGAATGAAGAAGAGAGAGAGAGATAATGGCCTTCAGCTCTGTTACATCCAATATCTCCGAACGAATCTTCGTTAAAAGTCCTTCGCTGTCCCATATCCTTTTCATCTTCCTTGTGTAACTGACGTTGTCTGGTTGTGCTAGTTACCCGCTTGTCTGTGTTGCTTTTGTCTTCTTTTTTCGTAGTTCTGCCCTTCAGTCATTAGATGGCGCCCCGCATCTTTGTTCTTTTTTTTAACAAATTTACCGCTTTATGGGCTTCACCGGACACGCAGCTTCAGGCATTTGCGGAGCTCCGTACGCTTTGGTCCTGCTATTCCCCACCGACGGGTTATTTTAGCTCTGTCAGTTACAATGCCCAATCTCAGCATCCGACGACTGACCAGCTCGGATAGCGAACTGGTGTTTTGCGGGGGAAAGGTGGAGTAAGGTCGACTCTCTCAGCGCATATTGCTCGCCATTAACAATCTGACTAGTCTGACTCTATCACTACGCCGAAAACCGAGGCTTAGAGGCCAGCCAATTGATGGCATAGTTCAGTCCTTCTTGCAGGATGGAGAATTAGGGTGTAATAATTCCTTCTTAATGCAGCCTCTGTGACACTCCTGCTCATATTGAATCCGAGCCGCTAATTTCTAGTCTGTGTGAACACTTGGTCCATTGTGCGCGGACCAGGCGTTTGTGGCAAACGTAGACGGGCTGTTTAATTCGGTCACTCACCGCGCTCGACCCCACCTCCGGTCATCTTGACACCGGGCTGAGGGTAGTCACCGTCCCTGCGACGACTTTGCTGTAGGACACACGGTGGACAGCGTCGCTAACGGGCGCACATCGATCCATTGGCTTCCCGAAGCAAACAAGTTCGGTATGGGTGGCAAAGGTCATGAACTGGCAACCACTTACCAGGCCGAAGTCGGCCAAGCTATGATAGCAGAGGGCAGACGACAGAGTCTGGAGGTAGATTGATACAGCACTATTTCAGGCTTGTTTGCCTTCATTCAACCACCAACTGGGACCGCAAACACAAACATGCGCACAAACAGACCTGGCGCAGCTGGTCCACCACTGGGGTCTGCCAGAAGGGTCATAAGCACTTCATAGAAGCAAAGTTCATCAGTGTCTCGCCACCTGCCATTCTCTTTCGCAGCGATTGGCCGAGAAACAAGCAAGGTATCTTTTTGACACCACTTGTAGACGAGGCGAGTGGGGTAGTAAGTATGCGAGAGGCAGTTAGAGCAGGTCAGAGGCAGGGCGGTCTTACCGGCACTTTCATGATTTATTTCGAATCACCTCGCGAGGCTAGAAGCTAGTTGCGTGTTTGACTAAGTGCTGGCATCGTTGCCACGCAAACGCAAACATGCGTTTATCTCAGACTCCTGAGGCGCTTTCTTTGTCACGTTTCTACATACCCAAGTAGGTATGCGGTTAAGGCTGGTGGGAAAACAAACCAGACTGACCAAACGTTCTCACAGACGCGCGCGCTCGCGCGGGCAGGCACGGAAATTAAATTTCCTCAAAGGTTCGCGGCCGCGTAATGATTACCACTTCATTGGGCAAATTACTCTCTGGTCAGCATTTCGTTTTTGAGGACTGTCTCACGAAGTATTCGCCGCCTCTCCCTCCCCCCTCCCCAATGAGGGCTTACTAAATCATAGTCTCCACCGTAAATGATTACATGTTCTCGCAAGGAAAAAGGTATTTTCAACCACCCCGACGTCAAAACCAACCGCTTGACGGACTCCTTCTTGCCCGAAAATGTATTTGTGCTTGTAGAAAAATAACTGAATAAATATCAGATTAATGTAGCGCACAAACCTAAAACTGTTTTGCGCTCCCAGTGTATGCATCCTAAAGGCAGGGTTGGTTCGTTCGATAGAAAAAAAATCGCCTAAAAATCCCATCTATTATTTGCCTCCATCCTTACGCATGAATGCCAGCTAGTCCTGATTAGACGATACCATGTATCCTGGGTAGCCATGTACGCGACACGACAGTTGAACCGTCGTGACTGGCGATGTCCACCGTGTGCTCCACAGTAGTATGAGTGTAGGGATAGTTATTTGCGCGTGAATTAGTCTATAACGATAGTACACTTGTGCAGCATCTAACACACTCTATCCTCCTCACCCATCTGGATCCCTTGCCAAGACAGAGTCAAGAAGACTGGAGGTGGGAGAGTACGCAGGTGGCTGGCGCGGCGAAAGCCCGTACCTGGGCCTACCGCCACACTCCCCGGTCCACAACAAACACTTGAATCGGATTTTAAACCGCAAGAGAAATAGAGGGCAGCGTTGATCCCAATTGGCGCGGTGTGGGCTTGCAGCTGAGCCTGCCACCGCACCTCGAATGTTGGCATTTGTTAGGGATGCACATTCCCGATAACGCATGCCAGAATCCAATGTGGCCCCGTGTTGGTTCAACGCATCTACCCACACGGCCCGTTTTAAGGACAAAGACACGCACACACGGGACACAAGATCCACAATGACATGGATGTAAACTCGCACCGTTGGCGCCTGTCAAGCAAAGAGGGGTCACTAATTCCTAGATGAATACACTCCACGGTCATAGTGATTTAGTTGCTGCGTACAAAATTGTCCATTAAAAATGGAGACGGACGCAGTCAATTCCGACTGGATAGCCGAATGCACTTGCCACCTGGTGACACGAACTTCAGCAAACAACGGAACATTTTGTTTGACATGGTTGGAAGTTGACTGTTTTTTACAATGCCTAAAACGTCCGAAGGCGCAGTCGCCGTGATAGCAGGTTGGAAGTGAGTCCGCAGTGCTGATGGAAGTGGCGGTGATGGTTATTTTTGGCAGGATGCTAAGAGTGCCAATTGATGAGGGGGTGTTTTGTGAGAGGACGGACGAGTCTGTCGTAGTGTCATTTCACTGGGCATGGAGATGTCCGGTGAGTCCAATCCGTGCTCGGAATGTCTTTCGACAATGGGAACACGATGGTAGAGGTTAGGTGTTTGTGTTGTTAACCTGCGGCTCTTCCCGGGACCTCATTCTTCGGGAATCCTTTCCTGCCACTTCATTCTCAGTATTTCTCTTGGGCAACTGATGTAAAGATGGTTGAGTGTTCTTGTCTGACTTCCATTCTCTTCGTTGATTTTAGTATCCTTTAAATTGTATTCCCCTTGTGCGCGAATTTAGCCACTAGTAAGAGGACAGTTTTATTGTCATTGATACGTGGTTCATTGTAGTCAGTATTTGGCGCCGGTTGATGCACGACTGCTGTCTTCTCCGTTCTGATGATCGGTCCAACGTTAGAGCGGTCGGATGCGAGGAGATCAAGGCTCCACTGCCTGTGGTCGTTCGTTGTGGTGTTTAATGTTCAGTCATCAGCGAGGAAGAGGCCATGGACTTTGACCTTGAGCATTCTCAATGATGCGTCCATGTGGAGGAAGTAGAGTAGTTTTCCGTCGGCTTAGTAGACGATGCCGATCCCGGAGCGCTCTTCACTGTAAGCGTTTATAGGCATAGCGGATAATATAATACTGAATAGGGCGGGAGCTAGCGCACAACTCTGCTTCATCCCATTTATCACCGTGATTGCGTCAGTGACTTCCCTGTTGTTCGTGATAGGCGCCATCATTGGTGGTGTGACGGCACGCCTAGGCGAAGACGCACGACGCTCCAACTACCTGCGCCCAATCCCTGCACCAGCTAGCTGACCGACCCAGCCAATGGGATAGGGAGAAGAGAGCGAGGTCAACCCTGGATATTGCCTCCCATGGCACTCAGCGCATTTGCCTCATCAGAAACAATCTGACACGCTTTTAATCTGTCACTATGCGCTGCAAACTGTAGCTTATAAGGCTGCAAACTGATGGGATAACTTGCTCCTCTTGGGACGGAGAGTCAAGTTGCAATGGCCCCTTCCCTAATCTGATCTCTATGGCACACCCACTCAGTCGGGGTCACAACGCTCCTGCCCTGTTTTTGTGAAAACCTGCCCCATCGTGCGTGGAACGGACGTGTGCGGCATACGTACACGGGCTATCTGGCTTTGTCATCCACTGCAACCCATTTCACAGCCGGTCTTCTTGACTCTGTCTTGACAACGGGCCTAGGTGTTTGAGGGAGGGTAGAGTGCGGAGGATGTTGTGCAAGTCCATTATCAATATAAGCTAACTCACGCATTAGTCACCATCCTGGCGCCCGGCATGCTGTGGGGCGCACGGTGGTCATCGGCGGCAACTACAGGAGATCTGTCTTCATAAATACCCGCAGGGACTGACCATCGGAGGGCACTTTGCACATAGCTCTCGTAAGTTTGTTCTCAGAACTCGTCTTTTGATACGCAGCCTCGAGTCCCCCACTTCTGACTGCTCATTCGCAGCGGTAATTTGCATAGCCTGGTGGCTCTCCTGTTAAAAAGACGCACTGGAGCTCCTGGCGATTCCTGCCGCGACCCACCCCCTTCTTCTTATATGAGATCCCCAAACGACCGCACCAACTCTTGTGGTGCTCCCGCATCAGTAGCTGGCCGCATGGGGTGTTTTTGATTGGATCGGGTGGGGGTGGCATTCACTTTTATCAGAAATAGGCATCAGAAATGAGCACCGTGTATTTTGGCCTGGGCGGAGGGGGTGGTAAAGTTGTGCTGTTCCATATCAGCCCATGGACTTCATCTCAAAGGCGTTTTTCGTCTGCTCCGTATGTTATACGCCTATTGCGCGGGCGTACACACACACACACACACTTGCGTAGTGTGCTTTGCTGCACTGTTGTCTCCTCTGCGTTGCCGCGCGAGATCGCTTTCGAGATATGACTCTGTGCAGCCTGCTACGCATTCGAGCAAACCAAACGTCCCCCTCTCCCATTCTGTGTTTTTGCATAAGAGCCTTCGATTATACTGCTGGCCTGGGTAGTCTCCTCCATTGCACTGCCAGTTAATCACCGCATCGCAGCTTCCCTCGGCAGTTTAAAGAGTGTGTTCTTTCCATCTGTGTTCGCAGAGGATTTCGTGCGCCTATGCATCTGCAAGTCATTGTCACCGCAGGCATCGATATTGTTATCACCCGCGCCTTTCCGTCATGCGGTACAACGCGGGTGTAGTAATGCCTGTGCCAAAGTAGATAGCAGTAATCGTATGGACGGGGTTGCCTGTCTCCTCCGAAGCCGCTACCTTTAAAAATTATCAGCGTGTTTTGGGCCAGAGAGCGGTCCCTCTCTGATACTGTACCGTTCTTACTGAGTGCTACTGCGCAAACCGCTTTAACCGGTTTCGTCTCTGCCCACCCCCTCCCCTGCTCGTCGCTAGTTTTGTAGAGAAGAATGTTTTTCCCCAGTTATGGGATAGTTAAATTAGGTTAAGAACTTCTCCAGCCTGATGTAGGAGGTATTTGGAAAAATCTCCCCTTGACAAACAAATTAAATCTCTACTAAACTAGTGATTCGCACTGATCCTCCGAAACATAATCAAGTGTACATTTATATGTCGATTAATTTGAAACTACTAGCATAAATGTACGCAAGATTTTGACAGGGAAGCGTGTCTCCTGCTGAAATTTACATCCATACTAGCGATCTACTAGCTGCGCTTCCTCAAAAACGCGCCGCTGTCTCAAATTACTATCATTTAAATAAGTGCACTCGACGTAGGCAGTAAATAATTTTTCCCGTTGTTTTCGAATAGGTGAATAGTGTTTCACGAATACGTATGAGATTTCCAGTATCCAGACAACTTATGTAACGCGCACACCTCAACTCCTAGCCCTTTTTCATCTGAAAATTCTTAACCTCGGAAAGTGGACCCTTCACCACGTAAACTTCCAGTCCGGGGAAGTAAGTGGCTATTGATCTGATCTTCCGAACTCGTGCCGCACCGAAATCAACAACGTAGAAACTAGCACTATAATCGACCACAGACCAGTTTCCCAAAATTGCGACGATCGTTCAGGGCTGCGCATGCAGACGGAAGGACAACTTGGCGGTTGCCTGAGTTGTTATCAGACCTACAACTGTTACACGCTTCTCGGTTTCATTTTTCCTCGACCCGGGCCATTATCTGTGCTGCGGCAAGCCTGGGAGTAGCGATTTGGAATAAGTGTTCTTCCAAAACTGGCCACGCGGTAGATTCGCTGGACCGACACAAGGGCTAGGTCGGATTCTGGCAAACGAGATCGGAATGCGCACCGTGATAAATGTCAACATTCGAGGTGCGATGGCAGGCCCAGGTGGCGGCTCACGTCGCGCACATCGGGGTCCCTGCCGCCTCCCAGTTTTGTTAGTTCAGTTCAGTATATATAAGGGCAATAGGCAATGCCTTTAAAATCCTGGTCAAATGTTTATTGTGGACCAGGGGCGTGGAGTGGAGAATCAAGATGCGGGCTTGGCCGCGCCATTCACCTGCACCCTCCCCCACCTTCGGTCTTGTTGACTCTGTCTTGACGCCGGGTCCAGGTTGGGGAGGAGGACGCGCGGTAGACGCCGTGCAAGTATACTACCACTATAAACTAACTCACGCACAAGTCACCGTGCCTCCTCCACCTTGCTCTAGAGCACACGGTGGACATCTTCCGGCACGAAGGTCGAACTGTCGAGTGTCCAGTCTAACCGAGACAGCATGAGGAGAGTGGAAGCATGGGATATGATAGGGTATCCCCAACTACTCACCAGCTACCAGTGAGTCTTTGGTTTTTATGATGTTAATGCACATGACTTTGGGTCGATACGCAGTTTCAGCATCTAGTCCTGCCACAGCGTAGTCAACCGTCTCTGGAGCTTTCTGGACGTGCACTAATAAATGATTTATCCACAGATTATTTTCTGGCTGGGCCCTCTGGAAGTTGACCCAAAGGTGGAGAGAGGAAGTTAGATGATTTTTTTTGATCACCCTGTACAAATTGGTCCTGGAGATCTCACGCCTTTTTTGCCTTTCGTTCCAGATGGTCATAACGAGTCTAAGTCCTTTTAAATGGCATTTTCACGTGGCTCTGTATGTCCGACACAAAAGAGCTGTTTTGAAAGTTAGGAATTTGCCCAGTTTTGGGCGTTTCCCTATTAACTTTCGTCGCGGGTTCGTCATTGGGGTTTTGTGTGCAGAGCACACTGAGAAAGCGCAGACTTCACTTTGTTTTCTTCTCCCTTGCGAACTGACAACAGTATCCCGCTGTCGATTAACGGCGCAACGGCCTCAGGATAGCCTCTTCTACAGTTCAAAGGATCAATCCGACTATCAAAATGAGTTTCGATACCTCGGTTAAGTTTTCTGGGTTTACCTACAGGTCTTCCCATCGGAGGTGAAATATGCTTTCTGAAAACATGTCAGAATCTCATGTAATGCACTGTTGCATCCTTGCTCCGGTAACTTGAGGAGAATTTTATGCGTTCTGCAGAGCGATCTCTACGCTTGCGACATCTGTCTTTGAATGGTTACAATTCTGTGCTTTGCCTTGTTGCCTTTAACTCTGAATTTGAACATCCGTTTGAGTTCCAAAGTGCCGACCAATAAACTCTTAGTTCTGGTGTTCGACTAGCGCATTTATGTACTATAACTGTTGCATAACCAATGGGCAGTGCTCTGTGCGTTAACATGTTATCCAGGGCAATGCCTATTACTCTTACACATATTGAACTATGTCAAATTGCAAGTTCTCGTACAATTGACGGTCGGATTTATAGGCGTTAGCCCATTCAACAGCGTTGGCCACTTACTATTTTTGAATGGTGTGTTTAATGTATCTACTTTCAACTTGTCAGTAGGTATCTTGTTCGCAATTTTCCTCCCGTTTTCAGACCTGTCGACATTTTTGTTTTTGTCTGGCCTAGGTAAGTGACGATTAACTTTCGTTCTGAGATCTGATCCTTCCACTTTCAGAAAAGGCATAGCTACCAGGTCAGGCACTGTGTATTTTTGAGCTTCTCAATCCTTTGCCGCACGAGTGCTTTCTGACGACATCTATCTGTTCAAGTGGTTCCAACGTCTTCGCTCTCCATTCCGAGCGAACTTGGCAAGCCCTTCCGAATGCTTTCATTCTTGCGTCAGTCAGTGGCTACGTAAGGACTTACTTGGAACCTTGATTCACGGGGTTCAATGTTTTAATAACCCTGACCGTTGTAGAGTCTTGGTATAATGCGTTGAGCCTGAGTTCGTACAACAGGGATTGCCTATTACTGGTTAATGGCTAGCAGCGTCCCCTTGAGTATCTCCCTTTTAGTGTGCTCATGAGCCCCTTAATGAGCCTGTTACTGGGAGTGTTTATCGATGACACACTTCAGCATTCTGTCTCACACACCAGTCGACTCAGGGTCTGACGCGGACGGACGTTAAATTTTACTTTACATCGCTTCCGTTTGTGCTCACTTGAGCACCCAACTACCTTGAATTTCTCCGCATTCGAGATTTTTTGCCAGTGTTCCGCCTCAGACTTTTCCTAAAAGAGTTATGCCACTGAAAGCACTCGCTTAACTTTCGTGTTTTGGACGTGGCTGTGCGTATTGCTGCTTTCCGATCAATTAATTTGAAAGCGTATTTCACAAAAGGTTTCATAACCTATATCTTCCAATGTTCGTTGCTTATTTTTACGAACACTTGCCTGTCAAGCCAGAGCGACCAATTAAGTAACTATCTTCCGAACCACATATCAAGTCTGTTTTCCTAATGCCTTAATTATGCATCATTTGTTAGTCCGGTTACTGCGCATCTGCTAGACTGCACATCTCATCAATGGAGTTATAAGCTAAGCTCAGGACACTTCGTATACAAAATACGTAAACATGGAGCGGTAGATGATACTGTCACGGACGAGTCTGTTCTATTGGGTAATCAGGCCGGACCAGTGCGCGTATCATTTAAGTTGCTTATTTTGGGTGACCATCTAAGGATCGTGAACCTGTGGATCAGTGCGTCAAGGCACTTCAATGCAGTTGACTCGAATTTGCACCCCAAGCCCACACTTAGAGTGCATCGAACTGACAGAAGCAACTAAGAAGGTGTCATCAACATTCCTCTGTCTCCGCTGTTAAACCTGTTTATGAACTTACTCATTCGTGACTGGTCGCGGTAGTTCCATGGAATTCAGTAGGACCGATATGTAATTCTTGCGAGTGACACACTCTGCTCCGTTTCTAAGACGGTCGTCTGCCTGATCCAACGCCATCTGACTTTCCTAGTTTCTCTTCGGAATGTACACGTGGTATTGACTTTAGGTTCCGCTCAACAGATGCGGGCTTTTAACCTCGGAAAAGTATAGATTCCCGATTACGAAGAACGGTTACTGTATAAATATTTGGACTGCTCATCAAGTGCGTTTTGGTCATTGACGGTGCCAATATGACCAGTCGACTCATTTGTACCTTAAAGCACATGAGTTCGACGAATGTGTACTTAAGCAAAAACCTATTAAGCCTTCAACACAGCATGTCACCTGAATTCCGAATTCTGCACTTCTCTTCGAGAACTAATGGATTGTTGTCACTGCGAGGGTGTTGGCAAGTCGGTCGATAAAAAAACCACAAGTCCAATGAATTGAGAGGAAGGGAGGCAGCCTGGCACATGCATTAAACTAGGCGTCTGTGGATGAACAGAATGGAGAAGCTGGCGGCCTAGCTTGGAACATCCGTCCCAGCACAATTATCCAAACAATTTTTCCCTATCAAAACTGTGAGTGGCAGCGCTCAGACCCAAAAATGTAGGATGCCTTGGAAAGCATTCGCATGGACATCGAATTTTAGACCACCACTGTTTTATGCAGTACCGGTCGCCCGCTCTTTCTCATGGCGACGCCAGATTTTGTTTGGCCGACCAAATGGAACTGGTCGATAGACAGCGAGAGAAAGTGCGGCGCTGGACATGGACCGTAGGGTATGGCTTTTAAATTAAACAAACCATCACCTCGTTCTCGCTCGCAGTACGCCGGCTCAGACGGCTACGGCCAAAGCCAACCGATAAACATCTACTGGCACTGTTGCCACTGCGGCCGACATTTGTGGTAGGCAGCTGCTTCAATCAGCTGATAATTGTAGTGTGCTGCAGGCGTTCCTTCGCATCGCTGCTGTCAGCCACACTGCAAGACCCAAGTGATTCACTTTTGTGTGTGCCTGCGCGCGTTGGTGCACACGTGTAACGTATGCCGCGCGCGCGCATGCCCACTGCGTGCCCCCTCACGGAAGGCGCATCGACAGCGCTCTGGACACCGTGCCGATTCCCTCCCCCCTCCAGTCCCATGGCCGCGGCTTTTGCAACCGCCACTCGAGCCCCCTTCTGGTGCCGCACAGCAACAAATGATCCTAGCGCCCGGATGAGATGTCTGTGTCATGGGAAGCGTCAGTGGCATTGGGGGACGAAACAAGGCGGATTGCCCGCAAGTATGGTGTCTCCTTGCCTCCTTCCCCACCCCCACGCGCCTCAGCAGCCGCCAGACCTTTTGGTAGGACCGTTTCCTGCCCGCTGTCAGAACAATATTCACAGGCCTCGCCTGTCTACTAAGCTAGTCGGTCTAACGGCCCACGAAATGTGTATATCTAAGGGACCCATCAGTGTTCTTTATTCCATCGATCCAATATGCATCTCTGAAGTGTACTTCGCGTCAAACAATGTTTCGTGTTTCCTCAGTAATGCGTAACTTGTGTGGTCCGCTTTCATCCGCTTTTATAATTTCCCCCGTTCTTTTTCATATCGAGATGCCTCTATATACACTTATCATTTGTGGCTGGGATAACCTGATTGTCTTAATATATAGAATAGAATAGGTTTATTGTAGCGCCCTTTGGGCACTGTCAGTCCCCTTTGAACTCAGGAAAAAAACCTAAAATATGATACGCCTGAGGCAGCTGGGGCCCCTCGACTTCTTGCTTAGGCTCCTGGACATGATATGTTCAAGATGGTGGAGAAAAGTCGGACATTAGGAAAAATATTTTATTTTTTCCATCTTCTAGACAAGTCCAGGAGTTCATTGTTAAAGGTTTCGGAAGTAAACATGCATTGAAGTGTGATTGAAGGGGCCAGCCAATCATCCACACTCACTATCTCCGCGTGACCTTGGTGGTAGTTAGTAGTTGGAGAGCCAGGCTGCGTCCTAGAGCTTTGACGCGCAGGGAGCAGTAAGAATGTTGGAGCCGACTAGCGACTTGATTTCCAGGGGACTTACGCGGTCGCGTTTTCGGCTTGTCCGGGTGCTGACATGGTTGGAAATTCAAAAACGTGATTTTGCTCTTGACTGTAAAGTGAGGCAGGTACCCCCACCGAATGCCCTTTCGTGTTCACAAAACTCGGTTCGACCTGTTTGGCCTGTGAGGTCAGAACACGGAAAACAGCAAATAAAACCCGACTACTCATCTGGTTAGCGTCTGTATCTGGTACGCATGACATGGTTGTGCGTCATGACTATAGGTTTCTGCGTAATGCTTATCTTCAGGTTGCAGACGATACGTTCTGTGACTTCGGAAACGCTGTTTGCTGCATGCTGCATCCCGGGTTGTGTCTCGTATTCACCAACAGCTTGTCTCCAGTGGACCCGCAGACATCTGATGATGAAGACTTGGGTGGTATCCGTTCATTTTGGATTGACCATGCAGGTTTTTGGCCTCGTATCTCTTTATTCATTGGGTGCTACCGTGTGCATGCTCTTTGGTTGGGCATCCATACGCAGCCTCTTGTGCGCCATTGGGGGACTGCTGCAAAAGCTAGGCGTTTATGTTGCTTCAGGCCTCCTGTATGCTGTTGTCTTCAACTTACAGTCTGTCTGTTGACGAGACTACCTACAGACCGGAACTCCTGTTCTGCCTATTCTTCCAAAGTGAGTGCCTTTTCGGTGAAGATGGGGTCAAGCAAATTACTAGATATGCTGACAGCGCTTTTCCTGATGATTACAACTGAGCTGTTTCCATACAGGGGCTAAAACACTCGTTTATACTCCTTGGAGGCCACATCATCCAGCTCCTGTAACACTAGTTGCGAGATCAAACACGAATCTGTAGAATCTGCCTGGATCGCTTTGACTTGCTCATAAACCCTGCCCGGGAATGATAAGAAGGTTCTTCGGCTGAACCCGAAAAGTTGAACAACATGTTTTACATTAGGGAAGCCTTACCCCCGTCGTGGAGATCTCTTGCGTAGCGTCTCACTACCCAGATTCGGAGAACTGAACGTGAGAAGTGAATGTGCATCGAATGAGGCCATCAACTCTACAGGTTCAACTTGTCGGCCTTGTAATTTTAGTAGTAACCAGTCTGAAGAGTCAGAATAATTAATTACCTCTTACAGTACCCGGTTTTTCTTTCTCTACTTCACCGAAGACATCGGTGAGATGCGTATCTGCGTATTAGAAATTGATAATTTTGAGACCGATGACGCTAGAACTGCGTGTTTCAAGCTGTTTGCCAATTTCAACAGTTTCATCATTAAAGCAAATTAGGAGTAATGTGTTGGCATCGCCGTTTGACTTGTGCACGGACGCCTGCCGCTGGCTGGTCAATTAGTGCTTGCGGGGCTTCAGTCGGCTGGTTGGTAATTCTCCCAAAACGCCGGGGAACTTGACATAAAGGGGTTGTTTTTGGAATTCTTGATTAATGCGCGCGATAACATTTGTTCTGTTAATCGTACGACAGGCTAAAAAAGAGCCTGCTAGGCACTGTCCTAGAGCAGTACCATTACACACCGGGCAACGAGGAAGCTGATTCTCGGTTCCTGCTGGTATTCACATTTTTCTCAAGTTATCGCTGCTGTCCGGTGGATTGTCAAATTAGCAGAACCCTTGCCCTTGGATTTTAACTTGCCAGTTGATCGCTGGTGCAAAGGCCTTGCATTCCCGATGTAATTGAACTCTGATTCCTCTACGTGCATAACTTCAAAGAGCCAGAGGTACGATAGGGAATGGGACAGATAAGATTCGTACATCTGCCAATAAGGCCGTGATCGTTATCTCTTTACTGACGGCTGGCAAGTTGCATTGCATCATGAATTCAGATTGAAGTTCAGTTATTGAAGCCCGACAAGAAGTGCTGCATACTTTCCGTGACACAAACCTTCCCCAGGAACTGTACCCAGTCGTCTAGGACAATTCAATCCTTTTGGGGATAATTATGTAAAAGTGGCTTGTTTGCTTTAAACTACCTACAAGAGTCTATTTTTTCGTGGACAATTCGGGGAACTAATTTTTTAACCGAAAATGGTGGTTAAAAACAAGAGTATACTTTCTCGGTCATACCATAAGCATCCCGATTTACACATATTTCCATTTGTCTGGTCATCTAGTCTCAGTGGGCGAAACTCACGAAACAGTGACTGACATCTGACAGCTCAATGCTGTTGCACTGTTGTCCTGTAGGGAATATTACATCCGGTTAGTTACTATGCCATAGCGCGCTGATTTTACGTCAGTAACATTCTCACCTGAATAGCATGTCTTTGACTGTCGTTATTCGATATGTACGGTAGTTTGCTTAGCTGTCTTCTTGGTTTTCCTGTAATTGGTTTGAAACTATTTTATTTCTTACGATTTGGTCCAAACCTTATGTTTTCTTTAGACTTTAGTGCTTACTCTGATTCTATTGATCCTGTGCAGGAAGAGCAGTCCACTTCAGATAAATAATTAAAGCGAAGTTGACTTTTTTTTCGTATAAGCATGACCTGTATGGGTGGTTGGAAGGATTTTCGGTTTTGCTATACGCATCCTTATTCATTACCTTACGTAGTAATCTTTTCTGCTTGCAAGTAGATTCTAGGATTCTGGCCATATTTTGATCCACCGTCTCGCTTCATTGCTCACACCTCTGACTGCCCCAAGATCTGGTTTAAGTTGCCTTCACAGAGTTAACTTAGGCATCCATTTCGCAATCCATCAAGGTCCTAGGCTCACATAGTGGTGCCGGCACTCGACTTTGCCGTTGGCTAAGCATGCCTTTCCCAAAAGACGCCGTCTCCGCCGATACGTATATGGGAAACATCTAAAACGCAGGCAGGTGTTTCATGGCTATAAGCATGCACCAAGACTCTGTTTTCCGTCGTTATCAACCACAAACTAAATGCTCGCATGTTCTTTTGCCTAGTGGAGCGATTTCCATCATTTTGGTTAGATGTTCTTTGTACTCACACTCTGTACAGATGTGATTATGCCTGATTTAGACAACCTCCCTCGTGAGGTTTCGTGAGAATCATGAGCGCAGGCGGGTCTTCAGCAGCCACTGAGATTGTTCATTTGAGGTTGTCTCTCCGAGCTCTGTGGCTAGGGAATCCGACCGCAAAACAGCTCTGACAAGCGAAGTGATTTAATAACGGTTTACGATCGCCATCGAGCCTGCCCGGCCTCAATCCTCCGCGCTCTAATAGCACTGTCGAGGCTGGTCCGCGACTGCCCATTCGTCAGACACGAAAGCCTGATTATTTGGCACTTAACCTTCCCCACTGTCGCCGGTGGGCGCCTGACAGCCCAGTAGACTTCCTTTGGTCTCGGTTGAATGTCGCTATGTTAGGTGTGCGTTGGTGACCCAGAGCTTTTGTGAGCAGCCGTATCTCTGCGGTTCACGAACCAGGTGGTTTTCCCGTATGGTCCCTGCCAGTGATAACGTGTATCTTCCTTATGGCCGAAGGACACGTATCTAACGAACCCGTACCCATAAAGGCGAAGTAATTGGCTAAGTCCTCTGCAATTCTGACGTTGCCGGTTTCACAGTTGGAATGGGCCGGTCTAATCAGGTCATTTGACAGACACGACATCGTGAAGGAACAGTATTTCCGTTTTCTACAAATCGCTTTCCTAACTTCCAAATTTTGCCTGGTCTATATACTTTTTTCCGATGGGACGAATAACTGTTCGAGGCGTATGCGTCAAGTTCTGGCTGTTAGTTTGGAGGGGGAAAATGTGTTCCCTTCTAAGTTTGTCTTATTTCTTCGGTTTTTTGACACGCTTAAAGGTGGCATTCCCGGTTTCTTGACACTCGTCATCCCTCCCTCTTCATTTCTCATGATGAAAGTATCATTTCGAGAAGAGACTCAAACGCGCTGGTCTGTTTTTGGTTTTATTCATTAGAAAAGACGGAGGGATTATCGTTGAAGCATTCCCGGCAGACTGTCTGGCAGGGTTCTTAACACGATATGACCAAATTATTTCGTGATTTCCGCTGATTTTCTAGAAGCCGTTCTGGTCGCAGCCATATCTTATGTGCACATTGCGTGCCGTGTTAACTGACTTCCCCCAGCTTGAGTATGGGTCTCCCCCAGCGAATTTTTGTCGAACCATCTTTCAGCCCCCCTCCCCCAACCCCACCTAGTGCCTGTTCTGCCTAAATTTAATTATCTTCCTCCCCCTCCTCTGTTCGTCCCATCTTTTTCGCGGTCTGCACACCGTTAGCGAGTCTTTTGTACTTCTTCGTCGCACTCAGAGCATGTTTTATGCAACGGATGGAGTTTCATATCTGGCCGACCAGTTTAATTGACTAGAAATTGGAGAGACTATCTTTTCGGCCACCTCGAACCACCTAAATCGCATGCCTGCGGGCAGAGTTTGAACAACTGGAATGCCTGCAGCCGGGGGGCACTTCAACGTCCTTGCACTCTGTAAGCCTGTCTTCCGAGGGATGCTAGTTAAATGTCCAGACTGTCTTTTTTTTCTACGGACGGCTTCTGAAAATACACCCGAGGAAATCGAATTCCAATTTACATCACAAAGAAATGACTGTTTGAGGAATACGGTGCCTTTTATTACACAAAAATGCTCATTTATTTATGGGCCTTCGTATTTGATTGAAGCTTTCAGTCTCCTCTGTAGATGTCTCCATTTGCGAAACCATTGTCTTCGTCTCATTGAAGTCGTTTTGAAAAGCGTTCGTGTCCAGTACTTCTTTACGTAAACTGTGGAATTGTGAGTCCGTGACACAAAGTTCTTTTAGTTGAGAAGTGAGGCTCTGCATATCAGACATGGAGGTCTATTCTCAACATGTAAATCGGCTTTGCCAAACGTTTTCCGTCCGTGTTCCGAAGATCCTCCCGACCATACATCAGCATAGGAGGATCGCGAGATCAGTTCTTATGAAGTTTATCTAGCTTGGAGTCACAAGAAATAATGTAGTAATCCGAGGATGTTACAGAAATGCACCTGTGTATGAAGGCGTTTGGGTGTTCGGTACGGCAACTCGCATTCTTATGCCTGTAGTAGTTGCAAGTACAAAATCGCGCGCCTTGCCATTTCATATTTAACGAAGTTCACACTAAGGGGGCTTTTGATACCATATGAAAGCCGCTAAGCCCATCGACTAATGGGCCTCATTAATTGACGTCAGATCTTGCAAGGGGACTGGTTCACAGCCTCCCCGAGACATACTCCCAGGAGACCTCAAACCGTGTCCCTTCCCATAAAAATGGCCATCAGCACTGCATCGGTTGGTTGTTTGAGGCTTCGGCAAGCGCAACGCCATATACGGACTTAAACGAACACCTACTTTCCGTACTTCCTAGCAGT
>CACRXP010000003.1:2776780-3011143 GCA_902702965.1 Spirometra erinaceieuropaei
GTCTGTTATGGGTACACATTTCATGAATTTCTGTATTTTGAGATGTTAAAATGGACTCGAAGGTCTCATAAAACTTGCCTTTGATCTTCCCTTTAGCTGTCCGTACTAACCTCTTTCCTTTCCAGAATTAACCTCTACTAAATTAGAACTGCTTACCAAAATGTGGGAGTACTTTCTGTCAAATGCTATTTCGCTGAGGTAGCGGCTAGTTTACTAAAGCAGGTTCACTCGGAAAGGTGCGTTGCCTATAGCGCAGCCAGTAACGCTGACGAATGGTGTGGTTAACTGTTTTTGAATCTTCTGTCAGGAGATTGCTCACTTTCATTCATTTGAAAGACTATTCAGATATGCCTCTCTCCAATACTATCTGCAAACAAGTTGTAACATAATATAGCGTTCATAGCCTTTGTCGATATTTATGACTCATCAATAGGTAATTTCCCGCACACTATAACAGAATCTCGTTTTCGGGCCTGTAGAAACAAAAAGGATTTCTGTAAGGCTTTTCCCCGTTGCCCCCATAGCGCTTAACGTTTACATTCCTCCCTTTAAGTATCCTTGACCCCTGGCTGGTTTAGATTTACTGCCGCTAGGAAGTCAGACCTCAAAGGAGACGCCTGTTCCAGTTAGATAAAATAAAAGAAGGATTGTTGCCGATGAGATAAAGACAGCTTTCGCATAAGATTTAAGTTGATATCCACTTTAAATGAGCAGATCAGCAGGCCGTTTACAGCCCTGATGATTATGAGTTCATATATATCTCACAACAGGACACAGATCTTAAGTAAACTCGAAAGAAACGAGGATTAAATCGAGGGTCCAGATGCAGGCACCCTTCCCCCCTTAAATACCATCAAACTGATCTCCTGTGGAAGGTAGCGCATGATAAGTATAAGAGAACAATAAAATAACTTTGCTGTCTTGTTCCGAACGATTACATACTTCACAACATTCCATAGGGCCCTATCTTGACGTACTGTAGACGTCACAGGGCATACAGTATGGCCTATTGAGAAGCACGTCTGGGTCGGAATTGCATTCCCAAGGAGCGTAGAAAATGCATGATAGAGGGAACATGAAGAAAGCATTAAAAGTCTGTAAATAACGAGTGCATTAACGTTACCCTTGTATGCGTCTGGTGAGAGATGGGGTGCTGGGCCCGCAAAACTGACCATGATTACGCCGTAAAGATCCCGCCTGGTAACCAGTGGCCTACTTCCGAGCGTTTGTGTGTGCGGATGCCCAACAAGCGAGATGCCTACCAATCAACGCACCATGCACGCACACACACAGGCTTTCGTCCAGGCTCCCTCTGCCCAGCACGGCAGCCTCCTTTATACCTCCAGACCTATTCGCTTGCCCGCTAGCCGTTGAACTAGCATCTTGTATCGCGCAGACGCACATCACCACAAACTCGTGTCCAATGGCCGCGTGCCCACGCACAGACTGTTCGATATTCGTGCTTGGGTTTATTTGTGTGCTAACAGCCAGACGCCTCAGTCCTGATTGGCTATCGCGTTTGTGCGCACGGGCGTGCGCGTCCGGGTCAATCGGTGTGTGGCGCACGCAACTACGCTTCAGCTTCGCCGCCTTCCCTAGGCGGCCGCAGCAGCAGCTGTTTGGTAACAGGGCGGCTACGGCGATATGTGCGGGAGGCATGTGTTCTTGTGCTCTGACCATGCCTATCCGCCCGCCCCCCCGCTGTCTTCCTTTCGGGCTGCTCGTCCGCCCTGCCGCCGATACCACTTAGCTGTCTGCGTGCGCACGAGCGCACGCATGCGTCCCCTACATCCACTCGCCTTCTTAAGCTATTTTGGCTCAAGCTTCGTCAGATCTTGCTCCTGTGCAATGTTGGGGCCTAGAAGTGAGGGCGGAATCTGCATATTTAACGTTGAATTGTGGAACTGCTTCCCACTGCCGCGGTTAAGGTAGTCGGATCAGTTGTGTACCGCACCTGCCGTCAGTTTGCCACTGTCAGTTAGTCCCCTGACCAGGGCTTCGGAGGGAATCTGCCAGCCTTATGACTTTCCAAGTCGCGGGAATATGACGCAGGTTTTGGCATCCAAGACAACTCTCTGATGTCAAGATGAGTCGATTGACTTTTCAGGAGCAGACAACAGCCACCTGAACCGTCCGAGTTTATTCTTTGTCATAGATGACTGAAATCTTAACGATGACATAAAATGGAGGCCAAAATACTACCAATTACTTTCTAGTCAGCAATATTGACATTATATCATTAAAACCGGCTGTCGATTCTTTTGAAATCAGTTGCGCCGCTTTCCTTCTATTTTTAACGTCAACGCTCTTCCAGGATTCTAGTATGTGGCTGAATTGCTTCCGCAGCACCCTATCCGTAACCTTACCTAGGTTTACATTTAGGCAACTTCGACGGAATTCTAAAATATCGTCCTCCGATTCTAACGCATCATCATTCGTAGGTTACTGCACTTTTCGACTCCATTAGGGCTGACCACTCCCTCTAACATATCAGCACCTTTACGGAGTGACAATCTTAGTCCAACGCGTCGTGCGATGGTTCATTTCGTGAGCGATATCATGCCTCTGACGAGCTTGGCCGTGGTTAAGAAATTCTGTTGCCTCAGGTTATTCTACTAGATTACCACTCGATGGACTCCGACCTTTAGTTGCCCTTGCTCCTTGAGGCGGGTTTTGTTGCAGAGACCACGCACAGACAACAGAAGCTGTTATTTTGGTTGGTTCCCAGAGGTACCACGCATGTCAGGCTGCCAGAAAGCAAATTTTCTCCGACACACAACGCTCGACTGCGAGAAGCAGGAGTCCCGGTCAGCCGAGATTAAGCAGGTTTTTGGGAACCTCATCTGATCCTTCTACCAGCAGGGAGATAAACAGCACGATTTTGCATGGGGCAACTCGGACATCCAGGGGGCTCCCAAACTCTCACTACGTGGATCGGTGCTTATCTGTTAACGAACGTACCGAACCCTCTTTTCCCCCTTTCCCTGTAAGTAGGCTTGCTACTATCTTCCAATCAGCCTCTCCGCTCTCATTCGTTTTCGTAATATTTGAATACTATTTTTAGAGAAAATGTGGTGTTAGTAATGGAGATGACTTGCTGTTGAGTTGGACTATAGCGACAAACACTTGAGTATCGTCACTATCACGATTTTCCCGCGCGCACCCCGCCTCATCGACAAAAGTAAACTGAGTCGATTGTGATTGGGCCGGATTCCGTGGCTGAACACAAAACTTGCCTTACACTTGAAACTTAAGTGCTGTTTCCATCCTCACAACTTAACCAGGGTTCACATAAGTTCACCGTTGTGGGGGGAACACGTGGAATATTCTGCCCTGATTTCTCCTACTATTGGAAACCGTTACTGGAGTGTGACCTATTTCGACATCGCAGAGTCAAATCTGACACCTGGGATGCGGTGCTATCAATCTGAAGTGATGAGCCTCCCCCCCCCCCGCCCCAGTCTACCTTTATAAATAGACCGCATTCCATCGGAGGGGATTTCTTGCCTTCGAATCCTTCTCGCCCCTTGTATATACGCATGCACACACACCCTGACAGGGCCCCGATACCTCAGAGTAACAGGGTGATTCACCACTACCTACCTCCATCCTCTCAAAGTCGTTACTGCGACCTGGTGCACACATTTTGCCACGTGGATAGAGGAGATGGGCCACGTCCACCTCCCACTCTCACTGTGTGCGTGTGTGCTGGCCCACGCCGTCGATGACGACGCTGGGGTGTCTGATGTCGATGACTAAGCACGCCAAAGGCCAAAGTCTCCCTCATTTTCTGTTGCCAACAGCCGATTAGGGGGTGAGAGGCAGTCCATCGGCCCCCTCGGACATTTATATGCAGTCCCACTGGCTTGCACCTCGTATCCCCTAACCTGGACCCCTCCTGTGTAGCCGCTAAACCCCCAACCTCCACTTAAATACGGTTTGTCCCAGTTTCTGGCTTCCTAATTTGTAAGAAGGGGATCTGGTTCCATTTAAAAATACGCTGTGTCTCCGATTCACGATGGCAGGGAGTCACTTTTGGTGTAAAGCCCAGAACAAGAAAATTTCAGATGTCTTGAGCATATGCGAACAAACCAAACTATCCTGACCGGTAAGCACACATATCCGCATACTCTCAGACCAGCCGCTCCGCCTGTCACGGCCAGCTAATCGACTGATCCTGTTTTATCTACCGTTCCTTCACCAACCATACTTGAAATGACACTCGCGAATATTTTTTTTGTACGGACTTCCTCTAGTTTAATCTCCCGCCATAGACAACATGCCAAGTGGACAGGACGTTTTGAGCTGGTTTATGGAAATGGGGGTGGGCGTGTCCAAATACCTTGCCGGGCGGCATTCCTTTTGGTTGCTAGCGCCCTTCAGCCTTACCACCGTCCCCCCCCCCCGCACCCACCCATACCACAGCTGGCGAACTGCGGCCGCCAGTACGCTCGGGCAAATGTATTTTGCCAGCGCCAAATACTGTAAATGTTTACTGCTACTGCACCGCCTCCGCAGTAGGCTCGTGTTCTGCATATCTACCTCGCAAGACAAAACCACTCTGCTTTCTTAATTCGAAAAAATTAGCGGATTCAAATCTGCTAGCCGCGTATCACCAAGCCCTGACTTCTGCGTCGCTTAAAAATTACAGGGCCTTCAGGCCCCGCCTTCGTTCTGTTAAAGATTGAGCGACCACTTTTCGGTTGAATGAGACTGAGAATAATCTTTATCCTAATCCTCTTAACCCTACCACTACTACCACCCCCCCTCACGGAATTTATGGCAAGGCCACCTATAGTACGGGGATCTATATTTCTGCGTCCAACCCGGTCTTGTGATCGCCTCAATTATGCGGTTAATTATGACTGAGGCACGCCTGTTATTCTATAATTGTTTGACCTCCATACCATGGGGTTAGCCGACGGTTCAAATTCCGGCTGACACAATATTTTCGGCCTGTAATCTCATTGGAGTGGTTTCCTGAACTTATTCTCGAATTCTCTGACAGGTAGGGTTGCCCCAGGGTCGTTTAGTCTATCTCATAGAGATACCGCGGGACTTTCGAGCAATTCGTAGTACTAAGTCGCCAGACTGTTCGTTAGGGAACAACTTTCGTTATGGAGACTGTCACTCGTAAACATAAGGTGTGTGTGCGTCGCCGATGCATCTGTTTGTGTGTGTGTGCAGATTTCGATTTACGCCGGTACTTGGGTAGAGAGTATTCATCATCAACACCAAGGGGACGCTACTTTATTAGATTTAGACGGAAATTCATTGAAGGCCTCCACCGATTTACGCCTCAGGTTTGCGGAACCATTCAAGAGTCGTCGGAGTGTGCCAGGGACCAAGCAGGAATATCCCATAAACACACTCGCCTCTCGTCCCACCGTCCGTTTGATTTTCTTTTCAGAGTTCGAGGAATAACGTTTTCGGATGAGAGTATTGCGGGCATGGTTGTCACATTTTCACTGAAAACGTGTTTTTGCTATTCACCAGCGTTCACTTTCGACAGTGATTCCTCCTTGATCGCAGGCGTTGCGTTCCAGAACGTCTCCCGAAAAGTGAACATCCGCGAAGTAAAAGCGGGGTTTTTTGATTATTTTCTTACGTATTTGAGCCCTTAGAAGCCCTCTCCCATTTTAATAAGCACTTCTCATAAAATTATCCAACATGAGCCCTCTATATTATCCTAGGCATAAGGTATGATTCGTTGAAATTATGTATGTGAATACACCGTTTATATACTACGTACAAAAATATGTGCCGTAAAACATTATGGAGTTTTATTTAATACATAATAGATTTCTAAGAACATTGAAATAATATATATATATATATATTTTAACAGAAATATAGCCAATAGGTCCTGGATATAAAACTAACAAGGCAAACAAACTGAGGAAGCGTGTATAAGAAATATAACGACCTATTGTCTACAGACCTCTGCGAAACAGCAAAAATCTCATTACGCATATTTGGGTATGCTTGCATATGAAATTCGCGATAGAGTGAAGTCGCGAAAGTCGGAGCGCGATATAGCGAGGGATTGCCGCATAGCTATCTTCACTTATGGCTGCATTCTCTGCTCTTCGACCTTAACAGCTCAGCATACTGCATCCCTTTTTCCTCGATCATCAATTCGCCTTGATAGTGTATCGTCCATGTTACTCTGCCTATCGTTGCCCTTTGGGTATGTATAATAACAGCTAGTTTCCTTAGACGCCCTCATGGCCTTTGACGGCTGGATTTTCTTATTTTTCACCTGATGACCCTATGCTAGTGCCATCCACTTGTGCCTAGTTGGTTCCCCAACAGTTGCCCAGGCAACTGACTGGCTTGGCCTCCGTAGACGCATGTCAATAGCAGGTTTCGACGACGCTTTGGGTGACCTCGGCTACTGGTCCTAACAGCGACGACACGCGTGCCCGCGTGATGGCGGCGTCCTCTCCCTCGCTTCTCGCCCAGCCTCTTTGGCTTTCTAGTGACGCGGCGCCGCAAGCGTGCCACGTCTATCGATTACACAGCGCTAGCTTCGGACGCAGGTGTACGCAGGTGCTAACGTAGCGAATGAACAGAGGTCATTGGCCAGACTGCAGACACGCTGCGCCCCAAGCGATCAATAACCTGGACGAGCGCACGCCCACCGCCCTACCTGCGCGGAGGTACAGGATTGGAAGAGACTGTCCGGGGGCGATCACCGATGTGTAGTGAAGTCCGCGCGCAGATGGCGTGGCACTGAGATCGCACGACGACAGTTTGGATGGTGGTGTTAGTAGTAGTGGTAGTAGTAGCCGCAGTGGTAGTTGGACTGACAACTTCGTCGGTTTCGGCTGTATGCAGTGCGGACCTGGGGAGAGGGGTGGGTGAGGCGGTGTAAGGCCTGTGAACGTGTGCGCTGCCACCCTTGCGGTGGGTAGACGGTCCACAGCAGGGCCCGGCCAACCCCGTCTAGGCGCAAAACGGCTTTGGCTTCTTCATTTTCACTTCTTTTCACACGATCTGCGCAAAGTAGGCTGGTTGCCCAGTTCAGACGGTAATAAGAAAAGTTTGATCTAACCGGAGCACCGACTTGATTTTATATGCATCATGTTGATGCCATCTATCATCATACCTAATAGTCGAATGCCCTGCAGAGGACCACAGAGACAAATGATATGACGAACCTTCGGTAGAACGTCAAAAGGGCTTACATCGGACGCAAGAATTATAACGTCCCCATGTTGGCATGCGTGTTAAACTTGACAACGAGAGCCTTTAAAAGGAAGAAATATGGTTTTAATCCTCAGCCAGCACAGTCGTCGCGGCCGTTAGGGAATTTTGGGTTTAAATTCCGCCCCTCGGGTGCTGTCTAGCACAGAAATGGTTGGAAACGGGAATAGGTACCCCAATATTACAGGTAGCCCTGTGCTAAATTCCAGGGATTAAGGTCAATGTTAGAGTTACGACAGGGGGATAGGTATTCCCTGGAATTTAGCGCAAGGCCATCCGTATTAGGGGAGGGCGGGGAGGTACATATTTCCCGGTCAGACCGCAAATATTGAGCTGGTTTATTTTGCTGTCGACTTTTAACCCTTTTAAAAAGTCAAGTCGGACAAACGTACGCCTCCGATTATTGATCATCAGGCCTGTGAAATAATGAAAGGGTGGGTAGAGTAGCAAAAGTTAAGCGACCAATAAAAAGTATTGGTGAGAGGGTTGAGGACGTTCAGAGGTCAGGGGGGTCATAATCTACTTGTGTCAGGAGCTTAGGGAGGGGGGAGGGGGAAGGAGTCTGGCCATTAGCTATGTCTCTGTTTCGCCCCTTTAACGTGACGTGTCAGGTGTGAACACATATGCTGAATTCATCTTTGCCCAGCGGAGCCTAAGCGATTGTACTAACGCTTTATACGAGCACAAGACTGGGTTGGCTAACCGTATGACCACGGCTTCTGCCTCTGCCGCCGCAAGTATTCGCTGACGCAGGACCTTGGAATGTCTCGCCAGCACTTTATAGACGACTCGGAGTGCTTGGTCGATGTTTACCTAGTGGCCACTGTCAACCAAGTTGGCCACAGTTACGCCAGAGTTGGACCTTTCTACACCTTGATTTGGCCAGGCAGGATGGTGCTCTCGCATCCGCTTGGTTTGGCGCCTAGTTGTTCGACAAATATAACCTGCCCCATAAGAGCAAGTAAAAGTCCGAAGAAGCAGTCTATCCTTACCTTCAAGGCGAAGAAGCGGAGTGCTTATGAAAACTAGTTTCATATTAGCGGTGAGATGTGTGCTTGCGATAGCAGCGTTTAAGCGACGATGTAGAAGTTCGCTCGCCGTATCCCTTCTCAGCCATCGACACGTCACATTTTGGAGGGCGTTCTTCCACATCTTTAGACACTTTTCAAGACGGTCGTTTTCTCGCAGTGTTTTATGTAATGGCGGTTCATTCTCAAGCGTATCTGGAGCACATATTCTCAAAGCTCGGCTAAAGGGACGGCGGTCTAGGCTTTGCTTCTGACTTAGCGGAACGATTCTGTACAAATCTGTGCATTGACCTGTCCACGTTTTTTTATGAAATACACTTCTACGAATTGTTTCATCCGGCTTTCGATTGAGTAGGACGCACGGAAAGGGCAGACACTCTCCGTTCTCTTTTGCCAAAGTGAAGGTTAACGCTATGTTATCCTGATTTGCATTATTAAGGAGGGCGTTCAAATCAAGCTTTTTATCCGCTACTGCAAAGATGTCATCAACATATCGAGCATAGGAATAAAGGTCCTTGATAATTGGGCAGAGTTGGTTTTTTATTTAGTTTTCCCATAAAGACTTCAACTAGCAGAGGTCCGGGGGATGGTTCCATCTCTACGTCTTCGATCTGGCAGTAAAATTGGCCATCGGATCTACATTATGCACTTAACATGTAGCGAAAGCGCAAATCCTTCAGGTCTCCGACGGGCATCCCGATTGAAAACCCAGCCTTACAATCTCGTCGCATAAAAATCCTATCGTTTCCGTAAGAACAATGGTGGTGAACAAAGACGCGACATCCAAGGACAGCATCGTTTTCTCGCTGAGATTTGTATGTCTTATGTAATCGATGAATTCAAGTGTGTCCCGTAAGCTACGTGGCGCTATTTTGTGTCAAATCTGCTTAAGCCTTTCTGCCAGCCACTTTGCCATTGCGTGATAAGATGAATTATCCGTGTCTAATATCGGCCGCACCGGAGAGTCTGGTTTATGAATCTCTGGCGAACCATATAGCCTTGGCAGTACTGTATCTCTGTGTTTAAGAGCTTTCAACTCCTGTCCAGTAAGAAAACCTCGGTCCTTCATTTCCCGAAGATATGTTCTGAGTCGGGTTTCTACGCTCTCAGTTTGGTCATTATTTTGCCTCATCAGCGAGGACTGATTCCGTTTTCGAAACGTAAACACTTTCATTCATTAGAACGAGACCAGAACCTTTGTCCGGTTTGATGACGAGTATTTCCTTGTTTTGACGTAATTAATTGAGATTCATTCGTGTTATGCGCGATTCTTAGTGGCTTTGTTCTAAGTTTTTAAAACGTCGAGGCCGCTTTCATTCTAGCCACATTCCGTCTTCCTATCCTTTCTACAATGAAACCGTGTCCGTTTTGAACGCATATGTAGTGCTCGAACGGGACCCACCAAGCACTTCCCAAGTACACCGTAAAACAGACCACCAGAGCACTTTACTCATCATGAAAACAAAATATAATCCGATTAAGACTACGACTACGATGCTCGAGGAATCAGACCGCGATTTTTAACACTATCCTGACTTAGGGAGAAAGTTAAATGGTTAGTTTCATGAAAAGTCTGCTTTATTAACATGAGCATTTCATTAGTCGAAAGACTTTGCAAGAAGAGTGGAATCCATAATTTACAATGGTCTCTCCTACTTGATAACCTAACTTTTTGGTCTTCGTTGCTCACTTTAATGTCTTTTTGAAAACTGAAACTTATTGGCTTTCGCGGTGAGCAGTAACACTATTTAGATCGGTGGTATCTTCTAAGTATTAACTGTTTTCACGCACACAATTCGGTTGTAGTCCAACAGTTTTCTCCCTGTTACTTAATTTTTGGTCGATTTTTTCCGCTGTGCCAGTGAGCCAACAGTTTGTCCCGCAAATTTCTCGCACCTCAGGAGCGTCCTCTGTTTCCATTTGTTGGTGTTGCTCTTTAGTCTGTGTCGCCAGGTCGAGTAATGACTTTAACACTCTCGCTGTTTCAGTGTTGGGTTTTCTTATGTGGACGTAAGAGTTTTCTCAAACAGATAAATAAATTACTTCATTTAGTACCCCGAGGTGTACTTTCATCAAAAAAATCCTCCATTGGGTAGAATGACGTTAGCGGCAAAAACTATGAAGACTGAGATGGCATTTCTAGGTTATTAGCCGTCATCAGTCCGCCATTCCCAAAACTAGGTTTGTGACCCCTGAGGATGGAGCCCGCGTTCGGTTGGTTAGAAAGCCAGCACTTTCGCCATTGAGCCACTGGCTCTTCATCTTGTCGGTTGGGGCTCTAGATCGAGCCTGAAGGCACAATGGGACAAGTGCGTCCCGCAATGCGATCAGTGATTGCCCCCGCCCCCACCATAATCCTCGGCATAGATGCACGCGATTGTCATCTCATTGGTTTGGGAAAAACCACAGTCCAACGACATGAATGCACGGTTGGTTAGAGCGCAAAAATTATGAAAAATCGGTTTGGCGTCATTTTGAGGGTATGCGTTTAATGAACGCCAACTAGACATTTAACGGACCAATCAGCGTAGTGGCATTCTATGCTTTCAGAAGATTTTCCTAGCCTCGGCGGGGAGACTTGTTCACATGATCTCAAGAGTTTATGCAGAATGGCATTACTACCAAAGACAGGGGAGACCGGAGTGGCCATTTCTGGCTTGTTAGCTGTCGTCAGCCAGTCATACCCAACCTCGAAGTGTGGAACACCTGGGGTTCGGTCCCGCGACCTGATGGTCCAACGCCTCTAATCGCTGAGCCACGGGCTCGTTGTCCCGTCGGTTGCGATCGGAAATATACAATGGCTTGAGTTCCGTAAAACTGATCGGTGAGCGCCCTTCTACCACCGAGAATTTATTTTTTACTGCCGACTAATTCTGCTCTTATTGAGATAGTAGTTTAAATTTAGCTCTTCCTATCGTTTAAATAATTTGAGTAGCAAGCTTGTTTTTCGTTTTTCCACGAAGCAGCGCCAAAATACTAATGCTTATTCCTAGTAGAGGGAGGTAGGAAGTAGAGACTACACAGATGACTTCCCCATTTAACCGATAGCTGTTTTCTGCCTTTGTCCATCGTTATCAGTGATGACACCACTACTGCCTAAGTGCGCAGAGGTGATCTGAGTATGTGCTGGTTCTCATTGGGGTGCGTATAGATGAGGGGCTGTTTCAGCTGTCAGCCCCTACGCCCGATCACAGCATCCGTTGGCTGACCTACTCGAGCAATCGACTTTTGCATGGAGAGGGAAGAGAGATTAAAGCCGCCTCTGGAGTCCCCATCTCCGCAACACTTCAACGCATTCCTCAGTAATAATAAATCCTACGCGCTTGAATCCATCACGACGCGCTGAACGCCGTGGCGTGGAAAGTTTCCAACTGACGCAGCACAAATCAGACCTCACAGTCGACCCTGTGTGTTTTTGTGTTGAGTGGCCGACTAGTCGAGTGTGAGTCAGGCTCAATGGCTCCTTAATAATGTAGACCTTAAAAGAGCTCTCACGCATATGGGATTCGAGTCGCCCACCCCTTTGTGTGAAAACCTCGCGTGTTATGTGGGTATAAAACATGACGATGGCGTGATTCTCTATCAAGCGACTAGAAGAAAGCATATTTTTGTTCGTTGTTTCGATAAAATATACTTGAATTCGCAAGAATACCGCAAATCAATGGGAGAAATACATGCTAATTAAGTAGTAAATGTTTACCCTGTACGGTTTCTACAGGAGATTGAAAAGCAATGCATTCAAAATCTGATATTCTGGCAAGTCCGAAATATTATGGGATTATGCCGCATGATAATCAGTATTACAACCGCGCTTAAGTAATCCTTCCTAATCGAAAACGCACTTCAGAATTTCAGCCAACATTTCATGAGATCGGTCACTCACTATCCTGTATAAGTCCCATCAAAGGAATATCACACAGTTCTCTACGCGCTTGGGAGGACGTCCTATATGGCTCACAAAATTGTGCAGTGAATGTGAACCAAGTTTTGTACTTTATAAGTAGCATTTATAACCGTGCTGATGCGATGTTGTATGAACGGATATTTCACGATCTTAAAAGATCTCGTAGTTGAACCTATTTTAAACCAAACTATATTCCCCCTCCAAGAAGGAAATTTGAAGAAGAAGAAGAAGAAGAAGAAGAAGAAGAGAAGCATTTTTCTGCCAAATGAACACAAGAAAGAACGGTTTTGTGCACGTTTTCTATAAAACATATTTGAACTTATGGTATCATGAAAAGTCAGCGGGAGAAGTTCATGCTACTTAAGTAGTAATTTTTTACAGGGTCCATTTTTTGCAGACGGCGGGAAAAGAGCTCGTTTAAAAACCGGCATGCCGGTATGTCTGAAGAATTTCAGGATTATGCTGCACGACAATAAATCTTAAGACCCTACATAAGTAATATTTTCGAATTGAAAATATATTTCAATATTTTGGTCAACATTTTCATGAGATAACACATCTACTGTATCCCCCAACCCCGCCTATCGTATGAATACGTGTATTCGGACTTTTGCGTCACGGTGCATATCAGAACTCCAAACTGTTGTGTCCTTAACTCAAGCGGCACGCCTAGTGGAGCAGCGATATTTCGAGTTTAGCAAAGAATTTACTGTAGGAAATATTTAGAACCTTCCGAACGCCCGGTTACTCTGAATGAGACGAACCGATTATCATGAACGCACTCTCGACTACCGGAAACATACCATGGGATTCGAATCTTTTTGACGCAGTTTCCCAACCATTTCGTGGATAGGATAAGGAAACTTGCTGATGCAAAATCCTGTGCTGTATTCTTGTAGTCCAGCCTGCTCTCTCCGCCATGATTGCCACCCAGATAAACGGGCAGGGCTCGGGAACATGGACCCCAACGTATTACATTGACCATACGATAAATTCTGCGCAGTTAGAGTCAGAGTTAGGAGGGTTAGGATTGGGGCTAGAGTTAGAACACGGGGGTGAGTACCCCCTGGAATTCGGCACAATGTCATTCCATATTCTCGTGTCCGATCAAGAAATGAATCTTCTATCCTAAGTCTACCGTCAGTTAGGGATCTAACAGATAAGACATGCCCCTCCTTGACCACGAATTGCCGCTGATGGCTGAAAAACTCATAAGCAGACTTATCACCACCCGAAGGACCTCTTGTTTCCGACTCACAAAATATCGCAAGGTCTACGACGCATGATTAATAGGCAAGTACTCACTTTCTGCCCAGACCCTCAGCAGCCCTACAGTATGCACTTGCTGAAAGAGACTTTAGATTGAATCCTTCTTATTACCTTACTTTCTTTCGCCTCCTTATACATTTTTCTGAAAAAACGGGTTCCTGGACGTTTGAAAATGCACGTCTATGGGAGTTAAGACTCTGTGGCTGTGCCTCGCTAACCTTCAAAATTGCCCATAAGATGTCAAAAATCCGCGTTCATTCGTGTTTGTTTAAACGTGTCCTGCTTGTTCAATCAAGTCAAACGCCTCTATCATCTTTGTTCCACCCATTAAGCAGATGTTGGTAGTCACTATGGTAAGATATGGTTTTGTATCCCCACCTGATGGACACAATACTGTTGGGGTTGGGGCTATGGTCAGGGGTTAGGGTTAGCGGTTAGGGCAACTATTTCTCAGTCACTCAAAGTACAACCGCGCATTCCCAATAGCCTTTCTTTTGCATACAACTACTTGACCTTATCGCCTGTGCGTTCCTCGGTCCCACCTGTAAAATGCCCCATTACCACCGGTCCCGTATTACAGGTGGCTGGGGTTTGTTTACTTCTGGTAGAGCTACATAACCACATCTGACTGTCACACTATGACCACTTCCACAATTCTCTGCCTCTTTGCTTTTCAGGGTGTTTTCGGCCTTGTTGGCGCAGTGTTTCCACATGCCCTGGCTACTGGATGAACCACGACCCGATGGCTTTACTCCGCTGCACCTTGCGGTGCTTTACGGCCACTTGGATGTTGTGGACGCTCTCCTCGTAGCGGGAGCCAACGTGAACGCTGAGAGTGCCATTCTTCTGACCGGGGCTTCCGTGGCGTTGGGCAGTCGCCTGACGCCCCTTCATCTGGCCGTCCAGAAGGCGCACACCACTATTACATGCCTCCTGCTCGCCCATGGTGCCAACGCCTGCGCCAGGGACGCCGCGGACAAGCGCCCAATCGATCTCATCCTGCCGCTCCTGTCTTCAACCGCACGTCCCCCAGCCACAGAAGCTGGGCTCACCTCTTCCCTATCCAACAGCAATGCTTCTCCTCCCCAGACCGGTAGCTGTGCGGACACTTCTGCTGCAGCTGTACGTTCTTATTGTTATAAATACCATAATAATAGTAGTAATAAGAACTATTATTATTACTGGGTGTCCATAGGACACGCTGATCGGACAAAGCAGGAATGGTCATGGGTAGGCTTTTGTTAGGACTTTGTTGGATGGATGTTCCTGGGTGTTAGATGTCTCCCTGGAATTCAGCGCAAGCCCACCTGAATGCAGTTTATTGCATGCGGAGTGAGGAACCTCTTTCGGGTATGACATGCGTAGAAGGAATTCTTGACTTTGTCTGCCACTGCACTCACACCCAACACCGATCGTCTTAATTTTTCCCGGTCACCAGCACGCGCTGGTTGAAGTGGGAGAGGCAGAGGTAGCAGTAACGCAGACCTGCCCCACTATCAACAAATTCACCTGCTAGGGCAGCGAAGGACCCCGCCATACGGGAAGGTCAAACTGTCGGCTTGTGTGGTCACCCGATTTTATTTATCTTTTCGATGCACGCGATCCGTATGGACTTTCTTCCTTGCCTGTACTTGTGTTAGTTCACTCGTCATAAGCACCAAAGGCTGCTACCATCTGGAGACTCGCACGTTAATTGGTTTATGGCGGTGGAGACTTACGCTGCACCTGCCTCACTCTCCTTGAACCCGCCGTCTGCACATGCTCTCCCAGACAGGGCCGGACGCCAGAGCACAGGGGTTTAAGGCGGTTCAAGCTCTGAGTTGGAGCTTCAGGCCTGAGGATATTACTTCCAAGCGGGTGTTTCACTCGATCCTCGAAAAATATAAACTGAAGCGTTCTTTAGCCAAGCCAGTCTTCGTTGCGTCGGTTCGCCGCTTTACTCGATTTCCGGAATAGTCGGTTTGAGTCAAGCCTGGGTTTCAAAGACAAAAAAAGATATACTAAATCAGATACCTGCAAGATTGGCGTACTTCCTGACCGAGCAGACGTAGTTAGTATATATCCATAAGCAAGAATTACAAATCGATACGTTTTGCAGAAATTAGATCTCGAGTTAAGCGATTCCGCTTATGTAGGCTAGTTGCTTCAGTTGACTCACTTTTATGCCTCTGCGAATACTATCCACTTTTTGCAACGTTCTTCGTGACGGTTATTTGAATGTCCGAGTAACAAACGTCCCACTGGAAAAGGTAATGGCTCTAAGGGGTTCGACGTTTCAAGGTATACTTACCCACCGTTTCGAAAAACAATACCGTTCTTCTTTCTATCGTTCAAATGGACATCGCCATCCAGGACTTCTTCTCAAGTAGAAATCAGGAGGTCCCATGGGGTTTCGCATACTCGGCCGTCTTACTTGTCGGTATCTCACTATTTCATGCGCTCTTTATCTGCATGTTCTTAGATCCATTTAGATATTTAAACCTTGCGTCTATCACACTTGAACTACTGGCATGGGTTTTACCTGAGATGTAGGAAAGTTTAGACTTCTTCGACTTTCACTGCCGTGCGAAATCAGTGTTATTGAGCATACTTGACTTTCTCGTTGTAAATGACAAGCCAATTTGTAATTTAGCCTCTGCGTTGTGAAAAAAGCTTCTCCTAGCTCAAGATTTTCCCTTGTTTTTTTGTCTGATTCCTATCTTTTGAAGTAGGGCTCCTCTCAGAAACGGGGTTCGCGTGTAATTAAGCAGGTAAATGAAGAGTTTTATTTCTGCCCTGGCACTTTGTTGGCAAAAGCTTGGTGAAAGTCAGCTCAGTATAACGATGGGATTGAGAGTATTGCGAGTACTTTGCCCTGAAGCGTTCGGATGCGTTTTGGAAGGACTACGTAACAACAGCTTGGTGTCCCGGACTTCAGGGTGGATTTCTTGATTTAAAGTGACCTCAATAAGAGGGCACGATTTTAGCGGCGTTTGGAGAACTGTGATAATGGCGTATTCATTTCAAATTCAACGTGAACGGGTCAACCCACAGCCGAATGATTTTTTCGTGCAATTTACGACATTAAGATAAATCGCCTCCTTCAGCTGGGGTATATTATATACCAACCTTTTGATATAAATCAACTGACTGGACGGTGCGACTTGTTTATCTGACTGATTGGTGACAGACTTTTAATGCCAAATCCGATCGCTTCTAATTTTCTCGCTTAATATGTGTCGTAGACACAACAGTCTGAATGGAGATCTAAGACAACAGTTTGATTGAAGGCGATTACTCATTTCTTAACTTTCTCTAAAGCATTCTGCTGTTTTCTCCCCACACCGCAGGCAAATCACAGTGACAGCGGTATTGAATTGTCAATGATCCCTTTCCTAGCCTCCGTCGCACGCTTCCTGATCACTTCTGAGAACTCTGCGTCTCCCAATCGTCCGGTGTCCGGCTCCCATCTCGACGGTGCCAGTCCTCTACGTAAACGTATCGAATCGATTGTCCAGACTACCCTGAACAGCGGCACCCCAGCAACGGTGCTTATTGCAGCCTGTCTTGCCGCTGCCATGGGTCTCGAACGCCAGAGCAGAGCCGATTTTGAGCATCAGCGACAGCAACAGCAGCAGGAGATACAACCGCCCCAGTCACCTACCAGTCTCCTCATCGGCAGCGAGACTGCCAGCGGATCCGAAGACCCCTTTCACACACGAGTCTTCAGTTCTCTAGGCAATCCAGTTATCGAACTGGCCCTTCAGCAGTGTTATCTAGAGGCCTGTTTGTCCAACGGCACCGCAACTGGCGCTACCCATCAGTCCTCGTCCAACACACCCGTCTATCCCCAATTCGTTTCGAGAAGTCCCGACGTAGAAACAGCATCCTCCGCAACGGCACTCAACGATTTTTTCGCATCAGCAACAACCACTGATAATCGCGCTTGTGATCGCATTGTTGGTGACAATCTTCTACAGTCGGGAACCGGCAGTCCTACGGGTTCATCGATGTCGATCGCTAACTTCTTGATGCCCTCTGATTGGTCGGGGGATGTCGGCTCCGCAGTTGCCTCCACGTCCAACTCTGCCGCTCTGGCTCCAACTATGGATAAAAGTGGTCAGCCGAATAGAGTGGCAAGTGTTCTACCTCTGAACATGAAAGACATCGCTGAAGAATTGCGCGAATGTTTGGTTTGCTCGAATGCCGATCGGGCTGCGCTGCTCATCCCCTGCGGGCATGTTGTGGCCTGCCAGACTTGCACACAGCTTCTTAAAAAGTGCATTACTTGTCGACAGCCAATCACAGGCTATCGTGAAGTAAGCTCCGATTTTTATTCGTACGATTTTTTCCCTTGCTGTCCTTCTCGGTTTCCTTCCTGCTGTTCATTCCCCCCGCCCGCCCCTTGTGTCCGAGTTTAACTTTTAATTATAAAAAGCCAACTACTTTACATAGTTAAATAGGCATTATTATATGTTTTTAGATACCAGCATGCAGGGAATGCACTTTCAGACCTGCTGTCACGTTCACACGGGAATGTAACCATTTCCTGGTCTGCCGAGAATGCATTGTGCCTCGTTTGACGCGTTTGACCCGTGCTATGGTGGCTGGCGACGGTGTGGCATCCCTGGCCAAACCCGAATGGCAGGCATCAGGGGCACTTCTGGTAGAAACTCTTGGCTTCCTCGAGGAGGATGAGGGTGGCGATCAGGGTGGGGAGACGGCGAAGCGGCAGCAGCTCCTGTTGGCAATGTTCAATGCGGGCGAACTCTGTCCTGATGGGGCCTGCCCTGAATGCGGACAAGGTGTGAGCGCAATTTGGAGTCTGGAGATGGCCTGTTGTCAGTCGGACCTTCGTTCCACCCTGTCCACTGCCATGCCGATGGTTACCTCCAGGCGTGGCAGCGTAGAGGTGGCCGTGGGCGGTGTTCCGTCCGCTGATCTCGCTGAAACTTTACTCGTTCCCATTACGGTTACGCAAAATTCTGCTGTCTGGTTGACTCGAGAGAACAACCAGGGTGAGTAATGGATTCTTTGGAGATTTCGTCCAAGTTAACTAGATTGAACGACAGGATCGGTCACCAAATCCTCTTAATGTCTTTATTTCTTACTGTGGACGACTCACTTGATTGCTAGAACAATGGAGATCATGGCTGCGCTAGTATCGAATACTATTCAGATATTGTATATCAGGTCACATCAACCAGTCCTTTTGTGGTTTGTATACCTGTTTAAACGTCAAACTATGTGATTAACAGCGATTTGGCTGAGATTGACTGACCCTCATTATTAGTACCAGGCAAGATAATTCTCAAGTCGCAGTGCTACTGTTTCCAATAATAACACCACCTTCTCTAACAACATAAGTTAACTTGCTTTTTCCTACAAATTATTTGTGCTGCGATTACTTATCTTTCTCTCTGTTTTTAGTTTTACACGCTTCCGCAATCTCCTCCCCACATTGTGTTTCTCCTCAGTCCAGACAATCTTCCATTCGCAACACCACCTCCAGACCAGTAAGTGCCCTTTTTATAAATTTACTAGGAAGCCTCCGTTGACTGGTAAGCCTATGCTGATTAGCACCGTTCATCAAAATCAAGCCAAAGCCGCAACATCTTAATGACGCCAACCCAACCGTGATTTACTACAAAGTTGTAGACATCGGAGAAGATGAGACTGAGGTGCCAGTCTACTTTTTACAATGAGGGAGGCAATCGGAGCAGTTCGATCCACCTGCGCAGATAAAGTGGGATTTATATGACTCAGTGATCTTTATATCAATCCCACTCCCTCATTTTACCTCTACACGTTCTACTTGAGGGGCATTAAATCGTGTCATTCACTAGAAGGGTGCTTACCCCATTCAGAATTTCGGAAGCAACCGTGAGAAGTCTTATAGCACAAGCCAGGATACTCTAGATTCTGCGAAAAAGATGACACGCATATTTTCGTTAGAAGTGGAGTGACCCTCACTATCACCTGGTCAACTAGTCGATCGATTGGCATATTATCAAAACTAACCGAGTCAAATCCGCGAACAGTCCAACAATAGTTCCAAGACAAAGTACACGAGCCGGGTACTAGTTTCGGTTTGGAGACCCAGTCGACAGTTTACGGTGCTGCCTGAACAAATGTTGCTTTGAGCTCCAGGCCTTGAATTAGGTGCCCGCTCTCCCCGTAAACTATGACACTAATGCTAATATTTTGTCCACTTAGCTGGCGAAAACGTCCCAGTAATGAGTTGGAAACTTTTGGTTGATGACTAGATGAGATCCCACTTTATGTGGGTTTACGTCTGAACCTCAAGTCATGAGGCCACAATCGTTGAGGCCTAAAACGAACCGTTATCGCGTTCTCTCATCGCTCACACGCTTTAATTTGTACCTTGTTCCCATATAAATGCACTGACCTAATGAGAATTTATCGAAAACGCGCGTATGCTCGCCAAATGATCCTCCAAAACAGATTATTGAGCGAATACCTGCGGGAGACCTGTCGGCCTTGCAAAGTTCGGATCAGAACCGTCCGAGAAGAATAAATATCTAACTGATTAAATTTTCTTCTCTGTGGATAAGGCGTCATTTGCCATGATTTGTGGTATCTTAAGAAGCCACTTTTTGAGCGCTAACCAGAACCCCTTTTGGAAGAATAAAGTAGAAGCCACCCTATTTGGCAAATCGTTATTGAGATATCAATGAATTGAGATTTATAGTTGCTTTTTCAAAATGGCTGCCTTTTCACTAATCAAACCTATCAGCTGTTCACGTTAACCTAGTAACTGGCAGACTGTTAACGCAGAGAAGCATGCATATCCGAAGCGTCATGTATTTGAGCAAAACCTCGTTACACATGATGATCCGTTTGCTGAATACGACGGTGATCATAAGTACCCCTAAAACTCCAATGCCTTGCGCACTACCTGGACTAGAGCGAGGCAAGTAGTACAATACTGCTTCAACCTCTCCTTATTTTGCCATCGTTTGCTGGAGGCAAATCTAAGTTAAACCGTCCGCAGATGAAACTGGATGCAGCGGCTTACACCGCCTATGCGTACTAGGACGCCCGCCCTTCTTTTATAGGCAATCCAGATTCCAATAATTCATTAGCTTTGGAGAGTCCCACTGGTGACCCTCATTTGGTTTCACGCACCGGTCAGAGAGGCTACCGCTGTATGTCCACTTTACCTACCAGAACTTCAGGAAACTACAGATGAGGTCTGGCCACCGACTGAGGTAAGTACAGCATGCGCAGTTCCTGAAGCTAAGCACTGGGTACGATTTTCGATCCATCAAAACGAACGGCTCTGTGTGAGCGCTTCATAGACCCTTGAGCAAGACTCTGCTTTCCCGCAGCCTAGAATTTCCTCCTAATTCAGCGCCAAGAACTGTTTTTGTGTTGATTTCTGCCGTTTGTAGTCGTCAGGGGCTCGCCCCCACACCCGGCGCTCCCATGATCTTTCTTTGGCAGTTTCCAACTACCGTTAACCTATCTGCATGATAATCCGGACAGTTGTTTCATTAGGTTAGTTGGCGAATAAGAAACGAGCAGAGAAAATTCGGCTGCTAGCCCTATGTCATTTATTCTTCTTATTATAAAAGACGCTGACCCCTTTCCCTCAGGGGGACTGGAAGGAGACCAGACCTCACGCTCTTCGAATGCAGCTAATTAGTTAGGGAGATACCATAAGGATCACGCAACTTACGGTCATTTTTTAATCAAGCTGCAGAATTCGTTTTAATTCACCATCGTATTGTCCTTTTCGCTCATGCCAAATAGCCCTCCCTCGGGTCATTGAGCAGAGCCCCTTGAACCAGGCAACCTCCTTTATTGGCTAGCACAGGGAGCCTAACGCGAAATATGCGTGCCAGTGCCCAGCTTCTGTCCAACAGCCTAAGTAGGAGTTTCCGTCTAATTCGAAGTTGGAGTTTCGTCGCTTGGTTTTCCATTATCGAGGAAATTCTAAAAATACGTCTAACGACCATTGACTTTGCTGTAATACATGAAACGTTTCCATTCTTCCATCGTTAATAGCCTCTGCCAAGGTGCACACAGGCGGGTGGTAGCAATGCTCGGCCGAACAATATGCATCCTTCGGTAGCCACTGGGATCACCGGTCGGTCGACACCTTCGCTCTCTCGATCCGCAGAAGAACAGGCCACCAACCGGGAGTTGAAACGTCTGCAGCACGAACTGCAGGCCATGCGAGAGCAGGTGCGATGTTAACTTCTTAGATGCAATTTATTTTACCGACGCACTTTCCTCCTCCTCCTCCTCCTCCTCCTCCTCCTCCTCCTCCTCCTCCTCCACTCCGTCTTCTTCCCTCCAATCCTCCGGTGCATTAACTTCCTTCTCTTTTTCCTGCCTCTTGTTTGTTTCCGTGTATAAATCCACTGCGACGATTGGTTTCCTCTCCGATCCTACCACCTTGGTCTCAACGGCGTGTGCCGTAGCCCCAGTTACTTTCTATCGAAGGCGTTAGAATTCCGAAAAGAAGTCATTAACAGTAACTTCCTCCCAGGATTTCCAGGGCTTGAGTATTTAGCAGTATATACTTGCAGTAACCCGGCCACTTTTTATAATGAGAAGAAAATTAAATTCATCCCTGACAAGGGCTTTTCTGTGATTTCTTCTGCAATTCTGAGGCTAAATACCACTAGCATTGGAACTTTAAGACGATGGGCATGCTCACTGCCCCACTGATCAGCAACCCTGCAAAGAAGTTCTCTTTCAGAGTTTGCGGGGCTAAATATTGTTACCGGGGTACTGATTACTCAAAAATTCTCCAAACTACGTTATCACGCAAACGTGGTAGCTCTGCCGCCCAGACGGAAAACAAGATGGCGGCCCGAGACGAAACTGCACCGTTTGCTCGTCGTGACCGTCGATGTCCACCGTGTGCTCCACTGCTGGCTGAGAGCAGGCGTAGTGACTCATGCATGAATTAGTTTATAGTGGTAGTAGGCTTGCACAGCAACTATCGCACTCTCCCCTCCCCACCTGCACCCGGTGCCAAGACATAGTCAAGAAGACCGAAGGTGGGAGAGAACGCAGATGGCTGGCACAGCCGGACCCGCACCTAGGCGTACCATCACACCCCCTGATCCTCTAGGGGCGGCAGAGATCCCAGTTGGTGCGACGTGAGTCGGCAGCTGGGCCTGCCACCACACTCCGAATGCTGGCATTTGTTATGGTCGCACATTACTGCTAACGCCCGCCAGACCCCGATATGGTCCCCGTGTTGGTTCAGTGCATCTGCCGCGTGGCCCTTTTTTGGGGCTCACTACGTATACACTGATCGACTGAATGAAGTCAGTGAAGCTCAAAAGGAGGCCCGTGATAAGTCAGCTTAGGAAATCCATCGTATAGTTGACTTTGTACAGCGTTCAGACAGTGAATCAAGCAATTTCAATCATCAAATTTTTCTAATAGTGAGACAAATCCGTCCTTAAAGTCTTAGCAATCAGTAACTCAGCTGTCGTAGATGCGGTCGACGCCTAAACACAGGTCCACATAATTCTGGTGCAGACAGTGCGCAGTACTACCGGTTGAGTAATTTTCCTTCCAAAAACTCTTCCTACGGACGAATTCTTCCTTATACATTAGGAGACTACTACTACTCAACTGGGAGAGAGTGCGGGCAAGAGAAGCACTCGCCGGGAGTAAAATAAGGTTGTTAACCAAAACAAGCTACAAATGGATAAACCACGTAGGTTGGACTACACGGCCATCTGTTAGGATTCAGTTACTAGAATGAAGATTCGCTCTTCAAAAAACACGCAGTATTGACGGAAAGAGCGAAGTTAAGATAGGAATTCTCAGGCACGCCCACGCGGCTTTAGTCACCATTCCGCTACGACTGACACAAATGTGTCGATCAGTTTACAGCCATGACGAATATTTAGACCTGGAGTGCCGGTGCTTAGGGAAAATGTAGGCGATATCTCTAAAACCAGGTATCCATGATATTTGGCTCTCCGAATCATTCCACTGTAATAGCAAACGGTATAAATGGATGAAAAAATTATAGTTTTCCATCTGACAGAGTGACTTAGAAGATCTGTCAAAGGGACGAACTGTCAGGCATACAATAGTCTGAATCCTCGACGAGCACACAAAGGAGAATTTTACGGGATAATTGTGCTGTTGAATTTCCGGGAGTGAAGATGTAAAAACGTCAACCTGTCTGACCTATCACCAATCTGCCTCGCGCGCATAATAGCTCTTCTGTAGAGCTTGTCTGCACTGTAGACCCTGGGAGCCATACACTGGATTTGGAGAGCGTTTCAACACTGCTGGGAAAACCCGACCAAATGGGAATGTTTGCAGCAATCGTTGAAAAAAGGCTGGTGGACACGGCCAAATACCCATTCTCGGAATGACAGAATGACTGCACTTCCGACTCGGCAAGATCGTCCGCAGAAAACAGCGTATCCATTTTGGAGACATTCTTTATGTTGACTACTTTTTTCCGACAAAAAAGCAAAGGATAGTGTCGCCCTTGCATATAAGATATAGGATGCGTTGCAGAAAAGTGCTCTTATATGGACTCGATTCTGACTCTGCAAGGAGACTTAAGGATGCGCATTCCGAAGCTGAAACATCACTTATGGTACAGGTGTCTAGAGAAAGGTCAAATTTACCCAACAAGATGATGCTTTGAGTAGAATTAAATTTGAGGGGAATTGATTCAGGCGAACAGGCTGAAAACTTGTAATTGTACTTGTACTGATGTGCCGAACCAACATGTGGGCTAGACCGGAGTCCGGCAGACAGTATCGGGAAGGCGCACTCATAACAAACGCCAAGATTCGGGGTGTGGCACGCCAGGCCCAGTTATAGTCGCACGCCGTGCCAATTGGATTCCGAACTGTCCCCCATATTTGTTGTTGTTTGAAATCCTGGTCAAGTGTCTGTTCTGGACCAAGAGGTGTGGTGGTACACCTAGATGCGGGCTTTGCCTTGTCAGCCACCTGCGTCCTCTCCCGCCTCTGGTCTTATTGACCATGTCTTGGCACCGGGCCCAGGTGGGGGAGGGGGAGAGAGTGCGGTAGGTGCTGCGCAAGCCTGCTATCACCATAAACTAATTTACGCGCAAGGCACCGGGCCTGCCACCAGCCTGCTGTGGAGCACACGGTGGACCTATCTGAAATCGACGGTCGAACTGTCGCTTCTCAGATAAGAAAATCGTACCCAATACAGCCTCACATGCGATAAATGTGCTCACTCATGAAGTGTTAACAAAAATTCTGAAATGCGTTTTTAATTCGAAAAGATTACTTTAGTAAGGTTGTGCTATTGTCGTATGGCATACCAGCAAGATATTTCAGTCACGTCAGAATCCCGACTTTCGAACGTGCCTTTTACCGACCGCCTGCGTAAACTACACTCCACGAAAATGACTACTAAGTAACATGAATTTTTCCCACTGACTTTCGATGCCCTTGTGATTTCAAATATATTTCATTAAAAGTGCACAAAATAGCTTTTTTGCTAATTTGCCGGCTAATTACGTTTTCTCCGCACTTTCCGCTTGAAAAACGGTATCTTTTGGTTTTAAGAAGTTTCTAATTATATGATTTTTTAAGACTGTCAAGTGTCCAATCGTACAGCATCGCAACAGCACATTTACTAACGTTGCTTATAAAGTGGGCAAAGTTGGTCACACGCATTAAAAAAGTTCATGAACCTTATATATCCTCCTCATAGCAGCATATAAAAATGTATGATTTTCCCTTCACGAAGACTCTGCAGCCTGTAGTTCGGAAACCCTGAGTGCAGGTGTGATGGAAGGTTGGGTTCAAAATTATTCAGGAATCGCGAACGTTTTTAAAAACCGAATTACGCTTTTTCCTAAAGTGCGAATTTTGAAGAAGGCGCAATTTGCTACTAAATGAATGGGAAGTAGAATATTATTGTGCGCGCTTTCTACCAAATATATTAGAATTTATAAGGATACCGAAAATCAGCGGTAAAAATTCATGCTACTTAAGTAGCCCTTCTTTACGGGATGTAGTTTTTGCAAGCCGTCGTAAAGAAGCACATTCATTAGCCAGCATCCTGACGTGACTGGAATATCTTAACATTATGCGGAATGATAATTACTATTGACAGTTCGACCGTCGTTGTCGACGATGTCCACCGTGTGTTCCACATCAAGGTAAGAGCAGGAACGGTGACTTGCGCGTGAATTAGTTTATAGTGAATGTGGACTTGCACAGCATCTGCCGAACTCTATCCTTCTCCCACATCTGGACCCGGTGTCAAGGCAGAGTCAAGAAGACCGGAGGTGGGGCGCGCAGGCGGATGGCTCGGTCGAGCCCACACCTTGGCGCTCCACTCCACACCCCCTGGGTGACAGCAAAGACCAGGTTTTTGACCAAAAACAGCAATAGGGGACGGTAGGAGTCCCAGTGTGTGCGACGTCTGCCGGCATCCGGTTCTGCCACCGCACCCCAAAAATGTTATAGTACGCAATCCGATAGCGCCTGCCAGAATCCGATATAGCCCCCGTGTTGGTCCAGCGCATCTGCCACGTTGCCCGTTTGGGGGGGGGTGAGGGGAGCACATAAATACTATTACAAATCTGATTAAGTAATCTTTTGGAATTGAAAGCACATTTGAGAATCTCAGTCAACATCTTATGAGATAGCATATTTGCTGTAGTTCCTTAGGATGAATGTCACATCTTTTTGTTTTCATGACTTGAATAAGTTTCCCCTATGAACGATGCCCATCAACTTTTTTGTTGTCTCGCTTCTACCCCAAAGACACGCTGTCCCATCTGCTTGGATCGGTCAAGGAACCTGGTCTTCATGTGTGGTCACGCAACTTGCCAGTGGTGTGGAGATCAGGTGGCAGTCTGTCCCATATGTCGCCGCGCCGTCACCGGTCGTATCGTCCTCTATTGAATTGTAACCCTCTTGCGCATTTCATCTCAATCGTTTCGACGGTCCGGTTTTTTTTATTCAACGGACCATTTTTCGAGTTCTCTCTCTCCCTGACCATGTCTTCGGAGACTCGTACTCTCTTTTTGGAAACTTTTAGCCGTCTTTTTGTGAATGTGTACTGCCTTCAGTTACCGTTTATTCAGTTGTCATTGTGAGAAAATTCAGATTGTTAATCCTAAATGTCCAAGTGCAATGCATGTGAACCCCCAACCCTCTTTCACGAGCTTGTTTTTGCTGTGTCGTTTATTGGCATTATTTGTCACCTATCGGGTAAATTCCCATTACGAACCACAATGCTTTCTCAGTGTGCTCGAACACTCCAGGGGTGTCGCCTTGTGTTTCGAAGCAGATCCTATGCGCTCTGTTTGTGCTGTCTGAGTTGCCCCAAGACGTTGACTACTCCGGCAGCCTAGACGTCCAGCAGGTTAGTCATCTTCCAACCGATTCTCCCTATAACGTTGTCACTATCGCAATCAAAAGTCCGAATAACTTGTGCGAGGCTATTGTTGCAGCCCAGAAGCGCTCAAGCTTCAGGTAACCCAGGACTTGAGTTTGGCTAAGGAGGGCTGACGATGACAAACGACAGAATGGCTTTACCAACAAAGACAAGGGAGACTGGAATGGCCATTTCTGGCTTATTAGCCGTCGTCAGCCAGTCATACCCAACTCCGAAGTGAGGAACACGCGAGGCTCGAACTCGCGACTTGTTTGTTAGAAGTCCACGCCTCTAACCACAGAGCCACGAGCCCATTGCCCTCGGGTGTGTCACACTTCGGGGTTGGGTATGACTGGCTGAGAACGGTTAATAAGCCGGAAATAGCCATTCCAGTCTCTCTTGTCTTTGTAAATAATGCCATTCTGCCTATATCATGCGCAGCTGTGCGGCTGATGGTTGGGCTCAAGAGAGTCCATAAGCCACAACGGAACGAATGAGTTTCGTAAGAACGATCGGTGAGCGCCCCCTACCATCGATGACAAATGAATTGCAGATGACCACTCCTGTCTCCCTCTATCTTCCTTGAAAACACACCCCTCTACGCATATGCATCGGACCGCTCAAATGAACAAATCGACGGGATGGCGGTCGACAATAAATGCTGCTCTATCCCATGAAACATATTCTACAAAAACGGCGTAGACGGTGAATATGTTCAGCACTGAACTGGAGGACAATTGCTCAATTTCTGGAGCAGCACGTTGGCTTTAGGCAACTTTACGCAATAATCGATATCCTAGCATAGATCAGAAGCGAAAACTGTTTTAGTCACGTCGGTATGTCCTTAAAGTCTTTCTATTATTTCCGGGGAGTTTTATACTCTACCAAGTGGTGTATCGGGCAAAGGGAAGGCTCTTTTTCTATTATATAACTTAAAGACACAAACCGGTTACCCTTTTTCATTCAGACAAGCAAACACACGGAGTATACATAGTTTTACAATGGTAGAGGGGCGTTCACCGATCGTTTTTGCGGGGCTTATTCGTCCCGTTGTGCCTTAGGGCTCTCTATCGAGCCCAACCAGCAGCTGCACAGTGGCGCATGATATAGGCAGGATAGCCTTACCGACAAAGACAAGGGAGACTGGAATGGCCACTTCTGGATTATTAGACTCAGAGGTTAGAGGCGTTGGAATTTTAACCAACAGGTTACGGGAGGGAGTCCCGGATGTTCCACACCTCTAGGTTGGGTATGGCTGACTGACGACGGCTAGTAATCCAGAAATGTCCATCCCAGTCCCCTTTGTCCTTGACGGTAATGCTACATAGGTTTGCTTTAGAAAGATGGTGGGGTCGCACTTTCTGACATCTATCCTTGCCCAGCTCAATCTGACTTTAATTTCATAGCAATGGTTGAGGGGGTTTAAAAACAAACCGAGTTGCTCAATCCCTAGTAAGAATTTCGTATGTGGCCACCAGCTAGGACAGGGGAATAGAGCCGATTCGTAATATAGGTGCCTTGACACTAAGCCCCGGGGAATAATTGTTGGGGTTAAACTCACCCTTAGGGTTAAGTTTAGGTGTGGATTTAAGGTTAGGGTCAGGTGTTGGATAAGAATTATGGTTAAGGTTAGTGTTTCGATTGTGGTTTGTTAGGGTTAAGACACGGGTATTTGTACCCTTCCTGGAATTTCGAACAAGACCAGCCATGGGGGGGGGCATATAAGATATCCTCCCCAGTTCATCGTAACCGGTTGGGACTACTGCGCCCCGAGTAATGGTGATTCGCGCGCGAATTTGATTCTGTTGAAAAGGACCCATGTTGGGTAGCTCTCTCCACCTGCTGAAAGTCTTCCTGTGTCAGGACTGTGTTCAGAAGACAAAAACTTTAGTTGATCGCAGTAGTCGGCCAGGCATTTCGCTGGTGGCTTACAGGTGTCCCAATCACAAGAACGGAGGCAAACATCATGTGTCTGCGCATCAAATCCGCAAGTTGTGCTAGAAAATTCACACTAGGTATGAGTTACCACAACCTGTCTCAATGAGTATACGATAATGGCAGACAGGAAACCCCTGCCAAGTGATTCATGGGCTTTTTAGTTCTTTAAATTAGAATCCGTTTGCTTGTGATGAAAGGATGACACTTACGATCACCTTCGTTCCCATAAACAAAGTTAAACCATGACGATTCTGGATTAAACCAACCTCAGGACGATATTTTCGTACAAAAGAAAGCTAAACTTCACCAGGACCGCCCAGGTACAATTTCTGGGTCCGCTGTAGGTCATGTTAGTACGGTAAACTTACGTTGAGGTAGGCGCCTAGAGCTGGTGTATAACCATGGGCTATTTGTCCACTATTTTTGACAGTGACCGTAGTCCCCATTATACACGGAATCTGGCCCTTGTATCGCATGCTGCTGTTGTTTTCACGATAGATTCGGAGGTTCTCAGTCATTTAGCATGGGCCACGTCCCTGCGTCAGACCTAAAATTGAGCCAAATATTTTAGTATTGAGCGAGTGCGGAATGAATTCTGGTTTTTGTTAGTTTTGGTGAAGGCATGTACGTAGCACACGAGGGGAGGGGGACACCTATTCGGCCACCGTGTTGAGGTCTGTCTCAACTCCTATTGACCTAGTCTTTGCACATGACCCCCGGTAGGAGGGACCGAAGATATGTACAGGTCATAATAACCCCTCTCAGTCATTATGTGATCAGTGAAAACTCCTGTACCCTGCAGAGACCGATTGCTTACGTTTCCAAAGGCAGCGTGTGTCAATGCTTCTACTTTTAGCGCTACAGATCAGTAAGTCGGCTGGGAGACTCGGCTTTTGCTTTGCTACTGAGACAGCGCTGGTCGGGCATGCAGTACTCACCCTCTCCAAGGAGAGTTTCCCCTACCCCATTTTTATGACGAACATGGCACATTTATTCCGTGTGATAGCTGACATCACTTGAACTACATTAAATGTACCAGATTAAACGTTCAATGACGTTAGATTTATTAGTAGTCATATCGGCACCGGTAGAGTGATACTTGCGAGGAAGGCATTTTTGACATGCTTGCCGATTAAAACAAACAGGTCAGTGAAATTGTTCACTTATGCAGACAGACCAAAAGGCTAACATATTCGGTTATTCAACTACCTACTACTTTCAACTCTATACCATCCAAAAATCCATTGAGTGAACACTTGATCGAGTCTCAGAAGCTTTTTGCTAACATGAACATTGTTTCATGGAGGACTATGCTGTGAAGGAAGATCACTTCTCACCGTCTGGCGTCGGCAAAAGAAGTCACATTAGCGCAGAAATCTCCTCATCAGTGTCTGTGCTGCATGAATGTTCGAAGCTTCAAGTCATCTGGGGTCGTAGGCAAGTCCGGGACAATTATCCAACTGGTCAGGTGAGATGAATAACAGTACGTTATGCGCTTACCTTAAACCTAAAGCAACCGGAGTTCGTCAGGGCTTTCGAACTCAAAGAAGTTAATAAAATAACTACGCAGGGGCCTTCGGTAACCTTATATACACTGTTGTGCGCCAACGACTAGATGCGAGGAAAAGAAGGCGGTTTGCAGTAACAACTTATTTTTTCGGTCAGCCTGTGTAACAGGATTTTAACTCGCTAAAACTTGCCTCTTCACTGAATTTCCGGGATTCTAAAACATTCTGGTTTGTGTCGTGCTGATCGTGTATTGTCGTTTCATCTCCAGATTCCCCTCGTGGCAATACTTCGAATGTCCGGCAGACCATTGATTTGGCTCCACGCTCGAGCAAAATCCTCAAGCGTGTTCGATGATGCAGCACGTTCTGTGTGGCTAGCTGATTTCACGAGTGTAATTCCTGGCACCTCTCACATAAATTGGCAGTGTTTCTTGGCTCATTTTCCGTGTGTAATTCGAGCCTGAGACGATTACGGTGTGCTAAGCGCCGTGGCTTGGAAGGTTGCCAACCGACGGCCCAACTCAGTCCTTGCAGTTATTCCAGTCGTACGTTTGTGTGTCGTGAGTCTGACCGGTGGAGTGAGAGACAGGATGCAATTGCCCCTTCCTAACGTGACCTCTGACACTTTCACGCATGCGAGATATATGCCGATAACCCCCTGTTAAGTGGAACCTGGTGTGCGCGCTTGGGAAGCTAGGTCCTGTACGTGGCACACGCAGACGAGGCAACTAGATATATTTGCCACTGCGCCCATCCCCCGCACCGGACGACTGACTGGCTCGGACAGTGGCTGGGACCTGGGAATTGGAGCAGAGAGTGGGACCGACGACATGGAGCATTTTCCTCACTATTAACAATCTAACGCACTTGAGACCATCACGGCGAGCTAAAAGTCGTGGCTTGAAAGGTTGTGAAGTGACGGAATAACTTTGACCTTGCAGTCAATCCAGTCTGTGTCTGTGCGGAGTGGCGGACTCGTGGACTGAGGGTCAGGCTGAAATGCCTCCTTCTTAATGGGATCTTCATGGCAATCCCATCTAGTGGGATCCGAGCCGAGTGTGGCGGCCCGCGTAGGGGCAGCTCCGGTCCCGCTGTTGCTGATTAAAACCCAGCCTAAGTGTTTGTTTTGGACCTGGAGATGTGGCGGTATGCTGAGGTGCGGGTCCGGCCGTGCCAGTCACCTGCGAGGTGTAAAACAAAATCCTACCTCTTTTCCTATGGTTAATATATACTACTCTAATGCGAAGCCGGAGCCTAATCATAACATCAAACGCTTGCCTCCCAATGCTAAGCTCAGGGCGGATGGCAAACTTACTGCTTACCCGCCAGCGATCTGCCAATAAACTCAAGATCTACCCTGAAACTTGATCCAATATTTCTAAGCCTAGCATTATCTGTCACTCAAATTTTAGCCACCAAGCCCCCTAATTAAAATCAGGAAGTTTAATTCGAACACCGTTTCATCATAAAACTGTGCCATAAGCCTACTCTAAGCCCTCACCGTCCACTGCGGAACGCAAGCCTTACAGCTGACTGCAGGCGTACACGTAAGACCTACCCGCAATCTGAACACTAAACCATAATTTATAAGAACTGACCAGCCATAACGCTATGCACAGACTGTTATCAGGAGTTCTCATTCCGTAATATCCTTCTGCCCATAGTGACATGAAAAGGCGTTTTCTTCTAATCCGCCAAAAATACGACCTGTAAAGACTGACACACAACTCCCAAGAATAACTTTTTCATCAAGCTGCATTCTTGTAGACGTTTTTTTTCTTTTAATTCTGCTCGTGTGCATATTTATCCCTCAGATCCAAGTACAGAGCGGTTTATTTATTATAGGCCTGCGTTACTAGCCGTTCTGCGACCGCCCGTAGGGCTCTGGATCGCACTCCAAACCACAACGAGACGAGTATATCCGGTATGCCGATCGGCGAACGTACCTCCATCATTTCAGGGTTATTTTCGAGGCCTTTCACTGGTGGGAAAACATAAACATCCGTCGGTATGGAATTTAATGATTTGACGCCATAAGAAAGACGTCCGCTCACCCAGACTTTTCGGTAGGAAATGAAGTCCTTATGCGTAACCTTGTAGATTGGTTGCGGTTGCAATTTGATAGTCGCCAAAGGCAAAACCGCAGTCTCGTCAGTTTACAATGTGAAATCCTTATAAAGATCTACGCGCACTTACTTACATCTCAAGGGGAAAACATTCAAGCCTGATGGACAGCTTGCATAATACAAAAACACTGACCCTGACCACCATTGTTTAATTTTCTTGTAACATTTTCGGGTACATTCGGTATAACATTATCAGAGATCTCCAAGCCCTAATTGCGCACTCTAAATACGCCCTCGGAAATGCCCCAAGGATCTTAAAAAAGAAATCTTCACGAAGACTGAGAAGGCTCTCTCGGGGATGTAAGGCACGTACAATAGACTTTTCCCACGTCGAGCAAAGCATCGACGACTTTAAGGAACTCGATATCGTCTCACTGGGAAAACAATCATTTTTATCGGCGAAGTCGGCAGCGTTAAATAGACGCGATATGGCAAATTTACCGATGTTGATTAACACGCATGTGAACATGAGCGGTTATAGGCGGAGCACCCGCATACGGTGTGACTTCGCTCAGTAACCCTTTGTCGATAAGTTCCATGAGTCCACTTCTGAGCGGGGGATGCGTAATCAGGGAACTAGTGATTTACTTAGTTCCCTCCTTCTTATTTCTCACAATTACATCACTCAAGCTTATTCCGTAAGGCAAAGTTTCATTTCTGACGTTAATACAAGAATGTGTTCTAATATGATGTTGGCAGTCCAGAATTTGGCTCCATTTAAATAATATACCGAAGATACATTCTCCAATGGCGTTGCCTGCTCCTAATTAGAAATGCTCCCTCTTTCACTAACGTTCAGGTATGCCAGGAACAAAATGTGTCTCAGAACTGGATTATTGAAGGCTGCAGTCTCGTCAGCTGCATGTATAGATCCTCATTTTTGTGTAAGATCCTGGGAACGGCCAGTAGAGTCGTTGCTTGTCCTTGTCAGGAAGTTCCCTTGCTTCCTGTTATTTGAACTTTGTACAGCAGTCGCCAATTTTATATAGAATCGGGGTTCTTTAAAAGCCCGACCAAGTTCATGTGGACCACGGGCCTACCCGCTAACGCCTGGGTTTAACTCTGGAGCGGTTGCAGCAGCTTGTTCGTGTATCCACTTCCCCTGAAATCTATGTTGGCAGTTTGATAGTAGTTTGTTTATCACTAGAAAGTATATTAATTTGCTCTTTATAATCTTTCTCTTAAACTCGCAACGAATGTACGCCAAGCCCATGGATCTGTAGTATTCTATCGTGATCTGCTGCGGTTTTTACAAGGCAAGCATGTATGCGTCGACCTTCATTTGAAAAGAAGTGTCCCAGCAACGTGTGGACCTTAGGTAATAGTTGACACAGATATAGAAGGTTTGTCGGCAGTTTATTTGAAAAGTCGAGGTGGTAGTTCGTCTAAATCGCCGATTTCGAGTCCTTCAGTGCTTACGATTGTCTTCTGGTAGGATTTTCTGTAAAACGGATATTCATTGTGACTGGACTCAACAGGCCTTTCGTGGTTGAAAGAAAAGGTTCCCTTCGCTTGTGCAAACAGATTGCAAAATATTTTGAACTAACCCTCCTCTCTCAGTAAGTTAAACGCTGTTGCCAATGTCAGTCAAGAGGATTAACTCTTTGTTCCCTATGCTTATTTGGTGTTATCCGTTGCATCGCTTGGGATGCTGAGTTGCCCCTCTTAGGAAATAACATTACAAGTCCTCACACATTTTTATGCTCAAGCCTCAAAGTCCGTTTGGCTGAGTCTTATATTGGCTAAAATATTCGACTTACTTAGTTAATAGCCTTTTCTCCGTGGTCTATGTTTTCCGATACTTTTTTCTAGCTGGCCATCCAGGTGTCTCGTTTTGCTTTGTATTTGCCAATTGGCAGCAACCATTGATGCTTTGCATAATGACGTGCACCAAATACAAATACAACAAATCAAAATTTTGGTGGACGTCATCCGTAAAACTGACACCCCCATTGGAGATAGGTCAAACTCCGTTCGGTTGGAGTCGCCTTTCGGTTGGGGTCACTTTGTCAAGCATTAAGTCCTCTTGATCTGTTATGTGCAGAGCTGAAAAGGACGAGCAATTCCACGTAAGCATCATATGGTCACTTCAGTCAAGTGGAGTTAGACAAATATCGTTGCTTTTTGTAATAACTGAGTACCGGAAGTTAATCCCTTGCATTTTACGTAACCTGGACAGAAACGCAACAAATTATAAGAGAGGCGTATCCGGTCATCCATGTGGACGACGGTAGACGAGGGTCGATTTTATATCATATGTGCTCGCTACTCTTGTGTAATGCACACGGTACTTCCTTGTGTTCTGTAGTTGCCCATAATCACAAATTAGGTCAATGGAGAATTACTAACAACCGCTGTGATATGTACTAATCAGCGACCTTGCCTGTTCATTGTTGGTCGGTAGAAAACAAGAGCACTTGTATGCTGTGAACCAGTCACTTTGACGGTTAGCCAACTACCCTCCGTTCTACAGCAAACCCGGTCTGCTCTCTTGACATGCACAGGACTTTCTTCACACACAGGATAACTCCGCCCCACTGGCGGTTCTCTCGGTCTCTCGCAAATATTTGGTACAAAGTCAATGCTATTTCGTTATGACGGATTTTCGTGGGCAGTCGGCTTTCGGTTACTAATATCTTGAACGCAAATAATTTGTTGAGGCCAAAATTTAGTTGGTTAAGTTTGGCTGGCAGAAGTTCGGTATTTGTATACAAGAACCTGAAGTCCGCGTCATCCGCAAATAAGGTTGCGTTAATAGCTAGCATAGGATTTACCGCATCCCCTCGAAAGTCATTTTTATTGGCCAGCCTAGTTCCTGTCTCCGTCGCAGCAGACCTTATAACAAATAAGGAGTTCGAATATGCGAAACTACATTTCTCTAAAATAAAATGGACTCTTCAATTCTTCCGGAGGTTTGCCTTATTCTAAGGACTCATAGAATATAATACCCAGTAGCTCACGTAGTTCGTTGGGAAGTTTCCCAAATTATATTGCAGGTGCTCCGTCTGGACCAGGCGACTTAGCGATCTCAGTCGGAATGATTACGAACTAACTGGTGTCGACGAAGTGTACAGTTCTCCTATGGAGAAAGCCGACAGGTAGACGAGTTAAACGAGTGGAAAGAAAGCAAAATGGATAGATCCGCGAGTGAACAACGACTACAACGAATTAGAAGGAATGGATGTTTTACCTTGATCATCTGCTTTCAGTGTTCCGCCAACACACTTTGGGGTAGAAACTGGACCCTGGCATCTTGAAGTGTTCCCTATGAAGCCAAATTAGTTTTTTGGATGTTTCAGAAACTTATTGCGAAACCTAGTAGTCTCGCTTTGATAGATGTTACGTTAATGCTTATGTCCCCTGTATTGCTATGCAGTGCCAGTTGGCCTACAACAACTCAAAAGCAATTTCTTTTTTAAGATGACCGTACTTCCAATTTCAACCGCTTCAGGGGGAGGTGTTTGTGACTGCCTTTGCTCTAGGAGGACACCTGAGGTCCATATCCTTCCTTGATAACGAAATGAAAGTCCTCCAGTGGTCACTTATTCGACCATAAAATTCAATTTTCCATGGCACTTCTGAGTTTTCTTTTGGCGCAGATGGGTAGTCTTATTTTAAAATGCCTGTCTCCACCTATCAGGTAAATTTTATTTAGAAAGCACAGGGAACACGAAATGCAGCGCAGCATAATCGCTGGAAAGGAACTAAGATCAAGACAGTCTGGCTGTCATCCTACTCCAGTCCTGGGTTTGAAGGTGAAGTTCTGAAGGAAAAGCCTGTTCGTTATCCACCATATCAACTTGTAGTTAATTTTGACTGATAGGCCATGTGCAGTTTACGGTTGCCAATCAATAGCAGGACCACTAAACTTTTTGACAAAATAATAACATCTTTCTTCTCAATGTTTTTGTACAGATTTGTTAAAGGAATGCGACCATGGTGAGGTGACGGATTAGGCGAACGGCACGCCACCACTAGTGTTAGCGACCGTGCATTATACGTGAGACGTTGATGTTTAGCAGTTCCACCTCCTTTGCCGGATGACGTACTTGAGCAATGACACGTAGTTTGCCAGGGGCATAAAGTATGACTCCGTCGGACCTGTGTGATCTATCCTCCTGAAGTGCTGATATTTCCTGACTGATATTTGAGATTCCCCACTAGTTTTAGAAGGCTAAGTTGTCTGGTTCGACTTCGTCTATTAAGTTTCTAGGTTTATCCAGTTTGTTGAACTGACCATGTACATCTGCGGAGATAGCCTGTAATGAGCGTCTCGTCTGGGAGTTGCAGCCTTCGCTGGGACAGGTTCCCACCGCAGGATTGACCCCCCGATCAGTATTATTCGACCGCCCTTGCTTTTGCTAATTTTGCCCCATATCCATCCTCTCCCTCCAATCCACCCTCAGTATTCCCATTTCCAGTGCTTTTCTCTGGTCGTGGTCTGACTGAGAAACGCTTCATTTTGCGAATTCTGTAAGGTCATCCTTTATTTTAACAGAGGCGCTAGCTGCACTTCATTTTCCAGGGCGATTTTAAGGGTCCCGAGAATTATTGTAAGTCGTGCCTCTCACCGTTTGCCCTACTTTTAAGATTTTTGGCATCTTAAATTGAAGGATGTGTCGAAAGCAATGTTCGGTATTGTCGCCGCGAATTTCGGATTTTTTGCACATGAAGATTTTTTTTACCTCTTTCGGAACTTTAGCCTACAGAACGCTGATACACCTCGAAGGCATTAAAGATTGAACATGGACCGACGGTACATTCTCCCCCACGAATTTCAATGGAGGCCTCCGACGAAATAACCAACCTCGATGAACTGTCTTTCCGCCTCTAGTTCTCCCACACCTTCCGGGTTTAAAAATAGCTGTGTTTTGACTTACAGTTTCTTCAAAATAGGCGTTCCTTTGGAATAATTCTTAATTAAACCTTGGCAGAAACTTAAATTATCGCATTTCAAGTAAAATTACGCAAGCGCCTTAGCTCGGAAAACATTAGGTCGTTGTTATCCTTTTCCTTTCCGAACGCACAAATTCTTGACTTTCTAAGGAATTCTCCTGGAATTAAAGGGCAGATATGACTTGCTTCGCTTGTCTGGCTGGAAACTCTCATTTAAATATGCACGACCTGAGTACCAAGTCCACTGATATCATTCCCTGCTGGGATGATCTTCGCGGCTTTTAACGTTCCACCGTCTTTTCGACCCCAAGCTATTTGTTAATAATCACGGCGGTTTCCCCCTGATGCCACTTGGTTAGTGGTTTGTCCTATGGACAAAGAGGTGTCATGGTGGCATTTACCCGCACTTTGATAATCCTCGTGGTCTTTTAATGTGTCCTGTTCGCTTCTATTCTAAGCAGACTGTGGGCGATCGCGGTGGGCCCTTCCTATCTCCCCACTTTGACGGCTGTTTCTGCAGTCATTTGAGATACAATGCGATCACATCTACGGCAAGTAGCCCCATCCGGTTTAGAAATTTCTCCTCGATGACGAACTTCTTAAGGCCTAATATATTCTCATCAGCAGGCCAGCTCTGTCCTTCCTAATGAGATATCCTCTTTCAGGTACCTTCAGTTTATTCAGTTTATTTGGTAAGGAGAATAGGCAAAGCCTTTGAAAACCCTATTGATTACATGTCAGCTCGTTAGAAATAACTGTACACGAACAAAAAATGTTCACTATTAAAACAGTACTTGATTCATTTGAGTTGCACTGTCTCAGAGAAAATATTTGTCTGGACCAGGGGTATTAATTCAGATTCAGACTATCGAGGGAGAACAGGGGACACAAATAATCATCCAAGCGTTTCTTGAAGAGTTGCAGGGACGTAGCCTCCACGACTGACTGAGGGAGATCGTTCCATTTCTCCACTACCCTCTGCGTGAAAAATTCAGAACGAAGATTCAGCCTGGACATAGTTGCCCGTAACTTCATCGAGTGACCACGAAGATTGGGTGAAAGGTGCCACTGAAACATGTCCTCAAATTTAAGTTCATACTCAAGGCCATGTATTATCTTGTAGACGAGGATAAGATCACCTCTTTGCTGCCAGATGCGCCGCGGCTTCCGACTTATGTCTTCTCGCACATCGGCTTTTCGAGCTTCTGTATTGCCATTCCCGGCGCACTATCATAAGTGTGAAGAGACAGAAATACATAAGCTAAGACTTGAACTGCCCCCGTAATAATCGTTCCTTTTGTGTTAAACTTTTTGGATATGGAATAATCTATTAAAGCGTCTACTGCCCATAGTGAATGGAGCAAAATTTTTGCTGAAAATTTTGAATTTAGGATTTCAAAATAAAGCTGATTTCTCTCTCCCCCTCTCTCTCTGTCCCATTCGCATGTTGTCCTTCGCTTGAGTGACAATTATGTCTCCTTAAGAACTAACAAATCAAATTCATTTTTGTCTTTTTCAATTAATCTTCGGGAAGTTTAGTCGTCACCCGCCCATTTTTTCATATCCGGCTGGCTATTGTAACACAAATTAAACAATGTACAGGTTTGCTTTTTCATCCCCGTATTCAATTCTGAACGTATTTTGCTGTATTGTTTTTTACTTATAGAGACAGCAACCTCATGGGAGCTAAATAAACTGATAAATAAGTAATGCACTAATAAATAATAAATAGACAAAACGTTTGCACGTCATTTCTAGGTAAGGCATATTAAAACGTCCGCGGTTTGTGGGCTCCAAGCCTGGACACCGTGGTGACCTTTTAGCGGTCATAGCCAACCTATAACACGATTCCACACTTGTATGAAGTCCAGAAAGGCCAGGCGAAACGACCATGCCAAAACGGTTTTAATTGTCAACACTGCCCGTGAAAACAAAGGCAGTGAGTGAAAAGTCAGTTAGTGAAACCGAAACTCACACCCGTTGGAGTATCCGCGTAACCGTTACGCAGACACCAATTTAAACAGGGGTGAATGAATGCGAGCTTAGGAAATGTCTAACGAGCAGACTGACTATAAAAAGTAGTGTATTAAAAGAATATGACAAAGAGCTGCAACAATACATCCACCTAGGCCGGCGGCCGGCGTAAAAACGACGCCGACGGCAAATGCAATGTTAATACACTTGAGTGATAAGGTGGTCGGGAAAATGGATCGACGGCCGTTGCGAGTGGTGCAAATGCCAATGACATTGGAAGAGTTAGGGTGGGGGTTGGTGGGTGGAAGTGGGGTAGGAGAGGTTTGGAAAGATGGAGGGTCACGGGGGTAGGGGGACAGCACAGTCTTTTATTTGAGGCAGGTCCGGAGGCTTCTCTTCGACATTAGCTTAGCCCGACTGACACTGAACACGTCCTCCTTGTCCCCGCGAATGATCTAGCAGGTCTTTCAATGCATGATAGTACGCTGAACGGTCCTTCGAAGGGTGTCTCCAGCGGCTTGCGGACACGGTCACATCGAACAAACACATGGGTGGAATTCACCAGGCCTTCTTCGAAATATGACTCAGTCGGTGGAGTTCGAGGTGGAACTCGGGAAAGTGTGTGCATTAACTGTCGCAAACGATGAACAAAGTTGATGTGACTCTCATCGACAGCACGAGAGGTTGGGGTGACCAGCTCTCCTGACAGTCGGAGGGTAGGACCAAACACCAATTCGTCAGCGCTGCCATCCAGGCTCGACTTCAGTGTCGAGCCAAAGTCAGGGAGCACAAGGGGCAGGTCGTCAAACTAACTGGCTGGGTCTTCCAAGGCACGCAGGACGGTCTTCAGCTGGTGGTGGAGACGTTCGACCACGCCGTTGGCAGCTGGATGGTATGCCGTCGTCCGAATGCGCGTACAGCCAAGAAAGTTGAGGGGGGCTTGGAAAAGGGTAGACTCGAAATTGGCTCCTTGGTCAGTCGTAAATGTGGATGCGGCATTGAGACCGGTGGTCCAACGACTGACAAAAGCCTGCACACTCGACAAAGGAATGGTTTTAGCCGAGCGAGTGTACCGATCACCGGGGGCAGGAAGGTGAGTATGGCCATTGGATGGAGGCGAGGAGGTTGCGACATCCAGGTGCACACGACTGAATCGCGCGTCGGCGATGGAGAAAGTGCCAGGCGGGGAATTGCTATGGCGCCGCGCCTTGTTCTGCCGACATCTCAGACACGATCGGACCCAAGCTTCGGCGTCGTTGTTCATGTCAGTCCAGACGAACCTTTCCGCGAGTAGCTTTTGAGAGGCTCGGATCCCCGGGTGAGAGAGTCCATGCAGAGCTTGAAATACAACTGGACGCATCGGGACGGACACAAAATGGTGATAAAAGAGAGTCGAGATGGCATGAAATATAGTACTAGTACCGGTGGTCAGAGGAACGTTTTTGAGTTGGGCACCACTTACGGACTCGTCATCATGAAAACCGACTCGTTGCTCAGCCGTCATGGCGCTAAGGTCAATCCCGTGTGAGAGTTGGAGGTAAAATAGTGACGGTCTGGACAGCATGTCAGCCACCTCACTCCTAAGGCTATCAATGTGGCACATATCGATGGTGAACTGGGAGATGCAGTCCACGTGTGCGATCTCTCTCGGATTGTACTTGTCGGAATGGGAACGAGAAGCAAAGGTCAGTAGCCTGTGGTCGTGAAAACAATGAAGTCCCGACCCACTGGGAAATACTGGAAATGATTCACAGCCAGGTAAATGACAAATACTTCACGACCAAAGGTATCGTAGAGGGTCTCAGACGACAAGAGCTTTTTGAGACAAAGGTCAGTGGTCGAGTAGAACCAGCGAGGTGTTCCTGAAGGTCTGCACCTACGACCACGGCCGAAGAAGCTACCATCAGGGACAGGTGAGCTTGGGGAGCGGTATGCGTGAGCAAGGTGACGTTGGAAAGAGAACTCTTGATTTTCTCAAAAGCCGCCAATGCTTCACCAGTCAATTCGAGGGGGGTTTTGGGACCAGAAGGCATGTTGGCGATTCGCAGCATAAGGTCAACACATTTCGGAAGAAACCGGCGGAAAAAGTTGGCCATTCTGAGGAATCGCTTCAAATGACGCTTGGAGGTTGGTGGAGGGAAACCGCGAATTGCTTCAACCTTGGAGGAGGGGGGACCTTAAACCTCCAGAGTATATATGATGATCGAGGATTTCGAGCAATTGCACACCCAGAACTCACCTGGAGGGGTTGGTGATAACGCCAAACTTGTCGAGGCGGTCAAACACTAAGGCGAGGTGTTCTTTGTGTTCTTCGGCATTCGGGCTGGCCACCAAGACGACATCAGTACAGGCGTGCACAAACGTTAGGCCGCGTAAGACATGGTTAATGAACCTCTGGAACATTTGGGCGACATTACGAAGACCGAAGGACATGCGGATAAGTTCAAAGAGACCGGAAGGTGGGGTGATGGCGGCTTTGGTGATATTCTCAGGGACCACAGGGATCTGATGAAAGGCACACAACAGGTCAATTTTCAAGGAAAGTGCTTCGCTAAAAGTACTCTGGCGAAATCCTGAAGATGTGGCACAAAGTATCGACCGGGAATTTTGGCATTGTTGAGGACACGATAATCACCGCAGGGTCTCCAGTTGCCCGATGTCGCCTTGGACACCATGTGCAGATGGGACGCCCAAGGGCTTTCGGCTTTCCGACGGTCGGATGATGCCGAGTTGCAGCACGTGCTCAAACTCTGTCTTTGCGGCCCGCAGGCGGGTAGACACCAGTCGTCTAGATCTAGATAAGACAAAAGAACTTGATGTGCCGATGTGATGAACAAACTCAGGCTGAACCTCGCTACTGCGAAAATGGGGGGTGGTAATCTTCAGGTGTTGAAGCTGCAGCTCCCGATAGCCACAAGCAATACATGTACCCAGAACAGATCGGTTGCAGAGAGTTACAAAGGGAGTTAATTCACGAACAGACAGACCAATTGTGCGGTCGAGGGGACGCGAAAATTGGCGGTCAACAAGGAGATCGAACTCGGTAAGAAAGTCTGAGTCGAGGATTGCATGAGGGACATCAGCAATCCCGAGGATTCGGGAGGACGACCGACGAAGCTCAGTGTCTACGGTGAGGTACAGGATGCCAAAAGTGAGAATGGGGGAGCAGTTAGGAGCTTGGAGATGAAGGTCAGAGCTTAGAAAACGACACTCGGATGCAGTGGAAGGGACGACACTGATTTGGGCTACCGTGCCACTAGGAAACGTTTCCGTGTCACGCTGTCGCAGACAACTAAGTATACTGTTCCAGTAAGATGTTTCTTCAAGTAGATATTCGGAAAGAATTCGATGCTAGCAACACCTATGTTGTTGAAAAACAAACCACTAAAACCTACGGGAAGCATCCGAAATTATTTATTGTAGATGGCGTAAATAGTTTGTCGAGTGGAAACGTCAAGCAGAACAAAATAATTCCTAATTCCATCAGCAAACCAGGCCACGTACATCTCGATAAAAAGCACAATATTTGTCCACTCTGCGTATAAAGAACAAAGGAGTCTAACGTGAACTCAGTCTGTCCCGAGAGTATTCAGAAGGCGTCCTTCAGTTTGTGAGTATACACGGAGCTTTTGGGCAAAAAAGCGCATATATCGTCTAAGTTATCATTACTGTGGCTTTCTATATTCATCCTTAAAAGAGAAATCATGACATCGCGAGTCCTGAAGGGTAGAATGATTCTTTGGAATTTACACAAGGAAGTGCATTTTCCTCGGGTTATTGACTAGTGAGAGACACAAAATGAACTATCTCGGGACGAGGCTCCGGAAGAAAACAGAATAGGGAGGAAGGTAGTTAAAATAAGGAGTACGAAAGTACTACAGGGAAAAGAGCGTTTCATTGACAGACACTGTTAATAAACACGCAAGGATCTTATTTGGAAGACGGGCGTTGAGGTTAATGTATTTATGCATATAGAACCTGTTCGAAAACTGCATAAGCTGAAAATGTTAGTCCACGAACAAACAGTGGGTGTCATCATTTTAACGGTACAGTACCTGTGCTAACTCATGAAATGCCGAGGTCAAAATTATAGTGGAAAATGTAGCGTATTTTTGGTGTCGTTATTTGTGTTTATTTAGTTGAAATAAGTACGAAAAGACCGTTTGCTGAAGGAAAGTTTGATACGGATCTGTATATTAAATAGAAAACGGGCCGGATTTAGGCGAAATCGGAGGATTCCTGATATTCAAGCAGTTTCCTACGCTATTAAAGCTTTCGGATCGAAATTCTTCGTGTTACCTTATTAATCTGTTTAAGGAGATTAATAAAGGGACGAAATTTTTCAATGTACTTTCGAACAAAAAGAAAAAATTAAATTTCAATATCAAGAAAATCAGGGAAATGCAGATAAATTATTTCTTAAGTTGTTCAGGAAATAACGTGCGATTCTCCATCTAAAAATTCTTTTTACAAATGCGTAAAGTTTTATGTTTCAAAATACCGAAATAAAAAAGTTTATCAGTGTGATTGTTTTACCAGACTGAAAATGCGTGTCGTAAACGAATATATATTGAGTTCGCGCGACATGCCGTCACTTTTCTCTACCTCGCCAAACGATACCTATGTCTAAACAATACTTATCCGAAGTTGACTTCCAGCGCATTCGAAAATTAGCGGCGGAGGGAATCCCGCGTGAGTCGTTAGCTAGTATTTTCAATATTATTTATTTTTATCTCAGTAAATAATATTTTCTTAACCGACCTTTGCTTTGTTTCTTTGACACATCGTTTATTTTCCGCTATCAGACTTTGGGAGCCGTAGTGTTTACCGATTCTGCGTTAAAGTCGTTAACCTGTGTTAATTCGTGACATTTCATGAGTTAGCACAGGTACTGTAATATAGCTTAATTGGGGTAGAGAAGAACACAAGTTATCTATAAGACTAAATCAAAACATCAGAAGAGATAGGAGGAGCCGAGAAGGAGGAGTCGTTTTCCAGTTTAATTATCATAACACTTCGGTCTAAGAGCAGTATATTACGATACTGGGATTAGATTTTTCACCTTTAAATATTTCCTCCAATTACATCTGGACATTGCCATTTGCGGTTGTCTACTGCTCTTTTAACCAGACTGTCGAAGGCAGTGTTCAACTCCTTACCGGAATTAGGCCAAACATGCTCAAACAATGATGTCCTTAGCTTTGGACATTGCGAGGCTCGCAATGTAGAATGGCAGGCTTGGACTCTACCGAATCATGTGGAAGTATTCAGTCATCAGTTATCGCTAACGACAGCAGAAAGGTACTCTATCACGATATAACACTTGATACAAACGTTAGATATGAAAAAAACTTTCAAACAATTTTTAAAGACACAGCATCCCATCCTCCGAGGCGCTATCGGAAATCCCATAGTTGATGCCCAGTTAACCGATGAGAACTTCAATGATTTCTTGTCCAAAGACTCGACCACTCCGCTTCCGACCATCCAGGCATTGACCGGGCAGTTCTAGAAACTATAACTTTCACTCTGTGGGACGTGACTGTTGCGATTCGGCGTTTTCGTCAATCTTATATTCCAGGCTCTGATGGTGTCCCAATAAGCATTTTAAAAGCCGATGCAAATATGATTTTCCATTCCCTATTATGCGAGATATTTAATCTCGCTCTTATAAGTGAAACTTATCCTACCGTCTGGGAGGAATCACACATTTACCCATTCCTAAGCACGGCAACTCTACATAATTTGATGACTTTCGGCCAATAAACACCCTCCCCGCAGTTTCGAAGATCTTAGAGATCTTGGATGATTGTCACTTGAAACTGTCCTCTTTCGGAATAGGTGGCAAACTTATAAATTTTATATCCTCTCACCTGGGCACTCGTAAACAACGAGTTAAGATTTCAAATACTTCCTCCACCCCCACACGTGTGAGGAGTTGAGTCACTCATGGTAGTATACTCGGCCCGCTTTTATTTTGCCTTTTCTTTAATGATGTACCCGATTTATTTCAGAATAGCAAGCCCTTCATGTCTGCCGATGATCTTAAAGTTGCATACCGATATAAGCCGGCAGATCGTTAAATCGCGCTTGAGCTCCTAAAGATCGACCTACAGACATTCGCCCAGTGGTGCCGCACATGGCGCCTTTCTCTTTCTTGGCATAAGTGCTCAGTCATGGTGGTTGGCGACGACCGCCAACCTCAACTAAGTATTGAAGGTCACGCCATAAATGTGCCTGGGGTTATTAAGGATCTGGGCGTATCATACTCCAAGAGTTTCAATCTCTCGGAGCACTGTGCCTTGATAGTCTCCAAAACACGTAGAACGACCGGCTTTATCCTCCGAAACTTTAAAACTAGCGAAATAAGTATGCGTCTTTATAACATGTACGTTAGACCTGGCCTGGAATATGTTTCGTTTTTATTTAGCCTCATGCGTGCTGCTGAGCGAAAGAAAATATAATCCGTTCAACGTTTTTTTTACCAAGAGTGTCTTAACCCTGGAACACCGACACTTGTCTTTCCAAGAACGTTGCCGGCTTACAGGCCTTGATCCGTTATGGTTCGTAGATTGCAAAAGGGACTATTTTTGCTATTTAAGTCAGTTTATTAAGGGAATGAGGCTTTCGCCCTTGAGCTCCCCATTCATATCGAGAAACAAAAATAAAGTCATCAATTACATCAGCAAATGCGGAAGGTTCAAAAGTTAGCGGTAAGTGTGAGCCAGGCGCAAACTGCCGCCGCTAAAACAATCGTGATTATATGTACAGTAGTTCCTCAACAAATGAGCATCTAGTCTACACATCAAGGATTCGACACTTTCGGAAGAACCACCGCACTAGGGAGTCCGTTCCCTGTCCCAATGACCCTGTGAGAAAAGGCGTTCCGTCGGACGTCCGAATGAGCCAGCTTCCTCTGCAGTTTGAAGGGATGACCACGCAGACGGTCAGTCCCGGCAAATTCGAAGAATTCTTCAAAGTCTAGAGCACACTCACGGCCTCTGACAATCCTGTAAGTTTAAATGAGATCGCTGCTCAGTTGCCTGTAATTGGAAAGAAACAGATTTATTTCGGTCAGCATGGTTTCCTAAAGCAGATGATGAAGATTCATGACCATCTTCGTACCCATCGTCTGTACTCTTTCCAGTCGTTGATAATCTTTCTTTAACTACGGCCGCCAGGCCTGGACTGCATACTCTAAGTGAGACTGGACGAATGCCCCATAGGTTTTTCCGAACAGATCTTTATCGATCTGCACAAATCCTTGCCTCAGCGCAAATAACACCCTTATTGCACTTCTGGCTGCCCTTTGGCACTGTGCTGATGGTTTCAGCGAGGAGGTCATTAGGACACCAAATTCTTTCTGTTACAAAACATTTGAAAGGGACTGCCACCCAGGATGTATTGAAAGGAATCGTGCTCCTTACTGGTCTTTTTGGTGCGGATAATTTGGGATTCATACTCCTTCCGTGCCTGACGGATACATTTTTTGACTGCATTTCGTTGGCGACGAAATTCTTTGAAATGCGCTGGTGACGCAGTTTACTTGAATATTTTCCATCTTTTGATTTTCTTCCGTAGCTGCCTATTTAGATCCCTAGTTAACCAAGCTGGTTGACTAGTTGTTTTTTGTACTTTAGTTGAACAACAGCGCCTAATCAGATCGAGTGAAATCGTCTTAAAAGATCTCCAGTCGTCCTCCGGATCTCCCCTGAGTAATTGGTCTCAATTCACGGACAGCAATTCGTTCTTCATCGTATTAAAACCTGCTCTTATACAATCGCATCTTGAACCCACTCAGTTCTTTAAGACATCATGTTCACCCCCGACGTAACAGTAACCGTGAGGTGTTTTTAGTTCTTACTCTGACACGTTCTGTTAAATATTGTCGGTTTTTTCTGTAAATGCAATTGCTATTTGGAATAAACTACACAGGAATGTAAAAAACCGGCAAAATTATCCTTTGTTCAAGAGAACCATTACTCGATTTTTGCATTCAGAAAAGCTCTCACCAATTTTGGATGCTGAATCCAATGATCGACTCTACCGTAGCGATGGTGATTGTGGTCTCCGAACAATATGGCCGGCCTACCCAGGAAAAATTTCTTTGGCCAGCAGCTACAGCTGTTCTTCGGCGCCTCTATTTTGGCTATCCCCAAATTCATGAAAGGGATTGGCGACTGGTAATATCCGATACCGTGCAACCTCCTCCCCCCTTCTTGACAGTCGAGAGTTTGTGAAAAGCTCCCACAAATTTTTCAGCATATTTGGTAAGGAGAATAGGCAAAGCCTTTGAAAACCCTATTGATTACATGTCAGCTCGTTAGAAATAACTGTACACGAACAAAAAATCTTCGCTTTTAGAACAGCACTTAATTCATATGAGTAGCATTGTCTCGGAGAAAATATTTGTGGGGACGTGGGGTCTTACTTCAGATTCAGACTGTCGAGGGAGAACAGGGGACACAAATAATCATCCAAGCGTTTCTTGAAGAGTTGCAGGGACGTAGCCTCCACGACTGACTGAGGGAGATCGTTCCATTTCTCCACTACCCTCTGCGTGAAAAAATTCAGAACGAAGATTCAGCCTGGACATAGTTGCCCGTAACTTCATCGAGTGACCACGAAGATTGGGTGAAAGGTGCCAATGAAACATGTCTTCACAGCTAAGTCCTTGCTCAAGGCCATGTATTATCTTGTAGACGAGGATAAGGTCACCTCTTTGCTGCCTGTAACACAGAGGGAATAAGTTAAGGAAATTCAGTCTGTCTGTGTAGGATCGGCTTTTTAGACCGTTAACCAGCTTTGTTGCACGATGTTATGCCCGTTCGAGGCATGCTTAGTCCTTTGCTAGCCATGGCCGCCATGCTTGTATGCCATATTCTAAGTGGGGCCGAACAAAAGTGCCGTAAACTCTCCTAAAAAGGTCTTGGTCAAAGTTTACGAAAGTCCTTTTGATCGCATGCAGCACTCCCATGGCGTTTTTTGCAGCCTTGTGGCACTGCAGTGTTGGTTTCAGGTTGTTCTGTATCCAAACCCCGCGATCCTTCTGTGAAGATTCTGCGGGGAGTCTAATATCTTTCAGGTGATATGTCCTCAGGCTCTCATTTGAATGAGAGTTGGTTGGGCGCAGATGAAGTACGGCACACTTCTCCACATTGAAATCTAGAAGCCATTTCTTCGACCACGCTTGCAGTCGGTGCAGATTATCTTGAAGGGATCTCGGATCATTTGGACCCTTAATGACTTGCCAGAGCTTAACGTCGTCGGCAAACATTATTTTGCCGCAGTCCAGTTCCTGAAGGCTGTCATTAACATAAAGGACGAGGAGCAATGGTCCCAGAACTGAGCCTTGAGACACACCACTGGTCACGTTCACCCATTCTGACATATCATCTCCGATACAGACACGTTGTTTCCGACCAAATAGAGACGTCCTTATCCAGTTCAGAAGATCTCCCCGGATGCCGATGACGCTCAATTTGTGAAGAAGACGTTGGTGAGGGACAGTGTCAAAAGCTTTGCGGAAATCGATGTACACGACATCGACCTCAAAACCCTCTTCTAGAGCCCTGGTTCAGATCTCCAGACAAGCTAGCAGATTTGGGAGGGAGGAACGTCCTCTCCGGAAGCCATGTTGAAAATCCTGCAAGATAGTATTTTCTTCACAAAACTGCTGTATAGCGCTCTTTACTATAGCTTCCATAGTTTTGCAAGGGAGGCAAGTTAAGCTAATAGGCCTAAAGCTGCTTGCTATCATCCTGCTACCTCCCTTATGTAAGGGAAGGAGGTTAGCTGTCTTCCACTGTGATGGCAACCTTCCTGTTCTCATTGGCAGCTCAAAGAGAGTCGAAAGGGGCTTTGACAGCTCCGTTGATAGCTCCTTAAGTATCAGCCCGGGAATTACGTCGGGTCCAGGAGACTTATCAGGTTTTATTCGACTGAGGAGGCGTCTTACTTCTTCGAAAGAAAAGACAATGGTTTCAATGACGGCAGTATCTTGACGCATTTGAAGCTCCCGGCTGTCTCGTTCCATTTCAAACTGCTGATTGTCTTCTGAGGACTCCTCCGTAAAATCCGATTGAAAAAACTGAGACAGTAATTGCACTCTCTGAGGCTCTTCAACTAATAAGTTTCCGAGGATATCCTTAAGACACGCAATTTCGTCCCTATGTTTTCTCCTACTGCGGATGTACCCGTAAAACTTCTTGGGACATGTAATGGATTCTGCCATCAGTCGGCGCTCGAAAGAAGTTCTAGCAACCCGTATTTGTTTGCGGCATTTATTGCGCTGATCCTTATATTCGGAGAATGACCTTGGATCTCGAAGTTGCAAATACTTTTTCCATAGTCTCTGTTTCTTCTTCATGGTCTTTTTTGTCGTCGGATTGACCCACGGCGGTCGCGCCCATTGTCTTGTTATTTTTATTGGACAATGGGTATCAATTAAACGCTATATAATCCCGCGAAAGTAATGCCAAAATTCGTCTGAATCTCCCACGTTGACCAACCAGGTTTCCTTTAAAAGAGGACGTCTCATTGTGTTAAAGTCACCCTTCCAAATATTTCTGCACCTCTTGATTTTTGGTTGTTGGTTGGATAGGAGAGAGCACACGCAGGTAAAAGCAATATTATCGCTTAAACCGACTGGAGGTTGTGGATTCACTCCCCTTATGAGTCCTTCTTCTTTACTGAAAACGAGATCTAAACAGTTAGATCGTTGTCCTTCTCTCATTCTTGTCCCGAATTTTATGTGCTGGATGAGGTATTCATTCAGGGAGAGTTGTAGTAGCTTGTGGTCAAATGACGTGGACGGGGCGTTTGTTAGGGGAATGTTCCTGTCTATTCCTGGAGCGTTGAAGTCACCCAGAAGTAGTAAGTTCTCCTGCTTACATAACAACTCCAGTGCACCAAGTAATTTCATATCGGCGCTTTCATTCGAGCTAGGAGGCCGATAGACAACACACAGGTTCAATGTCGGTAATTGTTTGATAAATATCTTGCATGAAATTATTTCAAAATTTCGGGGCGCACCATCGGATATTTCTCGTTGACAGCACGCAATTTCATTTGACACATAAATAGCTGTGCCTCCTCCTCTACGCTGAAAACTGTCACAACGGAACAGTTGGTAGCCTTCATTACTGACTTCGCTACTACTTATTTCCTCAGTCAACCATGTCTCTGTTAGGACAATTATGTGTGGCTTCTGTTCAGAGACTAATAATCTGAGTCCATCTAGCTTGTTTAGAAGACTCTTACAGTTAGTGTAATAGATTTCTAGACAGCGGACACTGGTGCGAGCAGCCTCAGGAGTTGGCAGCTTTGCATCGGTTAGGCTGTCAGAATGACTGGCATCGGCCACAGAAATGTCCTTTTGACCTGAATTATTTGTCCGTTTTTGATTTCTAGATGTGTTTCGCCGCTGCTTCTCCGCTTTTAGAGGCTGAATCCACTGATCGCCTCTACCGTAACGATGGCGTTTTTGATCTCTGAGCACAATGGCCGTCCCACCAGGGACAATTTCTTTGGCCAACAGCGACAGCTGTTCTTCGGCGCTTCTGTTTGCACTAATCCCAACTGCATGAAAGAACTTGGCGACTGATAATATCGGATACCGTGCAACCCCTCCCTTGCTGACGGTCGAAAGTTTACCGCCAGCAGTTTTTTTCTCTGAACCCTCCAATCCATAAAACACCCATCAATTATATTTTTATTCCTTTTCCGCAGTAGTTTTTTCACTGCTGGCGGCTTTGTGTTTAACGCTTCCCTGACAATGCCTGTAAACTGGCATTAAATAAAATTATTATTGTTATTATCCTCGAGGAGCAGAAGGTATGTGATCCACACTTTTGCTGGCAAATAGGTTCTGTTGATCGGATTATAACTATTTTCGGATACTACGTGCTCTCTCAGTCTAAAACCACGGAACAGTGGAGCATAAACATTTGGATAGGTGAGTTCGCTAAAATGCGAAGGAGGTTCCAGCGTTATCGTGAACTACCATGAAGCGGGGAGCAGTTAGATGCTTTTCAGGCTCCATTCAGTCCCTCGGCGAAAAGCATGATTGGCTCTAACCGCGCACTCAGTCGGAGGAGAACGAATAACTGTCAGAAGTTGATAAACCAAGAGGTTCAGGTCACACCTAAAGAAAGAGAAGGTGCTGAAAATGACTTCACCTTACGGTGAGTAACGAACACCCGTGAAAGCACAGACTGCAACGTGATAGCGGTAAAAACGAAACTGATGGACGTCAGTTAAACGTACTACTGAATTGACTGCAACAGCCCAGAGTTCTCCGCGGCTACTTAAGTAAATACGAAATAAATCGCACCCAGTCCCAGAGCCTAACAAAAGCCCTACTTCGCTTTATTTTCTCTTCATCAGCATTCACTCATGGACAAATCCCCCTCCCCCTCCGCCTCCGCCTCCTCCTCCCCTCTTTCTCCTCTTCCCCCTTCTCCTCCTCCTCCTCCTCCTCCCCCTCTCCCTCTCCCTCCTCCCCCCTCATCCTCACCCTTCCCCTCAACCTAATCACGAATGATAATAAAATACGGCGCCGGTTGCGTCAGAAGACAAACTGTAATCCCCATGGCATCGACGAGGATAGAATCGTTTTGAATGAAACCGTTCAAGTCAACCGGTTCAGGTGGAATTTACCAATATGCACGTCGGGAACTAGTTGACGTGCTGGGAAAACCAGTACTGATGATAGCCCCAAGATTCATGTATGAATGTAAACTACTGGATGAGTGAGAAACTACCTTTCTCTCCCCCGTCTAAAAGTGACCGTTTAGACTGCAGTCAGAAAACTCTACCCTATTATTAAACCTTTAATTTCGTGTAAACTCATGGGACGACTTATAAAGAGACCTTTACTGACGCACCTGGAGTAGACGAGCCAATGGTAGGTCAACCAACAAGCTTTTGCAGAGGTCACGCGGGTCTCATACGTGTTCTTTGTTTGCAGGAACAACAACCAAAAGTTACTGACTACAGCTACCGAATTTATCCAATTTCCTTTGACTTAGAGAAGACCTTCTACCACTGTCTCCAATGAAATATGTGACAGAACGAGTTGTATAGGATAACTTTCAAGTGATAAGACTTCGTACCACCCAGACTGAAAAGTGTAATTTCTGGTCAAATGGCATCCGAAATGGCACCAGTATAAAGGGCAGACCTGCTGGTTTGGGTATTGAGTCTATTACTCTTTCTCGGTGAAATCAGCGACTACACCAACTATCATAACTGTGAAGTCGTAATGTCTGCTGACTATATAGGAATCTTAAAGCAGTCATATTTGGGGAATGCGTACAGAAACTTCGAGGAAGCGTTGACAAACTGTCTATTTAGCCCGGTAACGAGTTCCTAAACTTAAATATATGCAAATGTTTAGTCCGGTCGTAGACGCTTTCTAATATAACAGTATTACATAAACGGAATTTCATCAAAGGAACTGAACGCACAAAAACATTCAAACATTTGAGTGAGTAAAACTTGATGTCATCAGGACACCGTGCATAATCGCATATAACTGGTAAAGGTTCTAACGAAATCTCCATAGAAATATAAGAGAACACTATTAAGGATAGGGAATTGTGCGAAATACATGAAAAGGGAGCATTAGTTGGAATATGAAAAATTGTCAAGTATAAAGGAATCGCTCAGAGAGGCGGACTCACGAACATCTTTCAGATGACTGACAATAATGTACCGCCAACAACAAGCACGGAGTAGGATCGGAGACGAAGTGATAACTGTAGAGAATGAGCTTTGCGGGTTGGTAGTTGTGGATTGTCAGTTTTCGAGGGGAGGGGGGGAACACCGGCTATCCGCAAGGACACGATATCATACCGATTCATTCTATATCGAAGTGGAAGGGAGGCCAAACAATGACTTTTTGACACACGTAAACAACTCTTTTTCGGTTGAGGTTGAGTCATTACACTTGAAACTTGGAGAGCTCGAGAAATTTTGGCCATATCTCCATCTCCTATGTAGAGTGACTTTCTTCATAATCGCAGCACAAAAAGGCCGTCTTCATACAGATAAACTGACGATAAGTTGGCCAGGAAGGATGACAATCATGATCACTTGACTACTTCCGGAAAAACTGTTCAATAATACCAGATAGAATAGCGACTACAAAGGACTGCCAAAATTGATCTGAGGTCGTAGTAACCACGTTTTGATTGGTTTTGCGGTGGCGCGGGCCCGGTTGAATTTCTGGTTCTTCGGTGGTCGTTCAGTTCAGTTCAGTTCTTTGTTAGTTCAACTTATTTTCCTTTTCATCGACTTCTTTTTTAAGAGCAACCTTTCGTTATGTGTGGGCGAATTTTTGCGTCACTTGGTTTCTTTTCAAGCCGTCCGATGGAGAGGCTACTTGGTATACACCTGTTAGAACAGCTGTTATTGTTCTGGAACAATCTTTGTTATGTCTCAGAAGTGTCAATATTAGAATACTTTAGTACTAGTCTCCAAATTGTCGAAACGGCCAACCGGAGAATTTGCGTGTGCTCGTGCCTTTGACGGCGTTCGCAATGGCTCATTTAGCTGGCGTCATCTTGGATGATCGCCCCCAACTGGATTCGGCAGAACAAAAACTTTAGTCAGTAGGTACTCCAGGCGAGCCTATCGTAGGTCATTGGACGGAACGTGCTCGCGGGATAAGCCCTACTCGCATCCACCCACTCTTTTGTGACTCGAACGTCTTTAAACAGGACGGAGCCATCGCTGTCCGAGTTCGGCGACTTGCCGATTAGGCTTGTCTTATGCTGAATGTATGCGAAGGCGGTTCCAAACCGCATAAAAATAATAGTGACCGGCTGGATCTCCAGGTCTGTAATGTTATATAAAATTACCTTTTGTATGGGTATGTTTTGACTATCAGCAGACTACTTCAGAGCTTTTTAAGACATCACAAAACCACGATGGTTTCCCATAATCTGTCTACATCTCATTTTTCTGCTTAAATTTTAAAGTACTCTGCATCTGAGACTTAAGCATGGAACCGTTAACGGATGGCAAGCTTGCCTATGAGGATTTGCAAGAGATAAGATGCTCGACGACTTACGGTTTATGTGGTTCTCTAGACTCTGACTAAGTTTATTTTACTAGATCAGACTGGGTGGACCTCACGTCTCGCTGCGGACAGAAATATAAAAAAGACGAACATCCTACTAATGCAAGAGCAGCGCAGCCTTTTAGCTGTCATAAAAAAGTTTATTTTTTGTCAGGATAAGGACCTCTTCAATCTGCACCAACTATCACAATTTCTGGCAGCACTGTAATACTTTTGACACTGAAGACTAGATTTTATATCACCCACGTCCTGCCCATGCTCCTGTATCAGTCAGAGTGAGTCTTAGTAGACTGAAGTCATAATCAAGCTTAAGACCATCAGCCACTGTTGCCTGAGGAAAAAAGCAGGTTTAGCTAACCAATGTAGAGATGCCTGTCCCACACATATCAGTGTGCACAGTCATCAAAGCATGTTGTCAGTCTGCATCCTCGCCACTGGCTCGGTTACATTTAGTTTTTATCGTTATACTTACCAAATTGTATGCTGTTTGCACTAACAGCCCCGGGGCAAAAGTCAGAGGCGAGCTGCGGATCCGTGGCACTTACAACGCATCCAAACTGTTGCATCACAACCTAGTTCGTTTAGTCGAAGTAAACTTATCGAATGAGAAAACGGATACCTCCCATTTTACCGGGTTTTACATGCTACTACAGCCATTGACACGTTTCTTCTACTCTCTGTCGGGGCCGAGCAGCAGCCAGAGTTGAGTAACCTAGCATCAAGTCCTTAGTTGACTATTATGCCTCAGGAAGCCATCCGGTAGTAAACTTGCAGACAATTTGTGGTAGTGTACTGTTTTCTGGCCATTTGGGCAAACCATGAGTTTTCATTGCGCCCACAGCTAAGTGCGGATTTAGTTCAACGCCGGCTCACTTTTCGCAAAATTTGCAACTGCCAATCCCTGCTTGCTGAATAAAAAGTGGATGACGAGCTAAAACATCACAGCATATTTAGCTTCTAGCTGCAGTAACGATATTGCGTAATCCACTAGAGGCGAAATATGCGACCTACGCGACGGCGACGACAACAATACATAGTTAAGTCGCGCAGTTGTTTTCCAGATATTTTGGAGCTTTATCGGGACAAAAATCGCAGAATAATGTCACTTGTGCATGTGCTGCCCAGCTTCTACAAGTCCTGAGCCTTTTCTTAAGGGATGCAGCGGGCTTTTTAGACTACACTCACGCGTTCTAGTCGTCATACACACACTTTATAGTTTGGTGCAGTCAGGGGATTACTGATACCGGGCAAGTTTCACTTACTGATACTTAATATGGTCTTGATAACGCCTAGTCTAGCCGGCGTCAGTGATGTTGTGAACAATGCCTACCAGTGGCACTCAGATTTTCAGTTTACCTCCCGCCCCCGGTTAGCCAACAGCCAAAGGGCAGGGAACGAAGGACGCGCTCGAACTATTTCGTTTGTCTTTTGCGGATGACCCTTGATACCCATGCGATGTTCGAACGAGTTCGGACTTTGTCATTTTAGAGGACGTCGTATTTTCACTTCGGGGTGTTTGACAAACGGCGGCAGCCTAAAACTTTCAAGTACACTGCCTAGCTTTCACAGCAATGTGGGAGGACTGACCGGACGGATCCCGCCACATGTGTGTTTGTGGCGACTGATAGATGTCGATGGGCCAGTAAACACTCTTGAATGTTTACAGAATGCCTCCGAGAAGCGTTGAATCGGGGAACGATGTCTCTGGTACTGCATTCACTTGACATAAACTTGACCCTTAGATATTGTCGACCGACCACTTCAGAATTAATAAGGAGCACCTCGACTCGGTACCACAAATTCACCTCGTAGTCTCATTCTACCACGATATCGTCTTAGCTGCCCGCCACGACTTCGTCAACTGTCTTTCCGCAGATCTCTAGGTTTAGAAAGATTAGATCATTCTCGATACCGACCGGAAGTTTCTCGCAAGAGGCTATCCTGTAAGCATTTTTCGCGATTAAACTTGTCGATCTGATGACCTTCCGGCAGATAACTGACTCTTTAAGAAAATGTAGACCTAACCCCAACAGGATCTTTGAAAGACCGCGGATTGTCGCTTTGCAGTCCACTGGCTGCCTTTTCCTTTCTAGGTTCAGAGCTATTCTTTGGGCAAGTTATGTCGGGTGCACCATAAAGTTGGGCCATTAAGAGCGACGTGCCTAAACGGTATTTTGAACGCCAATCTGGAAGAGGGGTGCGTGTCTTTTATTTATTTTTCAGTTTTTGCCAGTAACAGTGTCCGTTAGGGGTGTCATGCACTCAGACTTAATTTTGTTAACGCTGTCCTGAGAGGCTCGGTTTATAGTTCGACCGATAATGTGGTAGGATTTGCACAGATAAAGTTAGCCACATTGTCGTCCGATAATAAAACTTTTTGAGTAATGGTAGTTTGCCTATCGAAAATGACGGCATCCACCGCTACCCCACGAAGTGGGCGCAGGAGTTACTTGTGCGTGGATTTGTTTGTACTGAGGCAGACTTGTTCTGCATCTACCCCATTCTCCGGTGCTCCGACGGCAGGACAAGCGGAGACGGACATGAGTGCAGTGGCCTGCAAAGCTAAACAGTCCATCAACGCTCGTCTCACACGACTTAGTCCCCACCACACATGCATCGGACTACATTTAAGAAGGATCTCGGATCTCACGTAAGTGAGAGTGCTACAAAGGTTATAGTAAGAAGTAGCTGTTGCAGCCCGGCTCTTAATCATGTTAAGAACCGATTTATCACGTCAGTTGAAAACATTCCTAGCAAGTCATAACTGATAGCGCGTCTTGATAGATTTAAGTGCGTCATATCTACTTTAGCGAGGAATTCGCTGGTGTGCCTCGAGGATGGAGTCGCAATATTGGCCTCACTCTCTCTTTCCTCTCACATGCACCATTGACCTGTCCACGTTAGGCTGACCGGGAATGAGATTGCGCGTAGCAGTCGACAGAGCCGAGTGGTCCGTCTGCGCGTTTCACACACGATCTAGTCCCTACAGCACTTGTACCAGGCGGCCTCAAATGACGCACTCGTGGTGTAAGTGGGATTTCCACATCTTTACATGCGACTTTTCGCCTGTCATATGGGTTCTGGAAAACTCCATCGCATGCGTTTTGCTGTTCTGTGAGATATGCTGTTAATAGCAGTAATGCATACCCGTGTGATCATGTGCAATCGAATTGAGTTTCTGTATGCACATAAGACAGTGTTGTCAGTGGGTCTGTATTAAGTCTTGTTACCAGAGATCTTCGTACGTGCGCGTATGCCAGAAGGGGTCTACGCGATGTCTTAGTGGTCCGAGGCAGAATGTGCAGGTAGGCCTGTGTAACAAGTGTATATTGGGGCTCCAGACACTGGTTCACCGGCCTCGGTACGATTGATTCACAAGTGACTGACCAGGCCGATCCTTTTTAGAAAGTGCGGTCGCAATGAGAACGGGTTGGGAGTGAGCCAACATTGCTGGTGGAGGGGGTAACGGCAGTGATAGGGGGCAGAATAAGGGTGTCTTCACCTGTGATACTAGCAGTAGTGTTTTGCAGGAGTGGGAAGCGTGTCGGTCGTGTTGGTTTTGTACTGGGGCTGGAGATACCTATTGGGGCCACCCCGCGCCCTGAATACCCGTTTCTTATGTGGACACGGTGGCGCAGGCAACGAGCCCCTCTTTTTATCATGGCCTCTGCCACTCGGTCGACTTCAGGTATGCCTGGCCTGCTTTTCGCAGCAGCGCGCCACCCCTAGCTTTCCTCTGCAAATCTCCCCAGGACTCAGGGTTGATTTGCAGGTGCTTTATGGGAGTCTTCAGGATGTCCTTATATCGTAGCCCTGTAAATCTTCGATTTTGTATTCAGGCGGATGCTGCGACGATTCCAGGCGAAGTGTTGCAGCCTGCCGAAAACCGGACTGGCTTTGGCGATCTCGTTTTTGTGGAGATGGTGTCTGCAAGGTAATATGTATGCCGAGCTGCATTAGGGCTGATCATAGGTTCTTCGTAGTCAGCATTTAGCATCTGTTAAGGCGTGGGTACCGTCTTCTCTGCACCGAATGTCATTCCGGAGCACAGAGGTCCAAGCTTCGCTGAATGCCCTCGCATCGTGGTGTTCAGTGCGCAATTGTCCGCGAACAAGAAGTCGTGGACACCGACCTTGGAGATTCAAATATGCCTTTTTTCGGGGGTCTTAGCAGTCGTCCACAGGTTCGGTAGTCGATGTCCGTCCTCGAGCACTCTTCATGATAGGCGTCTACTAGCATGGCGGAAGAATGAGGCTTAAGAGGCTAAGAGTGAGCATACAACTCTGCTTTATTACATCTGTCACAGTGGAGACTTCCAAGACTGACCTATTGTCCGTGACACGTACCATCGCTCTGTTGTGTAGTTGTTTCGCCAATTGAATGAGTCGTTTCGAACACCCGAAGTTCAGCATGATTTTCTCGAGTCCATCAGAACTTGATATTTCAAAGGCTTTTGCCAGATCCACAAAGGTTTTGTAGATTTTGGTCGGAATTTATCGTCTCTTTTATTTGGGAGGTCGCGAAGATCATGTCCGTGGCTCCACGGTGTTTCCGGAATCCGCATTATGATACCAAAAGGAGTCCCTGTTCCAGTTGCATGTTCGGACGATTGAGGCACGCAGGCAAACATCTTACCATCATTGCTGATGAAGGGGTTTCTCTGATAGTTGCCGGGGACTTGATGATTCCTTTACGTTTGTACGTATGGACAGTAGTTTCATCTTCGAAGTCTTGTAAAATTATTCCTTGTCATCACGTCTGGAACAGTAAAATAACTTCGTCCGCAAGTTAGGAGCTACCATATTAATTTCGGATGGAATTGAGTCGACACCCCAAGCTTCTCCACTGAATTGGTGTTGCGCTGCCATGATCGTCTCCTGTGCTGAAGGAAGGCGATCGAGGCCGAAATTTATGTCCTCATCATCTATGGTTTACACGCAAACTAAACGGCTGTCTGGGAACACTTGAAGTGCACGGCCCAGTGATGCAGAACTTGTGACTTCTTTGACATTAGGGTCGGGCCGTCCTGGCTTTGGGACCGTAGACGGTTTTTATGGTCGCAGATAAATTCTTCACTTCTCCAGCCGTCCGAGCTAGCCGCTCGTCTCAACCTCTGCGGCAGTAGGCTCAAGCATCGGCTTAATGCGGTTTTATTGGCGTCGGTCCTATTGTTGACACAGATCGTGCGAGCAGGTATCGAATTTTGTTGTAGTTATCTCACTACTCCTAGTGCTGTCGGTGGCGCGGCCGATGATTTTCAGAGCAGTGGAGTGGATAGCGTTCTGCGGTTTCGTCCGTTGGGTCCAGTCGACGTTCAATGCGGCAGTGCACTATTTTCCGCGTCTTTGCCTACCTTGCGGGGTCTGTAGAGTGGGCGCTCCACCTGGTAAGGCAGTAGTCCGTCCAGTAATTTGCACTACACACCGTCTTACTCGCTGGCACCTCACATTGGCCACGCCTCCGGATGAGGACATAGTTCAGCAGTTGCCAATACCGCGAGTGAGGGTGCATCTCGGGAAGGAAGAAAAAAAGCGGAAGAGTGTGTTGGTAAGAATACTATTCTCTGTGTAGGCCAGCAGAAGAAGGCCATTGATGTTCTAGCTGTTGATTCCGCAGGCGCCCAACATTCCCTCCCAGGTAGCGCTTTCTGTGCCGGCGTAGTCATTCAAGCCACTAAAGACGATCAATTTGTCGTCCTCGGCACAGTTGTCAGGAAGACGCGCAGGTTCTCGTCGAATTTGCTCCCTTCATCAAACCTAGTCTTTGGTGAGACGTCGACATTAGTGAGGGTGACGAATTTGTTCCGGCTAACAGAACTATCCTCCATCCCAGTCGGTTCCCCATTGGATTATCGCAAAACATATCCATAGATAAGGCCGTTCCGTCATCCCAGGTGATTGCTAAAATCCGTGGCATGCCACGGCGTTACAGTGGAAAGACAGTTCTGACTACCTTGGGCATACATTGTTACATGCCGCCCTCTCCGTAGGACGCTTTATTTGGAGGTAGAGAGGAAAGGCGAGGATAAGTCAGAAGACTGCCGCGTGTGGACACAGACGCTGGACACCACCATCGGGTTTAGCCCGTTGGTCAAAGACGGTTACCGGCGTGTGGCCGCCGTGTCAGGCACAGCTTCGTGGAGTCAAAGATAAGAGCTGGGTGTCAGGGCAGACTATCTACTTGGTTCACGGACACGTTTGGCGGGACCGTCAGTGTATTGCTTGTAAGCACTTGCTGCCACCATAGTCATGCCCGCGCCAACAGACCTAGACGGAGTTGCCAGTGCTAAATCTTCGTGTGTGGCGATTGCCGGCAGTGTATCTGCAGTAGGGTACCTCCCACAAGGCATTGTCATGCAGCGGGCATCGATTTCATTAATGAACCGATAGTGACCGTACAGCCGCAACGATACGCCGTACATCCCACATTCTATCTTCCAAGGTGACGTGCCTTTTCACGCATTGATAATGATTGCCAAAGCATTCAACTAGTGTATGACCCTCATCTAGTGGCGCTATCATCTAGCGATTGAATGCGCGTCTCAGAAGAATCTTCAGGTGAGAGGGACTCCTGCATTGCATAGACTGATATAAGGCTGACCTCATGCTTACGTTTTTTACCATGTCCAACTGGGACATAATGTATGTGAACGTCCTTAAAGAAAATCCTTCGAACGTCTGGCTTGCAGTTTATTGTCATTGCGCCAGCCGCGGGCAAAGGAGCTCGACATCTTAAGATGAAATACATACAAAGCTTTACTTTCCCCAAACTTATGCGTTTAGCTCGCGAGGTAACATGAGTAATTAGGTGATTTTTATATGAATAACTCCATGACGGCGGTTTTCTCATGTGTTTGAATGATTTAACTCTTGAGTCTCACCCTATGGTTTTGCGATCGGAATCACGATGCCTCCGAGTCAAGCAATTATCTTAACTTTGCGCGAGCTAACATTAATTTCCTTCCTTTGAAGGCCTTACCTTTCTACAGAAGCAGCCATGCAGCCGTACGAATACACGGACGAGGAACTTGTCCACATGACTACAGTGCAACTGCGAAATCTTCTCGAGCAGCACATAATCAGTCCTGAGCAACATCATGAATTTCGTAGTCGTCGACGTCGCCTTCAGAATCGCAAATATGCCAGACGATGTGCGAAGAAAAAGCAAACAGAAGTTGCCGAGCTAACATATGCAACTCAAAATGAGTCATCAGCTATAAAGGTGAGTCGTGTCATTTGAGGCTCTCCGTGCTTCTTCCGGCTGAAACTCCACAAACCTTACTTTCTAGAAACCTTATTTCTTTCCAATAAAGCTTAATTATCTGCCGTCGGGATATTTTCCTACGGTTGTTAGGTTCAGTTCAGTTCTATTAAAGGAAATATAGGCGAGCGCCTTTGAATTTCCTGTTGGTTACAAAACATTTAGAAATTACAAATCATAGCTAAGTTACTTTTGCCCCTCGTACTCGTTACGACTTTCGAAGTTGTCCCAACGTCAGGTTGGAGTAGAATCCACCGATCTAACCGGATGAATTGCAAGACGGAAAATGGACGTTTCAGTGTTGCCGAGGGCGTTTGTGTCCAGAGCGCTCGCATACGGTTGCACAACGACAAGCGCTTATTAACTAATAAGTGGTACTGAAAAGGACAAGAGGGCTTGAAAAATCCATTTTTATTTTACCGGCCGTTCTCAGCCGGTCATACCTCAAGCCCAGACGGCCACTTGAAATTTGAACTCGAGTCAGTTGGTCCTCAAGCATTTCTAGGCCAAGTGATCTACCACTTGAACTACGGACCCACCCCTTGTCACTCGACGTCGGGAATATCCAAGCGCACATTGGGGACGACATTCATTGGTCTGTCATGCCTGTAGGGAAGATGGCTTCTCGTGTTGTGTTTGGGCTATGAATCCAGTCCTTGCAGGACTACTCAAGAATGCCCGATGAGCGGCCAGCTCTGGTCGAAATCCCGGTTTTCGCTTTTTGGTGTGGTTGGCTGATTAGGGTAAATACCCCAAAAACGGTCTAACCCGTCCATTCGTTTTTATCAGTATCATTTGTTCATAGTATCTGTGTGGTTATGTTTTCCTTTGGCAATTTTCATTGTGACTATATCGGCCGGTTCTGGAGTTGTTAACCCGTGCAAATTTTAGCCACTTGTTTTTCTAGCCCTTAAACCATGAACCGCAGCACCTGCGCGTCTAGCTTTTACCACAGCCCTTGTCCATGCAGTTGAAAGTCGTTGCCAGCGAAGATCCACTTCTCTTGAAATGGCGTTTCCGACAGCCTAAATTGTAGGCTAATACGGCCATTTGAGACGAAGGGCACAATTGAGCTGGCGAACCAGTGCCTGGAGTACCAACACACTCGTCGCATCCGCCTCAACTGCCCTTGCACATTCAGCCACCACATGGGCCTACTAAGTCATATGCGCATTCACGAGAATCTGCGGTAGACAGCCGCCAGCTACACCACATCATCACGCCATCTCCCACCCAGCACCTGCACCACACAACATCACCCATCACTACACAAAGCAAGCGCTCAATTGACAATACTCACTTAGGTGGGAAGTGTGCCTCTCCACTCCTTCTCCACGTGGCTACTCTGCTGCATGTGTGATTCGAGTCTGAGACTATCACAGTGCGTCAAGCGCCGTGGCTTGGAAAGCTACCGACCGACGCCTCAACTCAGACCATGTAGTCAGCCGAGCTGTGTGTGTTTGTCTGGAGAGATGGACTGATGGGCTGAAAGTCAGGCTGCAACGACTCCTTTTTAACGTGACCTCTGGCGTCCACATGCATGTGTATTTGGGTAGTGCCTCCCAGTCGATGACTAACCGGTTACCCCACCTTTGAAGGATAATGGCCCAGGCTAGATGCAGGGCTACGTCTCACATCTCTGTGCCTTACGGGTGGAGGGCGTCTGCTGTGCCATGATTCAGTAAACCATGGCCGTCGCAGCCTGGCGTGCGCTGGCAGTTCTCTTGCAGTTGACGCGCTTGCGCTCTCGCTGGGTATGCAGGTGTGCATGGTTACCCAGTTGTTAATTAAAGTCCTGGTTAAGTGTTTGCTGTGGGCCAGGGGGTGTGGTGGTACGCCTAGGTGCTAGTCCGGTCATTCCAATCACCTGCACCCCTTCCTGCCTCCGGTCTTCTTGCCTATGTCTTGACACTGGGTCTAGGTGGGGGAGGAGAGAGTGCGGTAGGTGCTGCGAAACTCTACCCTCACTACAAACTAATTCACGTTCAAGTCACTGCGCCTGTCTCACCTTGCTGCGGAGCACACGGTGGACATCGTCGGCGACGGCGGTCGGACAGTCTTATATACCCGATCTTGACCGACAGAACGTGCCCGTGGCTTCAGTGGTTAGGACTTCTAACCAACAGGTCGCGGGATCGAGCCTCAGGTGTTGCACATTCCGGGATTGGGTGTGCCTGGATGACGACGGCTAATAAGCCAGAAATGGTCACTCCAGTCTTCCTTGTCTTTGTCGGCAGTGCTACCCCAACTCAGTACTCTTTTGCAGTCTGTCTGAAATGATCCATTCTTTTGTGTCCTTTATGACACTCACGTGCATCGTGACCGGAGCTTGTCGCGCACGAAGCCAGGCGTCAGGTCGCGTGTGGCACGCGTAAACGAACTGTTTAGCCTTATTACCCACTGCACCGTTCGCTTTAATTTTGCCAAAAAAACACGATAGATGTAAGAAGTGTAGTAGGTGCTACGAAAGTCACCGGTGTTCACAGTGTATTCTTTGTTCTCTTTGCACGCATTGGACGAGCTATCATAGCACATGGTCAACTCGGATTCATATTATTTCAAGATCATTATCTACCGTAGGTAATTTTGAATCCCATCTGCAATGTTTCCGGCTGTCACAGGTGCTTAAGTACAGTCGGCTAAAAGATTCCGAGGATTTTGCTTGTATTTCGGGTGTTCCATTTTTACGTATGTGGTTTTGCCCCCCTAGCTTCTGCAAAGTTAGGACGGTACTACAACTTCTTCTGGCCCCAAATACCAAGCAAATTGATGTTGCCCACTAGAGCATTTACTAGGTGTCGCATAGTTTACAATCGACTAGATCCATCCCTTAGCTTGATTTGCATCTGATTTTTCAGTCCGATTTGACCACTCACGTAGCACGCCGACGCCTTACTCCCGAAAACTTTTCTGAATCAGCCTTCCTCTTTTACAGCTGCTGAGACAACAGCTGCTCAGCCTGAACATGTCGATCGACAGGATTGAACGTCAAATCCAGCACCTTACCAAGATAAAAAACGAGGAGAGCCTCGCCTCCTCACCGCACTCTCTCCGGATGCTGTCCGCCGATGGGGCGGAACTCGGTTACGCACTTGTCGTCGGGAATCGCTCAGCAGAGGTGGATCCCAGGGAGACAGGATCAGCTTCCGTAGTCGGGCTCACTCGAACCGCCTTACTGCCGACACACAGTATAGTCAAACCGGAGGGCTCAGATTTCACCGACAACACAAACACTCCCACGAACAGTCCGAATCAGCTAGGCCGCCCGATGACCCCGCCGAAGAACACGACCCACTTAAGACGGGCCCCACCACAACAGTCCGCGGGCGCGTGCTTCAGCCTATCGACAGGACGTCAGGCAACGGATATTAGGCGAACGGCGCCCGCCCTTAGCATGCTCAGACAACCTCCACTGCTTGTGTCGCCGGCCGGCGGCGGGCTCACACGTAGTGGAAGAAGCCTCGCTGATTAGCGTGTCTACGTGCGCCTGCGTAGTCTTTTTTGTGCGCGTGTGACCCAGGCTGCCTTTTAGGCTGGGTCACGTACGCGCGTCATTGCCTTGACATCTTTTACCTTATTCACGGACCACTTTTACGGAATGTTAACCGTTTTTTCCCCAAGTTCACCTGTTTCTGTAATTTCTGCCTTTGTTTCTTTGAGAAACGATTGTGATAACTGAACTATCGCATTTGTCCATTTGTATTTTGTGCATAGAGACTTCCTATCTGCCGCGGCTGGCTGGACCATATGCTTCGCCCAGAGCCCTCTTTGCAACAGCCATGCCCACCGAGGCCAGTTCCGCGTGAGACACAAGACTGTTTACCGGGACATAACAAGTTCGTGCCACCCATATAATTCCACCTGTTCCCACTGGCGCTGATGGTACGACCAACAATGGTCGACCCGGGACTCTGGCCATAAATCTGACAAAGATCTTGAGGGAAGCTCTTTGGACGGGTATGACGACCAGCGAAAATAAAAGGGTATTAGATGCGGGCTGACGTACCTTTTGCCCTGCTCCGTCGTGCACCTGCTTGGAATCTACTTCCACCTCGATGCTTTACTAAAGCATCGAGTATAGTCATAACCTATAACTTTCTGCCTCGTACATAGAATGACCCCACCAAATTAACACCTAGGCGCCGTTTTACATTTCAGATATCTATTTGTCAGACCTGGTTAACTGGGGCCGTACCAGAGTCCAAAATTGTATGTCTAATAGTTTACACAACATTTTCGAGGATATTTCTCCGGGCCCACGCAAAACTTCTGGCAAGTAGCCGTGAAAGTAGACGCACCTCGTCCTGAAAACTAATGGTGGCCTTAGCAAGTTTCTCCTCGCAACAAGAGGGGTCCTCGATTGCAACTGTTTTGTTTTGAAGCACTCTTTTGTTGTAGAGGAGGATTGGACAATAATTTCGCGCGGCTCAACTGTAAATAATCCCGGCACGACCGAGAAGAGACTGACAAATGACGTGTTTTTTCGAAATATCCAGTGTCAGATGTTGCGAAGATATCCAAACAAGATCGACACAGAGTAGACAAAAATACAAAATATGAGGATGGGAAAGACGCCAGATACAAAACATCTACTTGTGCAGTTGAAGCAGCGCAGTAGGTGGGATGTCGTGCAGACGCAGTCACTTGGATTCCTTGGCTTCCCACGCTCTATAGACGCGCTTGTTTTCCCAAGCGTCTAAGTCACGAGATTTGACCGTTTTCACGTAGAAACTGTACAACTCGGCGTCGTTAGGATCTTCTACGACGGACGGACTCCCTTTTTTCCGATAGGCATAGTCCCTACTGTAGGCCAGACAGTACGCTGCAAGCAGAAGTGATCCAACGAGGGGTACAGTACGGAGGAGGTAGTCGCTCAGGTTTGACATGTGAAAAATTCCTGCGGACGTCCGAGATAGTCGAAATCCCTACGGGACTATTGCTGAATATTTTTCCCTTAATTGGGAAGGTTTGGTGATAGTCTGTTGATGGCAACCTTAAAGAAACATCAAACAAGTTTGTGGTTGCCGCCGAATAGACTAAAAGGATAGGACACCGAACAGTACTTCCAATATTAGTTAAATAAAAGAAACTCGAGCCCTACCTGATGAAAAGCACACTTTTATTATAAAGACCCTGGCGAATGGAGGCCAGACGTGTTTTGAGCGCGTTTTACTATTTGAACGAGATTGGAGGGCGTGAGTTCTCACCAAGCCGAACGTTGAGCATGTCCAGGCCGGATTCCCACAGGTTAGTAGTTTTTATGCGGTGAACTGTGAAATCCGACAACCTTACGGCTAAACCTGCGATCGTCCACAGAAGAAAGTCTTGGCGTGCATTAGAGAAGGCAACTCACCCATTTGTCCGCATAGAAATAAATATTCATAGGTATGGGGCGTTCAAATCAAGGGGACTGATTTTCAGTGGTCTCAGGGCACAGGGTAATCTGAGCACTAACAGGCTCGTTGGTGACGGGGGGCCACCCACCATGCTCAGCCCAACCCACACTCCGTCGCCCAGCGCGCCCACCAGCTCCACCATCTTCATCAACGAAGCTGATACCTGATACCGCCGACTTCTCGTGTCCGCACTTTCCGCGTACATTCACCTCACGCGTCGGCCTGGTCGGTCACTTGCAAATCCATCGCACAGAGACTGGCGAACCAGTGCCTGGAGCGCCAACCTACACTAACCGCATCCGCCTCCACTGTCCACATTCCACTCGCACATTCATTCACCGTATGGGTCTTTTAGACCACATGCGCGTCCACGAAAACTTGTAGTAGACAACTGCCGGCTGCACCACACCACCACGTCCTCCCTCACCAGCATCTCACCGTACATCAACATCACCCGCCGCCCACGCAAGTGGGAAGTGTGCGTCTTAACTCCTCCATGCGGCTCCCCTGTCGCATGTGTGATCCGAGTCTGAGACGAAGACGGTGCGTGGATCGCAGTGGCCCGGAAGGCAGCCGACTGACACCCCAACTCAGTCCATGCAGTCTGCCCAATTGTGTGTTATGTGGAGTGGCGGAGTGGTGGGCTGAGGGCCAGGCTGTTACGGCCACTTATCAAGCGATCTGTGGCATACACGCATGTGAGGCGAGTGTTTGTGTGTGAGCTTTATGGGTAGTGCCTCTCAGTTGACAACTTTTTGGTTGCCCAACCTTGAGGGGTGGCGGCCCAGGCTAAATGCAAGGTTACGTGTCGCCCTTCTAGGTTAAAGGGTGGCAGTTCCCGGACACCTGGCTCCCTGCCGGTAAATGCGCTTGCGCTCCCGCTGGGTATAGAGGTGGTGGGCATGGCTGCCCAGTCATCATCCTCGTCCTTCTGACTCTTGTTGGGTTGTGAGTGTTGTTGGTGAAAAAACTGGTCTTTTGCTGCGTGGACCAAGGATGTGGAGTGGAACGCCAAGGTACGGGCTCGATCGTGCCATCCACCTGCGCCCTTCCCTGTCTCCGGTCTTCTTGACTCTGTCTTGACACCGGGTCCAGGTGGGGGAGGAGAGGAATGCGGTCGATGCTGTGCAAGTGTACATCTACTATAAGCTAAATCCTGCACAAGTCATCGTTCCAGCTATTACCCTGCTGCGGAGCACACGGTAGACACCGTCGGCAACGACGGTCGAACTGTCGTGTGGGTGCGTGTGTGCTTCTGTGTGACAGCAACGCATTACAAGGCGCCACAAGGATACTTAAGCTGATATGACACCTCCTGAAGTGGCGATTTGAGCTCTGCTAGCCCATCGTGCGTCAGGATGGCAACTGTGCAACCGCTGCAACAGACTAACACAGTCATCGTCAACATTTAGGTCGTTTGCCAAGATGCCCGCCTACGTTGTGTCTGATGTATTGGTGAAGGGTTCCACAAATGCCGAAGGATGGAGGGTTGGCATTTCGACTACCTTGTGAGACACCGCAAGGCACGACAGCGACCAGTAACTGAAATTAAATAACTCCGATAGACACTGGCTGCTTGCAGCTGTTTCTGAGCCAAAGCGCTAGAGACAACTTGAAACAATCCAGGTGCCTATTTGGATTTTTCCCGGACTCAGATGTCACAAGAAATCATTATGACCTACGCTACGGCGTTCAAGGAAACTGACGCACCCCACAAGCCTGGTGCAGTGGTTCAGGAGACAAGTATATGAGCTACCTAAGTACTGTGACGTCCTGAAGAAGTCGCGGACGTGTTACTGAGAGCGTATCACAAAAAGTCCCGGAAAGACGTGATTCCCACTGAACTCTAAAAGTCCCATGTCGACACGGACGCCCTAAATTCACGGGACGATTGTGTAAGGGTAGGAAGATGGGGTCGTTGTCAATGACTGGCTCGAGCATTCCTGGGTCCTTTTTCAGAAGGAATGACAAAAAGGTGTGAGGACTACTAAGACAGGAGTCACGTCCAGATTTCTATTGTCATTTTCAGGCGGTTTCAGTGCGTGACTAAGGCGAGAAACAACGAGGCCGCATAGGACGTGAATGTACCCAACAAGTATTCGTAACGCCGCACATTCCTGAATCCTGTCGTTGCTATCAACAAACGATGTTCGGCTGATTTCTTGACTTCGCCGTATCGTTAGGATTCGTTGGTCGGCAACTGTGGCGGATGATAGAGTTAGTATATCGCAAAAATTCTTGCTGAGATCAAGGATTGTCGTTTCATCCCTGCGCTAATCTTGGCCTACAACAATCTCCTTCAGCTATCCGAAAATCTTGCAGTCTGTCCTCTATCCTGTCCAACTACACAACTGACCGATTTCTAGGTGTCGGGTATGTACCAGAATACCGGCTGGTCGTCTGCGAACGGGGTCGCTAAGTCAGTCGACTTATCGAACAATGCTGGGAAGGCCAGTGTTGGAATAATATGTTCGACAATAAGAAAGTACCATCATGCAAACTTATTGCTTCGACCAAATTCCATCCCATTAACGGTTGTTTTATCTCGCATTTTATTTTTGATATGCCAACTGTCCACCGTGTGTCTCGGAGCATGGCGGGTGCAGGGACGATGACTTACGCGTGGTAATGGTAGTGAACTTGTGCTGCGTCTACCGCACTCTCTCCCTCGCTCAGCGTCAAGATAGAGTCAAGAAGACTGGAGGATGGATATGAGCGCATTGGCCAATGAGGCAGCACAGCCCGTCTGTGCGTGCCACAAACGCTTGGTCTGCACACGACGGACCAGGTTTTCTTACAGGCAAAAACTGGGCGGCTCGGACCCCATGTGAGTGAGGGTAGCACAGCACATTCAATGGCCATTGCAGTCTGGCTATTTGTCCTAAGAGGATCGGGTTGGACTACGACACCTCATGGGTGTCATGGTTGCCAGTTTGAAGAAGCGGGTAGTTTTAAATATTTTGAGGCGAGGTTTCTGTCAAGCGGACTGAGTAAGGACTGTGGTATTTCCTGAATCCATGCCACCCGTAGGGTTTTTGCAATCCTTGGGTGTCTACGGACTTGACGCTATATGCCCTTCACCGAAAAAATCAGATTGTTCCGGGACATCTATTTGGTCGGCCATTTTGACAATTGTGAATGATGGGCTGTGTGACTGAATATGAGCCGAAAACGGGGGTTAAGCTACGGCTGCCTGGGAAACATAATTTTAATGAAGTGCACCAAAAGTGTTTTGAATGAGACTATTGGCATTAACTACGACGCAGTGAAAATATCTCAAGCTATCCAAGAAAGACGGCTGAGGTGGCCTGGAAAAGTTCAGCGCAGTCCACCCGACGAGCTCAGCGTTACTGACTTTTAACTGGAAGCCAGTACGCGTTTGGAGACGTGGAACAGATCAGCTCAAAATCTTGTTCAGCAAAGTTCGTCGACACATAGAGTTGACTCGGTACTCGGTTTGTCGCTTGAGCGGGGAGTAGATCGAACTCCCCAGGTGCGCTGCCGCGGATCAAAACGTGAAGTGGTGGGATTCTCGATATCTCTGAGGCCAGCTAAACTACACATGACCATCGCCGAGCCAAATAGCTATGTTGAAAAAGCAAAACTAGTTTTCCCTACGAATTCCAGGCGATAAAAGTACAGAAATCCCTCCCCTACGGACGTGGCAACGCGGCAACCTATTGTGTCCTCCAATGGTCGCTTGTGATAATGCTGCAAAACGACTTAAAAACCACTAACTCGCATCGTTTGCACGCTCTTATACGGACTTTAGTGAGATGTTGAAAACATGGTGGGTCAGCAGTCGAAGTGACCCGCCTGTGATCGGCCGTAGATACTAAGCGCCAGTGACACGGCGTCACCTTTGAAAGGTTTAACAGTGTTCGAATGCCTTGGAGGCTGTGATCTTCGAAGGACAAACCAAGGCGCCCCTGAATCATGGCAGAGGCGTTTGATCTCGTACGGTCAGAAGGAACGACTATCATATTTGCTCTGCCACTAAGTTATCGATGTCATTCAGACAACGCAAATGAAGTACTTCAGAGACGAATATATTCGTCTATATAGTCTTTCATTTATAACAAATGATAGGCCCATCGTGCTAGTCACCGAACCCAGCGCACGCGAATACGTCAGAAGAGAAATAGATCTAGTTCTGCATTATTCCATTTTCCAATAAATGCAGATCGAAAAATGCAATAACTTCGACTCAATTCTATTCTAGAGGACGTGTGATTTACGAGATGACCAATCTAGGGGATTCTTTAGGTGATGTTGGGACGGGAGGGTAGTGCTGTGGCGGCCCAGGACGTCAAGGGCGGCACACACCAAAGCAAGAGAACGCTGACAGAAGATCCTGATGGAGATGGATCTGAACAGAACCGTTAACACCTCTTGATACGCATCCACACACGGCAGAAGAAGGCACGTCGGGTAAGGGACAGTGTAATATAACGAGATGGGCATGGGAAATGCGTATAATAAGTGTCACACCACTCAAACAACCCTGTTCAGATCAAGGGACGTTACAGTGCCGCGCGTACGTAGTAAATACATACTTTATTAAACCACGCATAATTACGGTGACGCTTTAAAGAAACCCTAAATACACGAAAACACCATGCGCATATGGTATCTGGGCAGATATGTGACACCAAATTCTTTGTGCAATGATTTACCGCACTAACAACACAGGTATTAGCTAAAAGCCCAGACACGCGTGTTTCGCCGATCTTATGCCGCTGCCTGAGGCAGCTGCCTTAAGCAAGGCCTTCTGGTGTATATAACTACAATACTTCTAGCCAGGACTTACCGTAGAGCCTACTAATTATGTTGCGTGGGCTGGTTACGATTGGCTATTTGGGGATGAACAGACTGGCCTAATCGCAGGAGAAATCTTATAGGGTCGCCAGAACCCACGCGTTCACTGTTGGTTACCAAAGCCTGTTCGGTTATTGGTTAGATTTTTCCGCGAGTGTCTAGAGGCCGAAGATAACCTGGTGTAACAGTCGGAGTGTAACAGCCAAGATAGAGCATAGGGGTCTAACCTTGTTTTGCTAATCAAGTGAATACTGATCTTGTAGAAAACCCCGGGCCAAGCTCACCACGTGGACGCGATCAAGGCCGCTGATCGGTGTACCCGATAAGTCCCGCCCTTGTTTATTACACGTTTGTTCTTTTGTTGATTATTGTTACCTTTTGTTTTGCACCCTTTGTCTTTTCCCGGGTTAACCTTTTTCTCTGATGTATGTACATACCTCCGTGATGTCATCTATCTTGTTGGTTCCTATGTTCAATTCGTTATCCACTTTCTACTGACGTTACCCACGTTTATATACTCTGTTACAATAAACCTTACCTTCGGCACCTACCTACACTCTTTCCACCTCCTAACGCCTAACCCTGATGTGCTTGAGTCTGCCTGTGAAGAATGTAGGACGTTTCATGCTCAGATCCTCAACTTAATCCTCCGGTCGTAAAGAAGAGGAAGCTATCCCAATCCAATATCGCTTCGTCCCCTACTGGCCAGTCTGGAACGGACGTTACAGGGATCTGACCTTGAGTGTTTTAATGTACTGGGACACTAAGGACACGCTTCTTCCGTTTGCCTTGCAGGATCTACGCTCCCGAATCCACGTGCGGACGAATAACTGTCAATCCCTCCCGATAAGTCGTTCCATTGTATTTTTCGTTCTTCCGTAGTCTCTTTTATTAGTACTTTCCCATTTTTGCATATTCGAATAAACTTATATCTTTTTAGCATCTGTGCTGTCTATAATATGTCCTGTAGGCCTGTCCAATCTGAAGTGTAAGGCCTTTTAGACTGAATTTTCCAATCGACTGGACCATCTGAGTTCAAGCTACCATCATCCCCTTCTTTCATTCCTCGTGATTCGACATCCGCTACTTGCTCGGTCGCTACACTGGAGTTCTAGATATAGCTATTGACTGATGCTGATCTGAAGAGAGTTGCTAAACGAGTAATCGATCTCATCCAACGTAGGAGTAGAAACAGTCAAATGAAACAAAAATATTTACCAAGGACAGTGAAATTAGCACATCAAAAAAATCAGAAGAAGAGGTGGCGAGCATACGTATTTTCGGTAAATTCTCGTCGGGCCAGTACAGTTATGTAGGAACGGGGTAGAAGTCAAACAGGTCAACGATAAGAGAAATCGATAAAAGTTCTCTGTAAAACACAGGCGGGGTGTGGGAATGTGGGGGAGGGGGGTAGGGGGGGTAATAGTACTTATTATCAGAGGTGGGGTGAGAGCGGAAGTGCGCGGGCGGAGTTGCACCGTTAGTCAACCTTCGATCACTGTAGGCGCGGAGCCTGAATGTGGGTCTTCTGTGCACATACGGTTGGCTTTCGTAACCTAATGGTGGCCGCTTCCGCTGTCGCTAACAGGCGCTGACCTAGTAGCTTAGGGTAGCTCGATGGGACCTTATAAATCACACGAAAAGCTTCGTTGGGGTCCACACGATGTCCGGAGTCGACAACATGCACGAGATTGGCGCTGGCATATAGCCTGTGTGGGACACTGTCAAAGGCCTTCTTGAAGTCAAAAAATATGACATCTACTGGAAAACCCTTATCGGTAGCTCGTGTCCATTTCTCGTGCGAGTAAAAAATAATCGTTAGGCAGGACCGCCCTGGACAAAAGCCATGTTGGGCATCACACAATATTTTGTTCTGTTCCAGGTATTTCATCAAGTGTCTTTTGATAATGTGTTCCATTATTTTACACGCGATGCAAGTAAGACTGACGGGACGATAATTTCCGCAGTCAAGTCTTGAACCTCTTTCATGGATCGGAGTAATGAGGGCGCACTTCCATTCTTCCGGGAGCTCGCCGTCTTCAAATGACTTTTGAAATATTGCGGATAAGGGCTCGCACAATTCATTAGCAAGTTCACGAACTGCTAGTGCAGGAATTCTGTCTGGTCCAGGCGATTTGGCAGGTTTCAGCCGGAGTAGCTCGCTCCTAACTATGGTCGATGAGAAGAGTGGTTCCTCGATTAAGGAGGGTAGGGAGGGAATAGGAGGGGGAAGGCTACTATGAGGAGAGGTTGGTTGGCGAATGGATGGATGGGCAAATATAGAAGTACGTTCTCGGGTGAAGACGGACTGAAAGAAGTCGGAAAGTAGGGACGCTTTAACCTGGTCATCAGTCTCCACTTTCCCATCTGCAGACCTAACAGCAGGGATCAGCTCCTGAGTCCTTTTAGTACTTCGTATATAACCATATAGAATTTTCGGATGCTCCAACGAATTTCGGAGAATGTTCAGTTCAAACTTCTTTCGCAGCTTTGAGGCCTCACTTTTAGAAACGCTTCGTTGCCGCTTATATTCCTGTAAGTGTTCTTCGGAGTCAGTTTGTCAGTAACGCCTCCACAGACGATTCCTTTTTCTGAAAGAGGCCTTCAAGTCCGGGTTTATCCATTTTGGGCGGTTTGTGATTGTATTTCTTCTGAGAGGACAATTGGAATAAACAATCTCTTTCAGTAAGGAACTGAAAGTATTCCAATTGTCGTTTGCTCGACCATGCAGTTCGGTCTCCCGTGATATAGCTGCCGCTTCCCTCCTCATGAGAGAATAGTCCCCTTTCCAGAGGTCTGGAAAACAGTGAGCACTCGAAGTAGAGCGTGATGTGGTCGCTTGACCCTAATGGCTGTCGGTCCTGCAGGTCTAACACATTTTCCTCCTCTCGGGTAAAAATAAGATCAAGGCAGTTCGACTGCTGTCCTTCCCTGACCCGTGTTCCAAAGGTAACATTCTGGCAGAGAAGTTTATCCGTTGCCCATTGTAGTAGCTTGTGATTAAAGCTGTCTTGCGGCCCTTGTGCAGTCCACGTTAGCCAATCAATGCCAGGCGCGTTAAAATCCCCAAGGATAAGGACATCTTTCTTCTCGCTAGCTTTGTACAGTTCGGATATGAGCATGAGATCTTGGCCAGAAGTATGGATAGGTGAACGGTACACCACCGAAAGCGTCAGTTATCGGACATTCTTAGTAGATATGTTAACGCTTAGCAGTTCCACATCCCGTACCGGTCTATGTACATCAGCCACAGCGTTCAGCTTGCAAGTGACATAAATCATGACTCCTCCTCCTCGGCTTAGTCTATCTCTCCTGAATTGCTGATATCCTCTGAGTGATATTTCTGAATCTGCGATATCTTCAGTAAGCCACGTTTCTGTTAATGTCATAGTGTCTGGCCTTATTTCATCAACTAAGTCTCTTAGTTCGTCTAGTTTGTTGAAGAGACTTTGAACATTTGCGGATATAACCCTCAATGACTGATTCGTTGGAGAAGCCCGGCCTTCATTGTGACGGGTTCTGACCACAGGAGAGACCCCTTTGTCTGGATTATTTGTCCATTTTTGATCTTCAGCCCTTTCTCTCCTCTCCCAATTCTCTCCTTCAATTCTGATCTCACTCTCCTTCAATTCTGATGTCAAATGATACAAAGTGGAATGTGATTTACAGCAGAAGGGATGGTATGTCTGTGTGAGGAGGCGATTCCAACATACCAGCTAAACAACCGGTGTGGAATGCAGCGCTGTCCGCAAAGGGGGTGTGGAGTCGTGGAAAGTGCCGATGTGAAGCTGAAATAAGGAATTGCAACTGCGATAACGGCGGGTATGTAAAGACAGAAGACCAGTTATATTCGCTGACGCGCGGTCACACCATAGCAGTCGCCGATGACGTCGAGGTTCACACACACACACACACACACACACACACACACACACACACTCACAAATGATAATTCGACCATCGATTTCGATGATGTCCACCGCGTGCCCCACAGCTGCTGTAGCGGTGGGAGTAGTGACAGTGACTTGCGCAGGGGTTTATGGTGTTGGTAGACTTGCGCTGCATCTACCTACACTCTCCCCTCCTTCATCGCCCGCGCCCGGTGTCAAGACAGAGTCAAGAAGACCGGAGACGATGGAGGCCGCAGGTGGATGGCTCGGACGGATCTTCACCTTCGTGTTCCACCACACCCTCTGGTACACACAACGAATGACCAGGATTTTGACCAACACAAACGAGATTGGAGGCTGACATGGCCGAAGCCGCACCTAAGCGTGCCGCCAACGCCTGTCTCGGATCCAAACGGGGATTGAACGGCGTGTATCTCATTTGCGCGAGAGGGCCGTGGTAGGTGCTGTTTCAGCCCGCCCTCATCCCACCAGTCCGCCACTTCACTCAACACACACACACACACACACACACACACAACGCAACGAACTGCGTGCACCGAGTGCGGGCGTCAATCAGCAGCCTTCCTATCCACGACACTTGACGTGTCGGGATAGTCTCAGATTCAAGTCACCCGTGCAGCTGAGGCCGCATGGGGACCGAGTCGAGATGCACACTTCCCATTTGCGTGGGAGGTGGCAGTTGAGTGCTTGCGGTGGGTGAGTGTCGATGAGTAGTGGGGTGGTGGTGGTGGTGGAGGCATGCAGGGAGGGTGTTATGGCGTGCGTGATTTAGCCGGCGGTTGTCTACCGCAGGTCGTTGTTGATGCGCATGTGGCCGAATAGGCCCATGCGATGCGTGAAAGTGCGAGGGCAGTGTAGGCAGTGGAGGCGAGCTTGGCGGGCATAGGTTGGTGCTGCAGGCACCGGTTCGCCAGTCTCCGTGCGATGGATTCGCAAGTGACCAACCAGGCCGATGCGAGAGGTGAATGTGTGTGGACAGTCTCAGCAGGTAAAGTCGGTGTTGTCGGTGTCACTTGCGATAACGAATATGGGCGCAAAGGGTGATGAACTGGGGATGTGGTTTGGCGTGGTGGGCGAGTCGGAAGGACGGTCAATTCCGCTCTCGTGAATGCGCATGTGGCCGAATAGGCCCATGCAATGCGTGAAGGTGTGACGGCAGTGTGGGCAGCGGAGGCGAGTGCGATGGGTGTAGGTAGGTGCTCCTGGCACTGGCTTGCCAGTCTCTGTGCGATGGATTCGCAAGTGGCCGAGCAGGCCGATGTGTGAGGTGAAGGTGCGGTCGCAGTGAGGGCAGGTGTAGTCCTGGTCCTCACCCCGGGAGTGGGAGGCTGGAGGGATGGTGTCTGTTGTTGTGTCATGGATGTGTGTGATGCTGGTGTTAGTGACGGCCACCAGAGCGGCCGCGGTTGGTGCAGTTGGGCAGGAGGAAGAGGAAGGGGAGGAAGAAGAAGAAGAAGAAGAAGAAGAAGAAGAAAAAGAGGAGGAGGAGGAGGAGGAGGAGGGGAGGAGGAGGAGGATGGAAGTGATGGTTCAAAAGAATAGGCAGAATTAGTTGGCGGCGGAAAGGACGAAAAAGAGGCGGGCGGAGGGACGGCAGTGGGTGCGGTATGGGAGGTGCAGTTGTTCCGAAGGTGTCCAATGAGTCCGATTCGTGTCCGGAATATCCGTTGACACCGAGGGCACGTTGGAAGCGGTTGTACGTCGGAATTGCGGTTTGGACGTACCTGTGATTTGCGTGCTTCGCGTTTGACTTTGGCAGCGGCGATTCGGTTGGCCTTATAGATCGCAGCGCCTGTGTTCACTTTCCTTCTCCAGTTCAGTCGGCCGACAACAAGCTCTTCCCAGTTGGTCGGGTTAATTTGCAGACGCTTCAGGGAAAACTTCAGAGTATCCTTGTATCGACGAATTTGGCCCCCTTGGCGGCGATAACCCGTGGCGACGTCTCCGTAGAAGAGTCGCTTGGGTAGTCGCTCGTCGTCCATGCGCACCAGGTGGCCGCTCCAGCGCAGTTGCATTTGTCTCAGCATGATATAGATACTGAGGATTCCCGTCCGTTCCACCACGTCAGTGTCGGGAATTCGATCCTGCCAGTTCAGCCTCAGGATGCGACGGAGACAATTGAGGTTAAAGTGGTTCAGTCGACGTGCCTGCGTTGCGTACACTGTCCAAGTCTCCGCTCCATACAGCTGCGTCGGCAGGATGACGGCCTTTTACATCTTCAGCTTCGTGCTCCTTTGGAGATCGTGACGATTCCAAACTGTGCTTTGGAGGCGGCCGAATGCTGGACTGGCTTTCGAGATCCTGCGAGTGACTTCGTCATCGATTTTGGTGTTAAGGGATAGGGTGATGCCCAGGTACGGGAATTACTCCACCACTTGCAGTTGGGTTCCGTTTACACTGATTTGCGGCCTCTTGGGAGGAGTGGCTGCGTGTTGATGACCATACCGAAGTTCTCGCAGGCGGCGGAGAACAGTTCCATGCTGCGTTGCATTTCCTCTTCCGAGGTGGTGTTCAGGGCGCAGTCGTCGGCGAAGCGAAGTTCGTGAGCGGTGGTTGTGGATACGCGTGATTTGAAGTGCATCCGACGTTGCTTAAGAAGGTGACCTACAGTCCTGTAGGCAATGCGGATCCTGGGGCGTTCGTCGCGATAGGCGTCCGTCAGCATAGCATAAAAAATAATACTGAAGAGTGTGGGCGCCAGCACGCATCCCTGCTTCACTTCGTTGAACACTGCGAATGCCTCTGAGACAGCTCCGTTGTCTGTGACTGGCGCCATTATACCGTCGTGCAGCTGACGCATCACCTGAATGAATCGCTCCGGACAGACGAATTTCTGCATGTCCTTCCACAGTCCTTCACGGTTCACCGTGCCGAAGGCTTTCGTCAGGTTCAGTTTATTCATTTTATTTGGTAAGGATAATAGGCAAAGCCTTTGAAAACCCTATTGATTACATGTCAGCTCGTTATAAATAACTGTACATGAACAAGGAAAATATTCGCTACTGAAACAGTACTTGATTTATTTGAGTAGCATGGTCTCAGAGAAAATATTTGCTGGATCGCGGGGTAGTTAGTTCATATTCAGACTGTCGAGGGAAAACAGGGGACACAAATAATTATCCAAGCGTTTCTTGGAGAGTGGCAGAGACGTAGCCTCCACGACTGACTGAGGGAGATCGTTCCATTTCTCCATTACCCTCTGCGTGAAAAATTCAGAACGAAGGTTCAGCCTGGACATTGTTGTCCGTAATTTCATCGAGTGACAACGAAGATGGGGTGAAAGGTGCCACTGAAACATGTCTTCACAGCTAAGTCCTTGCTCAAGGCCATGTATTATCTTGTAGACGAGGATAAGGTCACCTCTTTGCTGCCTGTAACACAGAGGGAATAAGTTAAGGAAATTCAGTCTGTCTGTGTAGGATCGGCTTTTTAGACCGTTTACCTACTTTGTTGCACGATGTTATGCCCGTTCGAGGCATGCTTAGTCCTTTGTTAGCCATGGCCGCCATGCTTGTAGGCCATATTCCAAGTGGCGCCGAACAGAGGTGCCGTAAACGTTCCCAAAAAGGTCTTGGTCAAAGGTTACGAAGGCCCTTTTGATTGCATGGAGCACTCACGTGATGTTTTTTGCAGCCTTGTGGTACTAAAGTGTTCGTTTCAGGTTAATAATAGTAATTTTGTTTAATGCCAGTTTACAGGCACTGTCAGGGAAGCGTTAAACACAAATCCGGCCAGCAGTGAAAAAAACTCATGTGGAAAAGGAATAAAAATATAGTTGATGCGGGTTTTATGGATTGGAGGGTTCAGGAGAAAAAAACTGCTGACGACAAGCATTCGACCGTCAAGAAGGGAGGAGATATTATCAGTCGCCAATTAATTTCATGAAGTTAGGGTTAGTCCCACCAGAAACGCCGAAGAACAGCTGTCGCTGTTGGCCAAAGAAATTGTCCCTGGTGAGACCGGCCATAGTAGTCAGAGACCACAAACGCCATCGCTACGATAGAGTCGATCAATGGATTCAGCACCCAAAATGTGTGGGAGCTTTTCACAAGCTCACGACCGTCAGGAAAGGGGAAGGGGTGCACGGTATCGGATATTATCAGTTGCCAATTTTTTTCCTGAAGTTGGGGCAAGTCCAAACAGACGCGTCAAAGAACAGCTGTCGCTGTAGGTCAATGAAATTGTCCGTGGTGAGACCGGCCATAGTGCTCAGACACCACAAACGCCATCGTTACGGTAGAGTCGATCAGTGGATTCAGCATCCAAAATTTATGGGAGCTTTTCTGAATGCAAAAATCGAGTAATATTTCTCTTGAATAAGGGATAATTTTGCAGAGTTTTTACATTCCTGTGTAGTTTATTCCAAATAGCAATTGCATTTACAGAAAAGAACCGACGATATTTTATAGTACGTGCCAGAGGAAGAAATAAAAAGACCTCACGGTTACTGTTACGTCGGGGGTACACATGATGTCTTAAAGAAGTGAGTGGATTAAATGTGTGATTATATAAGAGTTTAAATAGCAAAAACAGCCCCTTTTGTAATCTACGGAACCATAAAGGATGAAGACCCGTAAGCCGGCAACGTTCTGGGTAAGAGAAATGTCGGTGTTCCAGGGCTAAGATTCTCTTGGTAAAAAAAATGTTAAACGGATTCTATTTTCATCCGCTCAGTAGCACGCATGAGGCTAAATAAAATTGAACAGTTCTGTATCCAAACCCCAAGATCCTTCTGTGAAGATTCGGCGGGGAGTCTAATATCTTTCAGGTGATATGTCCTCAGGCTCTCATTTGAATGAGAGTTGGTTGGGCGCAGATGAAGGACGGCACACTTCTCCACATTGAAATCTAGAAGCCATTTCTTCGACCACGCTTGCAGTCGATGCAGATTATCTTGAAGGGATCTCGGATCATTTGGACCCTTAATGACTTGCCAGAGCTTAACGTCGTCGGCAAACATTATTTTGCCGCAGTCGAGTTCCTGAAAGCTGTCATTAACATAAAGGACGAGGAGCAATGGTCCCAGAACTGAGCCTTGAGACACACCACTGGTCACGTTCACCCATTCTGACATATCATCTCCGATACAGACACGTTGTTTCCGACCAAATAGAGACGTCCTTATCCAGTTCACAAATTTGTGAAGAAGACGTTGGTGCGGAACAGTATCGAAAGCTTTGCGAAAATCGATATACACGTAATTGACCTCAAAACCCTCTTCTAGAGCCCTGGTTCAGATCTCCAGACAAGCTAACAGATTTGAGAGGCAGGAACGTCCTCTCCGGAAGCCATGTTGAAAATCCTGCAAGATAGTATTTTCTTCACAAAATTGCTGTATAGCCGTCTTTACTAGAGCCTCCATCGTTTTGCATGGGAGGCAAGTTAAGCTAATAAGCATGAAGCTGCTTGCTGTCATCCTGCTACCTCCCTTATGCAAGGGAAGGAGATTAGCTGTCTTCCACTGTGAGGGCAGCCTTCCTGTTCTCATTGACAGCTCAAACAGAGTCAAAAGAGTCTTCGATAGCTCCGTTGATAGCTCCTTAAGTATCAGTCCGGGAATTCCGTCGGGTCCAGGAGACTTATCAGGTTTTACTTGACTGAGGACGCGTCTTACTTCTTCGACAGAAACGGCAACGGTTTCAAAGACGGCAGTATCTTGACGCATTTGAAGCTCCCGGCTGTCTCGTTCCATTTCAAACTGCTAAGTGTCTTCTAAGGACTCCTCCGTAAAATCCGATTGAAAAAAATGAGACAGTAATTACACTCTCTGTGGCCCTTCAACTAATCAGTTTTTTCCCTTTGCTTCCTCCTACTGCGGATGTACCCGTAAAACTTCTTGGGACATGTAATGGATTCTGCCATCAGTCGGCGCTCGAAAGAAGCTCTCTAAACCCGTATTTGTTTGCGGCATTTATTGCGCTGATCCTCATATTCGGCGAATGACCATGGATCTCGAAGTTGCAAATACTTTTTCCACAGTCTCTGTTTCTTCTTCAGGGTCTTTTTGTGGTCGGATTGACCCACGGCTGTCGCGCCCATGGTCTTGTTATTTTCATTGTACAATGGGAGTCAATTAAACGTTATAAAATCCCGCGAAATTACTGCCAGAATTCTTCTGAACCTTCCATGCTGACTAACCAGGTTTCCTTCAAAAGAGTACGTCTCACTGCGTTAAAGCTTCCCTTCCAAATATTTCTGAGCCTCTTGATTTTTGGTTGTTGGTTCTATAGGAGAGAGAACACGCAGGTAAAAGCAATATGATCGTTTAAACCGAAGGTAGAGTACAGGTGGGTCTGCACCTCCTGACACTTCTCCTGAAGTTGACGGGCGACGAAGATCATATCCGTGGTCCCACGATGACGACGGAAGCCGCACTGGCTTTCCGGCAGATGGGCCTGTTCCAGTTGGTTATTGAGGCGGTTCAGAAGGATGCGAGCGAATATCTTTCCGGCGATGTTCAGCAAGGAGATGCTGCGGTGATTGTCGCAGACTTGGCGTTTCCCTTTTCGCTTGTAGAGATGCACAATAGATGCATCTTTGAAATCTTGCGGAAATTCACGTTGACGCCACATCTCCTAAAAGAGCGCAGTCAGGTGATCCATCAGTTGGGGATCGTCGTGCTTGTAGACCTCAGCAGGGTTCGCGACCGATCGGGGTGCTTTCCCGCTGGAGAGCTGCTGCACGGCCCTGATGGTTTCCTGGAGAGATGGCGGGAGGTCGAGGTTCACGCTGGTCTCCACTTGCGGCAAATGGTCAATGGTGGCGTCGGAGATGGCGGAGGGGCGGTTGAGGACGCCTCGGAAATGCTCGGCCAATCGCTGTAGAATTTATCTTCTCAGCCAGGAGGGTACTTCCGTCGACGTTGAGGAGAGGAGCAGTGCACTTCGTCGACGGACCGTAGACAGCTTTGATTGCAGAGAAGAAGTTCTTCTACTCGTCGCGGTCCGCGTATCCTTGGATCTCCTCAGCTTTGCGAGCAGTCCAGACGTCCTGCATCTCGTGCAGTCTTTGTCGAAGGTGGCGGCGACTGCGGTAGAAAGCAGCTCTGTTGGCATCAGTTGATTTGTCTACGTAGGCTTCGTGTAGGCGGTTCTTCGCGGCGAGCAGATTTCTGATGGCGGCATCGTGGTCGTCGAACCAGTCCTGGTGTTGGCGGCGTGCGCGACCAAGAACGGTTAGCGCCGTCGACTGGATCGTGTCTCGCAGTTGACACCAGCGGTTATCCACGGAGGCGTTCTCGGCAGCGGCGTCGACGGCGTCGGTAGCGATGGGAAGGTTGTCTAGTCGTTGAGTTAGCGTGTTGCTAAAATGAAGATGGTGAGCGGGCAAAGACAACGAGGCAGTATTCAGCCTACCTGGCGGTCGCTTACCTTGTCGCCTCCTGCGAGGCTATAGGCGAATACGCATCTTCGAGATGACGAGGCGATGGTCGGTCCACCCGTCAGCACCCGCAATCGCCTTTATCATCAGCACGTCCCCTGGTCTCGCCTCAGGACAAGGACATAGTCCAGCAGATGCCACTGACGCGACCAAGGATGCCTGTAGGTGGCATTCTCTCGCTCGGGCAGACAGAAGAACGTGTTTGTCAGGACAAGGCATTGTTCTGCGCAGATGCGGAGGAGCAACATATCATTGTCGCTGGGACCGCGGAGACCATGGGGACCCAGCACTCCTCTCCAGGCAGCATGGTCTGTGCCGACGCGGGCGTTGAAGTCACCAGTTTTAATCAACTTGTCCGCCTTCGACACAGTCGCCAAGAGGGCGTGCAGGTCCTCGTAGAATTTGTCTCTTGCGGCGGCGTCGGGACTGGTAATTGGCGGAGCGTAGGCCCTGATTATGGTGGCGAATTTGCCTCCCCAGAGAGGCAGGCGGAGGCTCATCAAGCGATCGTTGATGCCCTGCGGCAAACGGTGCAGTCGTCCACGATGTCGTTCCGAATGGCGAAGGCGACGCCCGCGTCTCGTCACTCTGGCCTGTGGAGACCGCTCAAGAAGGTATAGCCAGCACCCCCTCCTCCAGTTGACCTTGTTCGGAGAATCGAGTCTCGCTGAGTGCGGCGATGTCCACCTTGTAGCGCGCCAGTTCCCGGGCCACTAGCGCTGTCCTCCGTTCCGGTCGTTTGCTCCTCGGATTGTTTAAAAGGCAACGAACATTCCAGGCTGCCAGAGTGAGCGGACTCACCCTAAAAGTCTGGCGATTGCAGTGGCGAATAGGAAAAGGAGAAAAAGAGGTGTAGGCAGGAGGGTAAAGAGAGAGTTGGGTGTTGTTTCGGTTTGACTGTTTCGGTCGTGTGTTTCTTGTCTGCGACCACGGTCAGCCTACAGACAGTGTTTTTTCCACAAAATTTGGGGCAGCTTTTCTAGCCCCTTCCCCCTTGCGGGGGCAGACAGCGCACCCGCTGAATAGGGCTCTCCGTTGCAGGACTTACAGTTAGAATGAACAAGCAGACATAGCAACAGTCAGGGAGGGGATTAAGCAAGGTAGCATACGATGTCCAGCACACTAACCCCTAGGTACTAGTGGAGAGATCCGGAGACAAACGGAGACAGAGAATGCTACAAGAGCAACAGACAGCGTGGGACCCTAGCAGGCAAGTAAGGAAACAGAGTAACGTTCAACTACCTGAGACTTCACTTACCTGTTGGCCTCTTGCGGTGGTCCAGGTAGAGCCTCGTCTCGACGATGCCGACGAAATGCTTCATCCGACCGCCGAAGTCCACACTACCGTGCGCGCAGCTGCACACACGAATACTCTGACGTGGTTTAGCCCGACGGTTGGGGCGGTTACTGGGATGTAGCCGCTGGGCAGAGCCCAGCTTCGGAGAGTCACAAGAGAGAGTTTGACACCAGCAAATGGACGCTAGACGTAGTCTGCATCTAATAATAATTTGTTTTCAAGACCCGCGGGGATCCGTTCATAGAAAGTATGAATTTTAGAATTTTAGAACAGGTATACAGAATATATATATAATACTTAATTCATGGCAAGTTAATAAGCAGCATGTTACGAGGAATGATGGGTGAGTTGTGAAAAAAACCTCCAGCATATAAACAACATGAGTATGACTGAATTAACACTAAAGGAGAAAAAACTCTCGCTCCACGATGTATGAAAGGCAGACATGACCGGCCTGTATGGGGCAGTGTATAACGGATTTCATGAAGAAGTAAGTGGGCGGGTCAGGCAGGACTGGCCTGTATGTGGTATTGAGTAAAAAGTTCGAAAGGGACATCATTTAGGCAAAATTCATATGCCGGGTGAGGCCATTCATGTCAAAGTGGCGAATAGAAAACCAGTCTCGAGGCTATAGGAGCCCAGATGGGATCGGTTACAGTCAGCTGATTCCAGTCGAGGAGAGGGCAAAGGAGATGCGACCAGATTGCTAGTATATGGCGAATACAGAGGGCTTCGCCAAGAGCAGCGATGGACCGTATTCTGTGAGGGCAAGATGCATGAACTGAAAAATTGGAAAAATTAACATTTCTGGTGAGGAATCTGAGGAAACGGACTTCTCACAAAGGAAGGAAATGTGAACAGATACGGAAATTTAATGGCGGCATACTAAGTTCCCGGTGGCCCTTTCTTAGTGTCATAAAAAAGTTGTCTGGGAAGGAGGAGGAAAATAAGTTTAATCGAGTCAGTATTCATATAAAGGCGTAACCTTCTCTTAAAGGTGTGTAGATTATCTGAAGGTCTTATATTTATTGAAAGGTTATTTCAGGGGAAAATATATCTGGAAGCGAAAAAGAGAGCGCTAAGAGGTGGTGGAAGCACGAGGAGGGATGGTCAGGGAAGGGTTGCGAAGATTGTATGGGCGTCTACTAGGGGTAAGTGCTGAAATTCGAGAAAGATTTTAACATTTATTAATGCGAAAGAGGAGACAGAAGCCTGCTTCTTGTCTTAAATACAAATGTTAGGTTAGTTAGCTGGCGTCCATATGAGTAGGAGATATTTTGATGTTCCACGCATTTACGTTTCCTAGTAAAACTTCTTTGAACATTTTCTATTTTTGAACGACTACCTTCGTTCATCCAACCAAAGAATGGGCAACAGTACTCGAGAATGGGAAGTACAACCACACGAGAATGTCTTAATTTAGTTTCGAGAAGATAGAAATAGCAAGAAATAAAGCTACAAATCTGGGCAGATTTGGCTTTAATTTATCAGCGTGTGGCGAGAGATCAAGATTATTAGTGTAGCCTAAACCTAAATCCTTGATAGTTGTACATTCAGTCGTAGGTGTGCCTTGAAAGATCACTGGTTGAGGTAACCTCTCAGGTCAAAAACACATATGGCGACATTTAGACGGAGAGAATTCCACTAGTCATTTTGAACTCCAAGCTGAGAGAGCAAGCAAGTCAGCATGGATTTGCTGCAGGCAATGAAGGCTCATAGATTTGTTGAAAGAATATACACCTTTGAGATCATCAGCATAAATGAATGATTGTGAATGTTTAACTGCCGCCGGGATATCATTTATGTAAAGCAGGAACAAAGGACGACCTAAAACGGTGCCTTGTATGACACCACTTACAATTGGACTTTCCCTGGAAAGTGAAGATCCCACTTAAACCTTTTGTTTACGATTAGACAGGTATAACTTGACAAAGTCTGTTAAAGGACTGCGAATTCCCAGCGCTTCTAATTTAACCGAACTAAATCTGTTTCCTCTAAATTACAGACAACTGCGCGGCGATCTCACTCAAACCTACAGGATTGTCAGAGGTCGTGAGTGTTAGGACGGCCCAGAACACGACGCACCGTTTCTGTCGTCCGGGGGTCGCGCCTGACAAAGAACCGCAAACTCGCCGGACAGCCTCGCCTAGGAAGCCCGCATGCGAGCCAGACATTAGCACGCCGCTGAGTCATGCGCGACCTCCAGGGGACAGCAACACGCGAAGGCCTGCCCATGCGGGCGCTCAGGACTGGACCAGTAGGAACACGCAAACCAGACAAGGGCTGAACCCTTAACTACGAAGCCACGGACGGAAGGATTAAGAGTTGATGTACACAGAGTGACTGACGCAGTAAAGCTGTTCTCTCCTATCCTGTCTGTCTTCTATTTCGCACAGAACTGGCGTTATACTAATTGGGGATATAACAGTGAGTGTGCCCTAGACTTTGATGAATTCTTCTCATTGGCCGGGACTGACCGCCTGCGTGGTCATCCCTTCCAGCTGCAGAGGAAGCTGGCCCATTCGGACGTCCGACGGAACGCCTTCTCTCACAGGGTCATTGGGGCATGGAACGGACTCCCTGATGTAGTGGTTCTTTCCGAAAGTATCGATTCCTTCAAACGTAGATAAGATGCTCATTTGTTGAGAAACTGCTGTACATACAATGAGGATTGTTCTAGCGGCGGCAGTTTGCGCCTGGCTCACACTTACCGCTAATTTTTTTAACTTTCCGCATTTGCTGATGTAATTGATGACTTTATTTCTGTTTATCGATATGAATAGGGAGCTCAAGGGCGAAAGCCTCATTCCCTTAATAAACTGACTTAAACTGACTTAAACCAAGAGTCTTTCATGTGGCACTTTATCAAAGACTTTACTAAGGTCAACAAAATAACGACAAAATATAGATGGTCATTACGAAGAGAAGTAAGTAAATTGAGAAACGACAGATGACATGTTTTACAAGAGCGAACTGATAAAAAAAACCATGCCGCGAAGAGTTAATAACTTGATTGGCTATGCAAAAGTCGGTAACTTTCAAGGCGATAATTTTCTCAAAGGTTTTAGCAAGGGAAGGTGTTTTATGGACACCTCGATAGTTCTGAACGTCAGAACGACAGCCAGACATAAATACTAGAATAATAATAGAAGTTTTCCAATGGTCAGGAAGGAAGCCATTTACGAGAAATACTGAAGAGTTTGCTAAACAGAGGAGAAAATCTCTTAGCTGTTTTATAATAGAGTTTGGGATACTGTCCGTACCTACTGAGTGAGAGTTAGGAAGACGGTTTATCAGTTTATGAATAGTTTCAGGAGAAAAATTAATGATGTTGAGAGAGACATCAGGCAAACTCGGAAGTAAAGTGATTGGCTCAGTTTCAATGGTGTAATGTTTGGCAGGAAATGAATTTAACATTTCTGCTTTGCCTGACTCCTCTCTAACGAAGGTATCTTTGGTACTAAGCAAAGGCGGAGTGACTTGGCTGGATTTAGCAGATGATTTTTGACGGAATGTCTGGGCAACTGATTTAGAAGCATTCACGTCATTAATGGCTAAAGACTCTCTACGCCTATCTCGTGAGAGCCTCATTTCGGAAGCTAATTCAAATATTTCAACGATTCTTGGATTAACTGATAATGAGCTCACGGAAGGATCGTTAAGCTGCTTCCGCACCTTTTAAAGTCTGTTTTTAAGAAAGTGTGGGCCAGCGCTGTTGCTGGAAACGGTCGAATATATGGCGTAAATGCAAGCATTTTCCTCTGTCGAAGAGCTTGCGACGAGTATGTCGTCAGTGTAGTCATAAGCGAGTGGGAGACTCAACAACAACTCATCGGTGAAGCGTTGAAGGATTGGGTAACGTTGCGCAAACAAAAAGGCATACGAGGAAATTCGAACAGACCAAAAGGCGTTGTGACAGCAGTCTTGAGGGATGTCGTCTTTTACGACGGGGATCTGGTGGTATGTTCTTATGAGGTCATTATTGTGGAAAGTAGTTTTCCAGCTAGCATGTGAGAGAGATCGTGAATATGGGGAATTGGATATCGGTCGGGAACAGTGACTCTGTTGAGAGCGCGATAGTCGCCGCATGGTCTCCAATCATCAGTCGATTTATTGGGCACCACATGGAGTGGAGAGGCCGTGGGCTGCAGGAAGGCTTGAGATGGTGGCGCCTAGGAGGCGGGGTGACACTGATCTCGGCACCAGTATCGACAAGAAAACGGAGGCCGCTCGACTTGTCATTGATATTAGAGAGGCCAGCGTATCGTGACCGGCCAGTGAGAGCTGTCGACGTTACTGGCTGATGCAGTCGTTTCCCTGTGACAATGCCTGCAGGGATGTGCAGGGATGACCGCTCCACACAAGAAATATCGCGTTTTAGCGGAGGAGGGCATTCTGGATCAGAAATGGTAACTCTATCAAATTTGTGTGGATCCGAGGTCCGTTGTATATTGGCCCATGTCGCGCCGACTGGGTAGCATTCGCTGATCCTGTCGACATGGTTGACTACCTTATCTAGAGAGGTGCTGGTATCCAGCATGGCCAAAACCTGCTGTATAGGAAGCGGCAAATTGCTTAATCATATTTGTGTAAAAATTGCGTTGTGCATAAGACGAACAGCACGCAATGAGGCATCTGTCGCATAAGCTGCAATGGTGTTTGATCACCGGGTTCTACCTGCGTGAATAATTCTCGTAACACCCGACTGGCCGATTTGGCCACTCTCTGGATGACGGCATACTTTCACTGAGTGAGTGGGTCATTAGCAGAAATCGAGTCAATGAGGTCGTCGACCTCGACGACGACGTTGAAAGGAAGACTCGGCACCATATAAGGTTATCGGGTGCGTTTGCTAGTAGTGCGGCTCGTTGAGAAAACCGCCTTAATCTGACGAAATCAAACCCGGGAGTTGCTCGCTGTAAAAGAGTGTAGTTTAAAGCAGAGGGTATTGGCATCGAGACAGTCTGCTTAAGGTTCGATATCGGTCATAGTAAAAAGGAGGTTGTGTAGATGTAGAACAACGAGGTCATCACATTTGTAATGTAAACGGCAATAAAAACTACAAGAATAATAAATACTTATCTCTAAGTGGGAGGTACTGCGTTTCATACAAGAAGAATAACGACAGCAAAAACGGTGTAGGAAAAACGGCAAAAGATAAATAATGGTGCAGACTCACGAAAAATAAAGTCCTCTCCAGAAGCAGTTGTCCTATACTGACTGTTCTGGGTAAAATCTTGAGAAGAAATTAGCTACTGAAGCTTGTTGCTCTGGTGAGTTTACATCCAGTTAGATATGACCAAAAAATATAGGTGTTTCGTGTCGATTGAGTAAAAGCGATCAAGGCGTATGAGTGCAATCAACAAAACAATCACACCAAACCGCAGACGGACACGAAAAACACACTTTTCTGCAGCTTATACCAGGTGTGCATTCTAGCGAATTTAAACAGCATTACAGAACACTTCAGGTGTACAAGAAAGTTTAAAACTAAAAATCGAAAATGTACGTAAACCTATAACGGTTAAAATTGCAGTCAACTATAAGAAGGGCAGAGTCGGTAATAAGAGAATGGGTTAGAGATTCTGTTACACATACATAATCAGGCGTCACTTGCAGAGCAATGGCTCTGATTTGGGCTACTTTATTTATAACAAACCTAGCATTCAATAATATAATTTCTATTGTCGACGGCATTTAAAGAAAAAGATTTCTAGACGAATATCTAAGCTGTGCATTAATGATGCCTGAGTAATAAGTAACAGTTAGTCTGGAGTTACTGATGAAGGGAGTGTCAGCAAGAGAATGCTGGACAGGAGACAAAAAGGATGTGGGGAGATAGTTTTCAAGCATTGGAATGCTAAGGAAGTTGGAGCAGGGATAGGCTTGTTGGTAGTTAAATTGTGAGGAAGGAGGAAGCCTAGAGGAAAGGCAGAGGCTGGTGGGGAGGGTACGCAGCCATAGGAACAAAAGGGTGGGAAACCAGGTCTAGGTTGGAAGTCAAAGAAGTTAGGTTGACTTACGTGAGATCAATTGGCCTTAAGTGGTGGGAAGCCTGAAATAGGTTGAAGGATCAAGGGCATAGGGCAATTCAGATATGAATTATTTACTGATTATATAGGAGGGCTTTGGTAAGTAACCGGTACGCAGGACAGATAATTATTTGGAGGTATAATTAGAGCTGCGGTCTCTGTAGACAAGCTAGGCTGTAAAGGCTTGGTAGATGTAAGAGAAGGCGGCATACCCTAAATGGAATTGTACTACCTTCTTTTGGGTCGGATCTGATTCAATTATGGAGTCTCACCGTTCTGACGCCATGCCGCAGGTGACTTAACCGTGGAACTCGCAGGACCCTGTTGAAATGGGGAAGTCATCGGTCTATCTGATGTAGACCGATTAGCAGGAGGATAAGGGATGACAAGTGGGACTAACGATGCTGCCAATTTAAAGGCAGACGAATGCGTCAAGTGGCCAGAGTGAGAGGGTGATGCAGAAGTAAGGAAAAAAACGGCTCGTACGCGAGCATCGGCTGAATACATCGAACACCTTGAAAATATCGCTCTTAATGCTGAAAGTAAAGGTGCACTTGTTATTCGCTACACATATTCCGAATCTGAGCGTATCACGGTGAGCCAAGCATCGTGGTTTGGAAGACTGCCGGCTGACGCCTCACTTAAGTGCACGAATTCATTCCGGTTATGCCTGTTTGGGTGGAGCGGTTGACTGGTGGGCTGAGAGACAGTCTGTCACAGATCCTTCTTCAGGTGATCTCTGGAATTCTCAGACATACTTGGATTGTGTGCATTCTATGGGTAGCGCGTCTCAGCCGACGACTGAGTGGTTACCCAGCATCCGAAGGCTATCGACCCGCGTTTGGATTGTATGAGTCCTCACACCTAAGGGGTTTAAGCTCGGAAGAATATATGAGAAAACCAACCGGATTTAATCAATTCCACGTTCGAAACATAATGGAAATCCGAAATACATACTAAACAGGACCCTAGAGGTGCCCGACGTAGAATATAAATTTAAAATCTAACTCTGGGAGTGTTTAAACGTGTTTGTATAGAGGGCTCGCCTTTCATTTTGCACTCACACATCTCCTGTTGCTGCGCGGGTTCAGTTCCATGAGTGCCAAACGCCGTGTTGCTGTCATTGGTTCGGGTAACTGGGGCTCCACAATCGGAAAAATAGTTGGAAATAACGTTTTGAATCTGGAAAACTTCGAGGATGAGGCACCATTTGATTTGAACTTTTATTAATTCTTGTAGGTCAAAATGTGGGTGTTTGATGAAATTGTGAACGGAAAAAAACTGACGGAGATCATAAACACATCACATGAAAATATAAAATACCTTCCTGGCATCAGACTTCCTCCAAATGTCATTGCGGATCCAGACCTTGCTAACTGCGCGAAGGATGCCGACGTCCTATTGTTCGTCGTACCACATCAATTTTTGGCGAAGGCCTGTGACACCATCAAGCCAGTCTTAAAGCCAGGGGCTTACGGGTGTTCGCTCATTAAGGTACAGTCCTTCTTATTTTCCGGCACTCTAGTTGTTACAAACAATTATTTTTCATCACGTTAAGATAAAAAAACTGAAAACTTTAAAAATCTTGCATTTTCCCATTTTTTAAAGTCGTTTAGATTTTCGAGGAATAATTTATCCCCTTCACCTTGTACAGTGACTGCATGCATTGGTCTCACGGCCATTGAGCACTAGAACTGTTTGTCCTGCCATTCACTCCACAGCGATAGATTTTTATCTATACTTTTGAGGGTGCTGTGCGTGGTTTTGACTGTGTCGATCTTGCATATGCATATTGTCCGACCTACCCTGGTTACACGTGCGGTACTGATCGGTTACAATCAGACCACTATAATATACGACACGTACTCTTGCCTGAATGAAGTAGCCAACTCTATGGGTTCGATTTGTAACTGTAATCACTTACTTGAAGGAGGCGATCTTCATGAAAAGAACCGCCAGTTTGGAAGAATGGACACTGTCAAGCGTCTGAACTAGTGTTGTTGCATAACCCAAGTATGTACGACGTAGTCGTTTGAAGTAGTCTTGCTCCCAAGATTTTTACCAATTTTCGCGTTATCTGTTTGAGCACAAAGACTCGCGTTTTCCGGGCATAATCGGGACTGTTCTCTGCGGCCGTGCATATACAAGGCGAATAAAGTAACATTTTCCTGACCGCCATTTTTTAAGATTGGTCCCCAATAACGTACTCGGCGCTGAGTGTGTCAGCGTCTAGATAATATTCAAGGACATCGGAGGAAGACGGTTGGAGTGGCATTCGCACAATTCGTGGCCGTCATCTTGCATCTGCCCCTCTAGAGGCAGCAAACACGCCAGTCGAAGGCATACTTTGATGCAATCCTAGATACTGAGTTGGTTGTTGGGACCCCAATGTATCGGCCTCACCACCGAAGAAATTAAGTCTAACCTACTTTCTATAGGAATGGTTGCAGAGTAAGACATGTGTGCCTTATGATTTGTGGCGTAGTCGGGGCTTAGAAAAGTGTCAGCCCCCCTAGTTGACGCTCTTGCTCAATCGTCTGCAAGTATACAGTAGTGAATATCTTGCGATTATGGTGGCCCCGTGAAGTCATTGACACTTGTCTTTGACAGATAGGCGTGCTTAAGGTTATGAAAGTTTTCGAACTATACTTAAAACTACAAGAAACAGTTGGGGGGAAGTCTATGAAGTAATTTGTAATCATCATTTAATAATCTTAGTTAAAATCCGCGCTTCAGCAATGTCTCAAAATGTGGTGATTTCTACTTGTTTATCAAAGGGTTGGCGCGCCTTAGTTTTCATATTAAATTGTAAACATAGTCACTAAATAGACCGTTTGGTCTTAGTATGTCTATTTATTGAAAAGATCTGATTTGGAAAGTACGTCGGCAAAAAACATCAGTATACGGTCCGTCGTGTGGAACATTCTTGGGGTTATGCGTCGAGCATATCTGCCACAACCCAACAAGTTTGCATTTTGGGTCCTGGCAATTTTTTAGATCGGACCGAATTCCGGTTAGCTAACAGCACTGACGTGGATATAAGCCCTTCCAGCTAAGACAGTAAAGGTTAGAGCGGATGATAACGTTTCTCGGTATGACCTAATGACAGGACTGAATACTGCTGCTTAGTGCTAGTTGGGCGATTATCCTGCGCCTGAGATCTTGACCTAGCACATTGTCATTTATTGTCTGGAGCTTGTTCTCGTCAATACCTCTTCCCTCTAAACAAAGTATGAATTCTGAGTCACATAATTTTCAGTTGTTGTTTCTGGCAAATTTTATTCCTATTGTTGGAGAAGCTGTGTGTCGTTCGCAAATTCTCCTTCTCTGGTAGGCTTTTTACATCCTTTCCTGTATGACAGTGCTTTTTTAGCTCTATCGCTTTACATCCGGTTGTTGTCTCAGGCCCATAAGTATTAGTAATCAGAAGCTGCACTTGCCCGTAGATGGAAATATAGGGTACGTTTTTTAATTTTTAGGCAACATTGCAACTTGAGATGATCACCCCTTTAATTCTTTGGCCCCCCTTAAAAACAACACCCCTCCCATATCTCGGTCGGACCTAAGTGTGCTTCTAACGCGTTGTCACGACCTAGTTTTGGGAGGTTATGAACTCATAACATTATCTTGCCGACTTTTGAAATACCTTAGGGATTAGACGAAAAGCCGGGTGTCGGAGTGAGACTCCTTACCGACCTCATCCGTGAACGACTTCAGATTCCCTGCGCAGTTCTTATGGGTGCCAACCTGGCAAACGAAGTCTCTCAGGAGATGTTCTGTGAAGCAACTGTGGCCTCACTTGACCCGGCACGGGGCAAGGAATTGAAATCTCTGTTTCAGGTGACTTCGTATGTTCTCTTTGCCCACCTGGATTGGCGTTTTAACCACACTCTCGGTTCACTTATCTTATATGAGTCTATTTTAAACTGGGGATATTTATCCCCATGCCCTGTTGCGCCGGAAAATGGCCCATTTGGCTCATTTTCCAGCACTTGCCGACTGAAAGTGAATATGCAGCTCGCTACATTTCGTTGTAGACTGGTTATTTTCGAAGCCCAGATAGATTAAACTCGCCGTTGACATTCTGTTGACGCTGCTGCGCTAACTGACTTTGATATTCATATTCGCTCGAGTTTAAGTTAAAAAAAACACCGGTTTAATATATTTGGTTCCTCGATAAACTCCCTCGACCAGCCCTTGTGTTGGTTTACTGGAACGAAGTGTTCAAAAGAACGCAAATAAGTCATTGGACTGACTGAACAACCAATCCTCGATCGATAGATATCCGATTTTCAGCCTTATTTCGACATTTAGATTATCTCAAAACCGTAATTATAATTCGAGCAGTTGACGACGTGCATATGCATGTAAGAAGCGGCTTATTTTGGGGTATGGGTGATCACACAGTCATGCAAAGTAGCTATCGTTATCAGAGCCCACCTTTAGTAAAGGTAATAAGAAGATGACGACCAACAAATGTCCTGGATCCTGCTCTTGGCTTACAATATCAAGTTTACGCTTCTAGCCCTGGATTCACTCAGAAATCTCAAAGATTGAGCAAATGCAACGACGGCTACGCTTATCGATCCGCATCTACCTCATCAAGGGCTTAAACCGTTATATGACGTTGAGCCGCCCCAGGACCAATCGCTATCGTAGTCCAGAAGATTTTAGGGAAACTTGGCAATGTTACATTATTTGCCATATGGACAGCACAGGTGCTAGCTAAAAGTCATGTCACATGGTTCGTCGATCTTTTGTCGCTTCCTGACACAGCTGCGAATGCTTCGGCTCATCAGTGAGTCCACCAGCGTTTCCCGGCTGCTTTTTTGTAGATACTCCAGTTTGAAGTTCCTGCCTTTTAAACTCCTCAGAAATCCATGCTCTAATTTGGAGCAAGTCATCTGCTGTGGACCTTTATAATTCCAGTCCAAAAGTTGATATGAATATTTGAGCGGAAATCCATCAGCTTCAACGGGGCAACAGCGCAATACTTGTAAGCTGGACAGTTTGTTTCCTGGCAAGGCCGACTTTATCAGCTTGTTGAGACTCGATGAAGAGTTCAGGTGCTCAGCCTTTTGAATAATTTATTACCTTTTTGTGTCGTGCTATGTAAGTCTGCGATCCAAAAAGAACTTTTGAGAAGGACGGCGGCCGTGTCAAGGCCCTCATATTCAAGCTGAAAATCAGTTTTCTAAAGTGGGCCTCAAACTGGACTTGAAAAAAAGATCAGACATGATATGTATCAAGAGAGAACATTAGGCAGAACGAAAAACTTATTTCGAGTCGTGTCAGGCGTACGCCGACCGCTAGCGTAAGTTGGAGGCTAGAGACAGCTTAGCAACAGGTGCAAGTTAGCAGACAATCCGCTCAGAGGCCTAGCTTAGACCTAAAAGTTTGACAAGTAACTAGCTTGGAAGGATCATTTCCCCATCTTCATATATGACTTAACTGACTTACTCTCACACCTCCACTGATATTCTTTTACCAAAATAAAGCTTTATAGAAGAAATAAACATGTTTGATGTTGGGTTTTCATGTGGCCGACCTGTTACTTTCGGACGACTCGCTCGCTTATGTAACTAATAATACGCAATAAGGACTCTTAAAACTGCGGTGCCAACTTAAGTTTGTGAACAGGCCCAATCACGAGAATTCAGTGGTACTTCGCTCTTGTACATAAGGCTAAAGTAATGGAAGATCGCGAGCAGGTTTCGATACCGAGGGTGCTAACCGTTTTTTATACTACCGAATCCCCACAGCATACCGGATCCAAGAAGCACCTGAATTTAGGGATTTAGGTCGTATTTTTTTGATCTGGGGTTAAACTTGGTTGAAAAGCTAACCGAAAGTGAAAATATTAAGGGTTGAATTCACAAGCAGTGGGTAACTTTTGTAAGGCCTAATTTCGCAACGATTTTTTTTCTGAAAATTGGTAAAGTTGCCGTCTCTACCTTCGTATCTGTCTCTCAGCTGAAGCTCTGATAGAACACAGATTTGATTTCCCACAGTAAGTTTGCCTTACACGTTTGGGGGAATGAAAGTGACAAAAACGTCTGTCTCCGCCAGGAGGGTCCAAAGTCAAAAAATGCCGGCCACGGCTCGGGAGCGCAATGCCGTTCGTAAGTACTTGTCAGGTCTCTCCGACCTTGACCCCCTGACCGCTGCAGTAGCCAAACTGTTTAGTACATAGGTCTCCGCGTCAACCGACGTTTCTCGCTGAACCGTGCGCCTGCATGCGATTAAAGTGCACCATGCCACTTGGAGTCTGGTGACCACTATGAGGTTTGACGCCCGATGAGGTTGCCTATCGTATTTGCCTGGCCCACTGATACCCCAAAGAGCTGTGTGACTTTGACAATGTAGAATCTGTACCGAGACACCTGCTGACCGATTTTGACTACACTGAAGAGATCGCCCTGCTACCCTCGAGCTGCATTGTCCCACACAGTGTGGGTCAGCCGAGAACCGGACTGCTCTCAATCCTTCGAGTTACGAATGGTTTCTTGTACCTTCAGCCTTCGCCGTTGGAGAAGAAGGTTTGCGAGTTCGCCGTGCGTAGATTGGCACACTCCACACATTGGGGTTGCCAAGTACAAGTACTTACGTTTTCTTCCTTAGAAGGAGGCATTTCAACATTCCTTCCCCTCAAGCAGTGCCAGCACATCCACAGGCCAGTAATTCTTACCAAGCATTTTTAGGGTCATGGAGTAGATACTATATCCTATCTTCGGATTAATCGACACATGTCAGTTGAAATATTTTCCGTAACAAACCTTTAGTGTCTGTCATTTCTACTAATCATAGACAGTTAATCGCAAACCTCCCAAACGCATGTGCTGTTCGCACTCCACTTTGGAATATGGCCTGCCTGCATGGGAGAGGGAAGAGAGAGTGACGTCGACGCTGGGTAATCTGTCCACACTCCACATCAGCGCATTCCTCACAATAATAAGTTTAACGCGCATTGTAATTATCACGATGTGCTAAAAGTGCTAGCTTTGAAGGCTGGCAGCTGACTGGATAACTCGGCCCACGTGGTCAGTACTGTGTGTATGTGGCGCGACTGGCTCGATGACTGGGAGTCAGGCTCGACGGCTCCTTAATTTGGCCTTCATGCCAATTTCACGAACTTGAGATACAGGCCTCCTTTTTATGAAAAATCCGTACATTTAGCGGGGGCCAGGTCGTGTGTGACACGCGCAGACGGGCTGCTTAGCAGTATCAGCCACTGCGCCAAAAGCCCATCTCCAGTTGTCTTGACATTATCTTATCGCTGGAGCCTGGTGGGTGAGATAGGTGAGACTGCGGCAGACGCTACGCAAATTTGTTTCACTAGAAAGTAAATTAAGCGTTAGTCATCGATGCTGCGTCTACTCCGTGGGGCACACGGAGGAAATCGTCGGGCGCAACGCTTGGTCTGTTGCAAATATTATCAAAAGATGAGGGACACGGAGGTGTCCGTTTCTGTCTTATTTGTCGTGGCCACTAACTCACCCCAAACCGGAAACATCCGAATCTAAACCCCAGGCTCCTTGTCCTGTCGGCTACTGTCAGAAATAGCCAAGGCCACATGGGAGCAACGTCGACCGATCCGTCTTGATTGCGGGACGGAATACGGGTAGTTCGTCTTGCTCTGGTGCTCCGCTCTAGAGCCTTTGTGGACGGTCATATGACTTTGAATCGGAGTTCTTAGGGAAAGCGAAGCGTCTGCATGGTGTCCTGTAGTCGGAGCACATCGGCAAATGTCACTTTGTTGGACCACGCGAATACACCCAAGCTTCTGACTGCTTAAAATGAGCGCTCTCACACAGTTTATCAATTCTAACAGAAGTGCTGCTTCTCCATAATTTGGGCCCACCGTTTACACTAACGAAAGAGTGCTTAATGACCGTTTTAGGTCTATGTGGAGCTTTGGCAAAAGCAGCACTGCAAGATTAGTTGATCCGTCGACTTCAGGAATCCCATCAGCGGATTCTTGAACGAACCATCATCCAGAGACCTTGCATCCTCAAAAAGTCGTTTTTAAAGGAGATAGTGTTCGCCTTTCCTTATGTTAGTCATTCAGGTAAGTTGTTGCGGGACAAAAATTTATCCGACGTTAAATGTACTTCACGTTATCCGGTGACTGTAGGACTTTGTAATAGTCGTCACAATAAAGTCTTTTCGGCAAGCCAACTAACTCTCGCTTCCAGGTTTTTGCGGCGACCTCGTCAATCGTTGGTGGAGTCTTTTGATGAACTAGGACTACCTTTTTAAAATTTGTGACAACCTGTGTACCGCGATACGAGTCCAGAGTTTACTAACTTTTATAGAATGCCTTCAGTGAAGACAGGGGTCGAGCATTAGTGAATACGCCAGCGTTGAGCGTTTGACTCGTGCGTGAGTACCAAATACTGGCTTACTGGCTAGTACGCTCGTGGCCTCAGCCTTCTGCGCCGTCGATTGTCCGAAGACTACAGGGACGCTTGACGTTAACTGCTGATTTCTGAATTATAATGAGTGTGCTGAGGGTTGAGAAAGTGCAAAAAACCGAGCTTTCAGGTGGTAGGCAAGAAGGGAAACCGGCTAGATCGCAGTTGGTAGCCAGGCCCCGTATTACAAGTGGCTGGGGGTTTGTTTACTGGAGCTATTTTGTGGGGTTCCATAATCGCATCCGACCCATTGGGCTTCCGTTCTACGTTTGCGGTTAGGATAAGGGTACCGTTAATGGTTTCCGATTTTCGGGTTAGGGTTATGCCTTGGGCTTAGGTTTTCGGGTTGCGGTTAGGGTTTAAGCGTAAGGAGACAACCTCCGGAAGAACGGATTTATCTGAATACTTTAGCTGGTCACCTCTCTGCCATCTTCCATAAGCGAACTCCGTCTACTAAGGTGATCGAAACACAAAAGGACATACCCTCCTTTACCCCGCTGTCCTACAGTCTCCAGACGTAAGCACTTCTTCGGCCGGGTCACGTATTAAACCTAAATGTTTAGCTGTGGAAGTTTGCGCGCTAAGCCAGTGCGATCGCAGTTTTACCATCCAATGTAAGCATTGCATAAATCAAGGTGTGACTAGTGTCAGTCAGACCAAAAGTCGCGATCAGTTTGACCACGAGAGCAGTAAAAGGACTTAATCAGACGCAGAGTGGACGGTCGTAACAAGTTAGGGTTAGCGCCTTTCCACGCAGAAATAACAAAAAATGGCACTGCGCTGGAGCCAGTGGCTCCCCCACCGGTTTTATACGCGGTCGTTGAGCTGCAAAATCAACACACGCAAACCATTGCGCAAAATGACATTAGGCTCGTTTTTATTATTAATGGCGCCTTACCTCAATTGCTGTTAGCACCCGGTGTTGGAATGTACTCACAACCTCTAGCTTAACTCCACTTGTCCTTCACCCACAGACCCCTTATTTCCGTGTTTCGGTGATCAAAGACGAAGTTGGCGCCGAATTATGCGGAGCCCTTAAAAATATTGTCGCTGTCGGTGCTGGCCTCGCTAACGGCCTCGGTTACGGCGACAATACAAAGGCTGCAATCATTCGTCTTGGCTTCATGGAGATGAAAAAATTCATCTTCGAATTCTTCGGTGACCGGTGTGAGTTTTATTTCCTCGGGCTTACACTTGTTTCTTAAAAAATCGGTCCCATTTTTCCTGCGTTCAAATACCGTACGTGTTGGTCTTGGAGTTTTGAACTCTGCCCCGCCATCTCTTTTGCTGAATGGTCCAGAAGTCCTTGGATAACAGGACATGTTGCCGAATTCGAAACAGGTAAGATAAGTCCCCTTTCGTCCCAGGGTTAGCAAAAAAGCGTAAACGAAAGGTAAATGTGGGCATCCTGTTCCTTTATTTTTGTGAAAATCGTATTTGCTGTTCGATTAGTTTTTGACCTTTTTTCTGAGAAATATGTTAGCGGTTTCAAATTCAATGCAAGTATCCTATAGCGACATTTTCTGCGTTCTCTTCAGTGAATTTGGGCCTCACTTTGAATTTGTATTAATGTCGCTCAGTTCATTTGTCTGAGACTCATGCCTGAATCCTTTAAACTGAACTGTAGTTTTGCCTTAAAAATATTCCCCTGCCGTTTTTAGGCTCCACTTAAACTATGATTCTTCTTAGCAAATTAGCAATTAAATTGACAGCCATTCAAGCCATTAAGATTGGACTTCGACTGTTGCCTCGGCATGTTCTAGGTTTATAATAAACTGGAATACAGTCATTTTTTTCGCTATTAATACTCCGACGCGTCCCAGACAGTTTTCATCTTGCCACCCTTGTTTACTACGACTGGCTGCCTAACTGCCTCTAGCTCTCACGATGAGGTTGGAAGGAAGCTGTAGCTCTTATCGGAGGATCTAAACAACGAAAACGTAGTTGCCTATGCCGACCTCCCACTATAGCTTTTATCTGAGAATCTAAACAACAAACATATAGTTGCTTATGTCGACCTCCCACTTCAGTACCTGCATACGTCTTTCAACTGATCAAGAGGCGACCTTTCGTGAAGCCCGAACCCTAACTTCCCTAACTTTGTATATCTTCTTAAAGAAAATTTGGCTGCTAGGGACATTGGCTCAGCTCTTTCGTCCGCAACTTCTTTTCATCCTAAAACTATTTCACCTTTGGCCGCAAATCAAGTCGCTAAACACGAACCCACCCTGGCCGTAGTCAGAGCACTTACAACAACGCCACTTACAAGGCTCGACCAGCCGTCTCCATTCGACATTGGTTAGTCAGCATGCCCATTTTTCCCGCAACGATGATCACCCTCCACCGGATGCGCACGCACAGCCCTTAGTTTTAAAGTCAGTAGATTGAACACAGTCGAGATTTGATGGGACATCGCCGAAAGTAGACCACCTTGTACAACGCACTTATCGTTTTAGTGCAGTTCAAGTTTCTGGCCGAGGCGCTACGAACTTCCGAGAGTTAAGCGAAGCTGGTCCAAATTCTCACTCCTCCCGACGTATCCGCCTTTCCAGTTGCGCATGGGTTCCATAGTGTCATTAAATGGAATTTCCCTATGTGAGACACGCGTTAGACGGCAACTTCACGCCGCGTCGATCACTGCATCCAATCTCATTCGCAGTCGATTTGACTGGGAGAGGCCAGCAATATATGGAAGAGGCAAAAGATGGAATCGACCAAACATGGGAATTCACTATAAACAACAAAACATGCCTTCAAACGATCGTGACGCGCCAACCGTTTTGGCTTTGACGATTGTAAACTGATAGTAGAATGTTGTCCTACTCGACACTGAGGGTCAGGCTGCAATGGTTTCCTTATTTGGTCCTTCCGATACCCTCACTGGACCATTTTCGCTGCAGTTGATCCGAGCCAACGCGGACACATGGCTTGAGTTCTCCATTACAAAAATTCACGCATAAGTCTTCACTGCTACTTACCCAGAATAGTGATGGTGTTCCTCGCTTGCGATGGGCGGACTACTAAGTAAAATTGGATGAGTAAGGCTTTCACACAGAGGATGACTCCCACGTCCCCAGTCACCAACTTCTCTGGGAGGTAGGTATTAATTTTGTATCGAAATTTCTACATCCCACTGGTAATTGGGCACAGTCTATCCTAGATGTGTGCGTTGACCTACCTTACTAGTAGCTATCCTCATTGATCGTCATCTGAGTGATTTAACGCGCGGGTCGTACGTTTCATTGCCGTTTGGAATTTTTATCAATAGCAGCCCGGTCCCTCGAAGACCTTTCCAGGCCACTAGGTGAGTTTGGTGTAATTTGTTTAGCAGTGGGTAAACATTACTCGCCGTCTGCTTTGCAAAAAACCAGTGTAATTACGAGCCAAGATAGTTGCTGGAATTTTTACACCCAGCGGCTGCTTCAATCAGATAGCGCGCATAGGCATTTTGCCGTCATGGCCATATAGGAACAAAACAGCGAACCTGGGAGCAAGGTAATTGGTTGTTCACGCACGCACTTTTCTGGCCGCCCAACTGGGGACAAAGGCTGCTATCGTCACTGCCCCTAAGTTGACAGAAATGCCATAAAATAGCCGAATGCGGGAAGCGGTACAACACTTCCATGTTTTCTGTGATTATCTTGGTATGAGAGCAAAGTTATCTTATCCTCTGACCGCCCTTCTCCTTTCATGATATCATAACCACGCCTTTGCGTCGTCTTTTGAGGCAAGGCTTTGGAGTAACACAACGAATCCATCTTCCAAAATATTGTGATGGTACTTCATTGTCGGACGCCCCGCTGTCACTATGTCTTGAGACAATTATGGTCAAGGACTCGTGCGCGCGAACTCGCCCTCCGTGAGCTATGTAAAATAGGATGTTTTTTTTTAATTGGGAGATGTCCTCAGTAGTGATCACCAGATGTCGGGAACAGTACGCGTCTTAACTAAGCTGCTATTTAAAAAGCGTTTGAGACTTGCTGGTGGTGTAAATTTTACGTGCAACCCGAGTTGCTAAAGGAGGGGTTTCTTTCAAAACACAACTGTGTTGAGACATATCGCCATGGCGGACTTCTCATGAAGACGCACTTTGTCGGGCACCTTGTCGTAGTAAGTAGTCCTTAAGCCTAACTCACCATCCTTTGTAAAACCTCGTGAGTGACTGATCATTGTATTGATCTGCGCATTCACTATTCGAGTAAAGGAAACTAGTTTGCTCCTATTGCCAATAGAAGCGAACAGGAGAGTTCCAGGAAGCAGTTCAGAAGAAGAAGATGCGATCGCTAGAACAAGAAGTTTATTGGCCTGACGTTTCGGATTCCCACTCGAACCTATAATCATATAGTTACAGATAAAGGTCGTGGAGGCACAAAGACAGCAGTATTTATAGCACGTAGTTGCCGTGGCGCCACATGGGTACTATAATTAACAGCTCTCGCGACCGCCGCTGAGGGTCGTAATTGAAGAGATGATGGCTCGTCAGTCCGGGTCCAAGTCGTCAATTGCCGCAATTCCATCATGCGTGTTGGATGTTGGCTTAATCATGGCTCGACGATTTGGTTTGCTGTCACCAGGATTGTTGCTCGCCCGCACCGTCCCCACGTGAATGATTCCCCTGCCCAAGGAATATCTCAGCACCGAATATGGTACCGGGAGGTCCTTGCGCTTGTTGATGGACTGCCGGCCTGAGAATCATGATTCGAACAGTTCGCAACTCGCGGTTGTCAGCTCTTGCAAGAATTTCGACCTCTTGAAACTTGAAAATATGGCCGGGCTCCATAGAATGAGCTGCCACCTGAAAGCTAGCGTCTTTCCTCCTCACCGCTGCTGCGTGCTCAGTCATCCGCATACGGAGTAATCTTCCGGTTTCTTCGACATAGTCGTTCATTCCGCAATTGCACCAGATCCGGTAAACGACTCCAAACGTTTCCTTCATGGCAGCGGATCTTTCGGCCTCATGACTTGGTGCCTCATGGTTGCCTCCGGCCTGTGTGCAACCCCAACTCCAAGTGGAGTGAGGGGGCGGCTGACGATTTCGGAGACGTTCCTCACGTACGGAAGAGGTCGCCAAAATTTAGAACCGATTGGACTTGGTCTCTGGTCTCTGCTGTCTTTGTGCCTCCACCACCTATATCTGCAACTGTCTCTGATGATCGGTTCGAGTGAGAATCCGAAACGTCAGACAAATAAACTTCCTGTTCCAGCGATTGCATCTTCTTTGCTCTTATTCCCTGGACAGATCACAGATGTGGAGACTGGAAAATCCCAACTCAAGAGCACGGACAGTTTGCTATTTCAAGAAGAGCAGCTTAACAATATAGGCTTGGCAATACTTACAGCATGTTGCCTAGTACTATTTAGACGTTCCGCCTTATTACTTACCTATCTAAAGTCGGGATGTTTGAGTCAACAAAGGCATGATATCCCGCTAGAAAAGAGGCACGTATGACCTCTTCTCATTCACATACTAGTAGGAGCCGGCAGGTTGTCCAAGAAGGGTTTAATATTACCTTCGTGGTTTAGAAGGAATGCCTAAAACAACATCTTCTGGAAGTCTCGGCAGATGTCGGCCAAATGTTTTGTCATCCTCTTGATAGGCATAACTCGGAGTTGTCTGCCTCATTTATGCTTTTTACGTGGACAAAACGTAGTGTCAGTATCGGAAAAACGCCAACTGGTGCGTGTGTGGCAAAACCCATAGCCTTGCAAAGAGTGCAAGTACTTTTACGCATGCACTCATGGCAAGGAGAACAAGCTGGTTGTTCTCACTTAAAGTAAAGGACATTCTTTTTCAGTGCACCTTCTGGCTAAAACATTCAGGCAGTCAGGACGCATTGTTACTAAGACGGTTCAGTGAGCGTAAACAAATCAGTTTTCCCAGACAGCGGCTCTCCTGTGACGAAGGACTAATCTAGGTCTGTTTTAGGTAGGACACGGAAATATGAACCCCCATATTACGGGTGGCCTTACGCCTAAATCCGGGGGGTAAGGCACTAGAGTAACGACCCCCCCCCCCTCCCCCGTAATACAGGTGAACTTGCGCTAAACGCCCATTCCCGTTCTTCAATCCTAACACTAACCCAAACCCTACACTGAACCCTAACCCCAATCTCCCTGAAATTCGTTGCAAGTGCACTTGTATTCAGGAAGGTTTCTGTTCCATCATTAGGGCTGGGGTTAAGGTTAGGACACCGTAATAGGTAATCTACCGGGATTTATCCCGAGGCTACTTATGGTACGGGAGGAGGGTCCGTATCCCCCAGCCCGACCCTGCTTTAATTTACAAAGTAATTTTCGCTGGGAAGCATTGTAGATACATGACTTGTAGTTCCAGGCATCTTGCAGGAAAAGAGTTTGTCTGAAAGACGTGCTTGCCACAATGACTTCCACATAATATTACCTTTCATAATGGCAGTTTGTTTCCAGGATACCCGCTACACTGGTCACTCAAGGGAAGTTGTAAATCACACATTCTGCTTACTCCATTGAAAAGGGACAGAGAGCTCTTTGTTTAGCAGATAATTCCGCCATTATCACCTCTTTTAACGCGTGCCATTATTACCTCCAGGTCTCAGCTGCATTATTCCAGGCCCATACAGTTAGTAACCTAAGTCATGAAATGTGTCGAAATTTACGAATGGTTGCCAATCACTCGCGAACCGACACCATTTCATGCGTCCAACATCTATGTTAATTAAGTAAAAGTCTAAAAGAATTAAAAACATAAAAGAAATACCAAAGGCAGTTTTGCGTTGTTTAGAAATGTCGGTGTATTTTGAGAAGCACAATATCCTGGAGACGTCAGAAATGGCTCTAATTTAGTAAACTCCGTTTTAGGTGTAAAGAATGTATTCCCATACTAAAACGTAGTAAATATCAAAGTAGAAATAAAATAACGTCAAATAATAGTTCTTTAGTGAAGTTTACATCTAAATATAGTTTAATAATTAGTGTGATTTCATATATAACGGTTTGCCAACTACCTACATTTTGAGTGTAGATTCCAAAACAGTTTTCCAGGGTTTCGTGTTATCCTTGAGTCTTTTGAGTTAAATGAGATGGGGTTCAACAAGAGAAACTTAAATTTGCTTGACTTCACCGATGGGGACTTCGTAGGAAGAAAAGTTTTCATAAGGTGACATACCATAAATAGAACTGACAGGCGTGATCACAACCATACCATTCTGTGTTTATAGAGAGAACTTTTCTTCCGTTAAATTAAGTTACACTTTTCGTTCGTTTTGGGTTACGTTGAATTTCAGATCAGTCTCGAAGTGTTGCCGAATACTTCAAGATTTGCAATGTTTTCACGCGATCGTCCATAAAGACTGATTCTGAATTACCTGTCTGTTGAGAACTTTAGAATTAGATTATTCTTGAAGGCATTTACCGATTTAGTGAGTGTTCGGGCGATCCTGTTCACGAAGATGGTCGTTTGAAACTTTTGGCCGTTTCTTTCGCGTTTCTGAACAATACTAATATTTTTCTACCGTAAACGTAAGAACATGCCTTCCTCTATACATTAGGGCCATTTCCACTGTTTTTGCTCGCTTTTGAACTCCGTTCTTCGATTATGAATGCACTACAGAGCGCCCATATAAGTACTGATATTGTGCTGAAACTGTTAATGTTTTGCTCGTTCTATTTCTGAATAAGACATGCGCAGAAGCTAAGCTACTCGACACACAGTGTTTCATATGTTCAAAACTGGAAATGACCATTCGGTGGTCATTTATGTGACATCGGGTAGGATTTTCCAAACGGCAAAACAATTTCAGCCCATTTAAACGAAGGAATCCCTATCTACGTTATTACTGGACTTTATTCACCAAATCGCACAGATCTGCTAATTTGACACTTAGGAACAGAAAAAACCTCTGGTTTTCTTAAAATAATCGTTGCGTTTGCAAGTTCATTACCACGGTTAACATCGGACATAAAATAAATTTTCCAGTTCGGCTAACTCTGTTCATTAAAACTCTCGCGCGTAAATTACTATCCTTTCTATAAACAAGTCGCTCAGATGCGTAACCGGAGTCTAGGACATGTATTAGCATAAGAAATTGCACAAATATATTCCAACGTCCATTTTCACTAAAATATACTGATATTTTACTTGATATTACTACGTAAACACAATTTATGTACAAGAAAAGGACATCATATTGAAGAAAGTGGATTAGCGAACAAAATGCGCAACGTTAAAGACGTCCAGAACTTCTCTCACCAGTTTCCATTAGCAGATTTCATGCGATAAGTCACGTACTATATGTGTTTTTAAAGTGTACAATGATAGTCCCGTGTCGGCGTCCGAGGGTTGCTACTTAATTGTTTGGACTCGGATTCAAGCCTCGGGTGTGCCGTCGGAGGGGGGAGGCTGGGGAATTAAGGGCTGGTGATGGCAACTAGGCCAGAAATAACCATTTAAGTGTCTTTCTTCGCGGACTAAACGTCTCAATCACTTATTGCTAGTCGCCCTGAGACGGCATGTGTGGAATGTAGACCTACAGTTCCAAGGCAAAGCGGAAATGCAAATTTTCATCTTGCAATTAGGATAGCTAGATGCACGCCACGCTCACGTGATCGTTTAGACGCGTTTGCTAAGGTCATTAGCCGGCAGTTGAGCTTCTCGAGCACAATTTGACCGCCTCAATAACCCCGATAGTTTCCTTTTCTCGCCTTCACATCGGCCCAGCATCCAACACCCCACTCTCTCTTCTGCAACTTCAATTTTGCATAATTCGCTGAGGATAAGCTTGGTATATATCACGCCTCCACGGGCGTGATTCACACGTGAGCTGGTTATCTTCACAGCTCCGTTTTTGGACTTATATCTCTAATACCTCGATTAGCCCCAAGCTTCCTATAATGTCGTTGGGTTCTTTGTTGTTTTTCTTCAGGATTTCCACATAACTAGCTAACTGCAAGTTACTAATCTAACAAATGATGTCGTTATGGCATAAGCATGTTGTCCTAGTATGTTAAAACTGTGCTTGTCGCAACCATTGGGCGCGAGGTCATCCAACACGCCCGCCCTAAAGACAACCTTAGGGTCTTTTGAGTTCGAGTCGATTTCGACTGGGGACGATTTGAATGCTACTAAACGAGGACTTCCTAACCGAATGTGAAGAGATTAACTTGGCTACATGGCACTGCTGTGTCGAGGACCTAAAGACGTCCACCTACGTCGAGTGCATATCTTTACAGGTGTAATGCCTAAGCACGACCAATGAAAATCTTATACCTCGTTTAACGTTAGGTTAATTTAGCCACCCTCTAAGATGCTCTGACTTCTGCTTAACCTCCGGCCCCTGCAAACCACATTTCGAAAAACAATGTGCTTGGTGCACGGCCGCCAACTGTAAATGCGGCACTGAATTCAGTCGCACATATATTTACTTCTACTGATAGTTGACAAGATATTGGGAGTTGGTGGAGCGAGTGGGTTTTAACCAACACGACCATCAGACCACCTGCCATGGTTGACATGAGAAGACGAAATAGGCCAGAATGAGGAGTCCATTCTGTACTGAACCCTGCACTGCTGTCTTGGGCGGCGGTGGCTGCTGCCGAGGCGAGGGCGTGGGCTGACTGTCAAGTCGTGCCCGATAGGGTGCGAGAAGTCGGTTGCGGCCATTTTGTGTTTTTCAAACAGGTTCAGGGATATAAGAACTTATTTCACGCGTCCCGCACGTTGAAGAATGGGTGAAGCGACTGTCCGGACGTGTGGGAATCTGTATTACGATTAACACCATATAGGCCTCGGTGGCGCCCTCACTCAGGCGGAATCCAAGCCACTTCTGTTGTTTCTGTGTAAACCCGATCAATCGTGCTCCGAACAGGTCTTGTGTGGCACGCGTACACAGGCGGTTTAGCCTTGTTAACCACTGCCCCCGATCCCTTCCTGGTCTTCCCTCGGGGCCCAGGAGGATGAGAGAGGGAATGCCGCAGATGCTGCGCAATTCTACTATCTCTGTTAGTTAATCCACGTGAAAGTCACAGTCCCTGCGCTTACAACACTCTGGGCACACAGTGGACATCGTCTTTCGCTACGATCGAACTGACATTGCGGTCACCTAAGGCAAACGGTCGAATTGCAACTTCAGCACGTCAATGGACATTTACACTGAAGGTGAGTGACCGTAAAGCAATAGAACATTAAACAGGGGTGCCTTGAGCCATTTTTGTACTCAGCTAAAAGTCCAAGTCGATTTTGCCTGTTTGATCTTAACGTTTGCTCTTTTTACTAACCTAACATGTCAAAAGCTGTTTCGGGCCGGAACACCACAAAGTTCAGAGCCTGTTTACAGTGGCACCTTATGATAAAATATTGCTTCCGTCGCTTATACGTGAGCTTATGGGGAATGGGCGATCTGGTGTTCTATGCAGGTTCTCTGGAAGACTAGTTTGGTAAAATGACACTGCCATATGGCGTCCTTGGCATCAAAAATTCACCATCCACGACTCCTTTTTCGAATACCACTAGACCCACCTGGCAAGCCCTGAAGAACAATAACCTGCTCCGTCTGTCCTCTTGTTTTTTTGTGCATATTTGTGACAGCGGGGGGGGGGAAATTGCTGGGCACAAGTCACTCCATATTTTAGGATTTCCACCCTGGAATCCTATTCTTGGTTGAACGAGGGTCTCGACATTGCCCTCCAGAGACGTGGGGCGACGTGAGATTGACGTCTCTCTAAAACATCTACTAACGCCGGCTCAGTAGACATAAAGCACCACCATTATTTTTCTCTTTTGATACCAGGTTTCTTTTATGTTCGGGCTCGTTGGTTCACATCAAATGCTCGGATTCCACTTACTGCGTAGATCACCACAATTAGAATTTGCTGAACAAACACACTGAACTTGGAAACTAGGCTTAATATGAGTCTCTCATAAAGATCTGGCGGATTTTTGCATATAACTGTCATCAAGTCGTAAGTGGTTTACCATACTGACAACAAGCGTACTCCAACTTTGCGTATTAATTTCCTCAGAAGTTGAACAAGATAACTGTTGTTTGGTCTTGACGATATGTTAGTCTGATGATAAGGTGTGTAAAGACATGCTCAGATGAAAGTTCGTCTTTAACAGCTTAGTAGGCCGTCTTCAAGCCACTAAACAACGACAGTTCGGCTTCTTGTTCCAGATTTGAAAAATGACTTCTCAGCCGTTCGCATTTAAAGAGTGAAACCGCTGGAAGATGGAGATTCCGGCACACGAAAATTTCCTTACTTGTCATCTGTATGGAGGAGTGGACGCAGTAAGGAAACAAGAGGGGTCAAAGCAAAAATTGGATGTTAAGGTTCATTTAAACCTGTGCCAAATCGACCATTGCCATCAAATGTAATTATGATGATATTGTGTCGTCGTTAATCTATAGTCTTCTTTGTGCTGGTGGAGACACGAACGACAAAGCCTTTAATTGTATTAAAATTGAGCAGCAAACATCAGCTATTGACGGACATATCTGCGCAAACTTGACATCAACGCCTATTTCACTGGCATCGAGAAAATAAGTGTGTATTTTTTGGAGGAATTATCATCCCTCACGTTGAGGCTTTCAATTTGACGTAAGCGTTAGTGCCGAAAGAGTGTTTATCAGGTCTTGTATATTCGGTAGACTTTTCCCCTACAATAACACTGAGCCGTCTTTTGACAACGTCTAGAGCGCGTCTCTTGGATTGCTGGGAGATTTTATTTGAGTTCCTTATATTACGTAAGATAGAGGAGTTGTGTCAAATTCTCCGTCTCGTTTTGACGGCCTCCGAGAGACGCATGCCCAATATCCAATTAGATTGCGTCGTGCATATCTGCTTTAGTTGGCAATCGTTATTGCCAAACATTTCCGTTTAGCTCGTTTGTAAATCCGTCATTCTCTCGTAATCGACTAACAAACATTGCGGTTAGAATGGATGATTAAGTGTTTTGCTCAATTAATAGGATCCCCCAAATGAACCACACCACACAAAAACGGGGAGCATGTTGACACGTGGTATGCGCTTATCGGACTTCGGCGAGTCTACGTGAGCATATGCGTGCGGCATATGCCGTCGTGGTGATACGCCTAGGTTCGGGTCCGGCCGGGGCCATCCACCTGCGCTTTCCCCCTCTCTCGGTCTTCTTGACTATGTTTTGACACCGGCTCCAGACGGGAGGAGGGGCGGGTGCGGTAGATGCTGTGCAAGTCTGATCACTGTAACCTAATTCACGTGCAAGTCATTGTGCCGCTTCGTCTTCCTGTCGAGCACAGGGTGGACATCGTTGGGCTCGACAGTCGAACTGTCGTGTAGACGACATATGCCGTGAGGGCCAGACACGGGTTGATGTCCACTGGCTACCGTGCCTGGTCGGAGAACTGGGACAGGCCACTGGCGCATGGGATAGAAAAGATATAGTGAAACTGACTATAGGAAGCGCTTCCTCGTGGCAGTTCAGCGTATACCTATATCATAAATCTGGCGCTCTGTAAACTGTCAGCGCGTGCTAAAAGTTTTGGCTTGAAGGACTGCCAACTGTCGGGATAACATGACCCTCCTTTGAGATGAGGGCCAAACTGCAGTGGCTCCTTTGTGTGTTTTTCGTGACACATACTCTTGTATAGCATCCAGGCCTCCCTTCGAGGCTTGGTGCATGTGGAGTTGGGGACCAGGCAGCGTGTGAGACGCGCAGGCGGGCTCTTTTTTGCCAGCCAGTGGGCCCAGGCTCACCTTTGATCGTCTTAACTTGGCCTTGAGATCACGGTGCGATAGGCGTGGGAGTAATAATGAAGTGAGGCAGACGAGACGCTGGATTGTTGCACTATTGGCAGTTCGACCTTCACGACCGTCGATATCCACCGTGTGCTTCACAGCAAGGTGAAACAGGCGCGGTGACATGCGCATGAGTTAGTTTACAGTGAGAGTAGATTTGCGCAGCATCTATCGCACTCTCTCTCTCTCTCTCTCTCTCCACCTGGGTCCGGTGTCGAGACAAAGTCAAGAAGGCCGGAGGTGAGGGAGGCGCAGGTGGATGGCGTGGCCGGACCCTCACTTAGTCGTACTACTCCACACCCCCTGGTCCACAACAAACACGTGCCCAGGATTTTAACCAGCAGCAAAACAAGCGGGTCAGAAAGAAGAGGATGACTGGGCAAACATGCACACGACCTGTATACCCAGCGGGAGCGCAAGCGCATCTACCGGCCGAGAACCAGGTGCCATGGAAGTGCCAGCACACACCAGGTCGCGAGGGCCATGGTTTGCAGACTCAAATCTTAAGCCGCACTTTTACAAAAAAATTCACGCGTAAGTATCCAGTGCCTTCTTTTCTGGGCAGAAGTGCAACTTTGTCACTCGCAAAGGTCGGGGCTCTATCTATTCTTAAGTATTTTCACCCTTCATCTGACTGAAGTACCCATTAACTCTTCTTGCTGACAGGCCCCGACTGGACGATTTTGCTGTCAGCACGTGTTTCTTTGTTTGAGAAGTCCAAATTGCATGGTGAAGATCTGTTTGCTCAATATGACCAAATGTTAAGGACCTAAACTGTTTTTGGCGTCGTAGCGCCATTCTATGTCGGTACTGAAAAGCAACGACGGTTTATCTTTCCGTATTCCTCAATGTTGTTTTACCATGGTGTCACGGCGTCTTGGCCACTTCGGCTGGTATACAGACGTTATAACACGATGTAGGAAACTGCTTGTTTAACCGAGACGGTCAAACTAGTTCGTTAGAGGACGTTAACTGAAATTTGCTGCTACAATTAAATCTAACGAGGCAGTTTTCAAAAAGACTTTCGTCATCCGTGCCATAATTTAAGTCAGCATTTGGGATATTTGTGGCTCAACGGGTTTTGGTAATTTATCTACTCAGCCGCCTGCATTGAAATTGCGAACAAATGCCAGTGCAGCAGTTCAGACTTTTTTCAGCGACTTGTCCCAAAATGTACCTCTTATGGTACAAGTTAGACAGAAAACAGCCGACTTTAGAAACTTCGAAGGCATTAAAAACTAGATTATTGAGCTTATTCTCGGCTGCTGGATCGAAGTCTGTCTCCAGCCAATATCCACATTACCGTCCCTTTCCGCTACACGCAATTCCAGCTCCTTTGAGTGCACACACGGGCAGCAGAGGATTACGTAGCCGCGAGCAATTTTCGCTTGCTATCGCGTATTTCGACAATCAAGTTTGGCCAAGGTCCTGTTTTCTCGCCGTCTCCTCTCGTTGGCTTTTCTGCTCACTCATGTCCCTCTAACACCAAGCTCTCCTTACCTTCGCTCGTTTCGTCTATCGCAGCGAATGATTTACGCTGTCTGCCACCAGGACAAACAAATCAGACCGTGTGCAGCGCTACCACCACCATCCCACTCCGGCTCTCACCCAACCTCGTGCAGCCTTACATGTCTTTTACGCATGCGTTCTGCCCTCTCTCTCTCTCTCTCTCTCTCTCTCCCTCTAGCCTTCTTTTTGGACATTGCCTTAGGCACCGTCCCTGCCTCTCTCTTCAGAGAGTCAGTAGCAATACTGGTGGGAAATAGTTGGGATACATTCTCCTCTGGCCGTTTCATTTTGCTATAGACAGACATAGCGAACAACCAGCCTCTTTTGTTGGTCTCACTCTGCTCCCTCCACCTCCTTGTGGGTAAACATGCGCTTGCGTACATGTCAGGACAGGGGGGGACAGGTATGTACAGTAGCCTCTTCGGCTGTCGCTGCTGTCGTTACCGCAGCTCGATGACTTCCGCTCAGGAGACGGAATGCGACGAGAGAGAGAGAGAGGGAGATGGATTTGTCGTCAGACTTTCTTATAGTCCGCCTCCCTCACCCTCAACCCGAGAATCTGTTCTTTCTGTGTGCAAGCGGACAGGGAGAAAAGTTTTGCCTGTCTCATGCGTCCGTCCGCCCTCCTGCTTGGCTTCATATGTGTGTGTGTGCGTGCCTGTTCGCGTGTCCATCAGTCGACTGACAGGCAGGCTCAGGCCGTCAGTGCAGGAGGCAGGGGAGAGCAGGGCCGTTACCAGAGCATCGTTCCCCGTGGAAAATAAGTGCATCCCCTACTACAGTGAATCCGACGCGATTGAACCTATGACGACGCGGTAAAAGTCGTGGCGTGGAAGGTCGCCACCTGACGGCACAAGTCGATCCTCGTTTTTAACGGGAATCAGACGACAGTGGCCCCTTACTGTCCTTTATAGCATGCGATAGACGGCGACTTCGCGTCACCGTTGGCCACTGCGCTCAATGACATTTCTACCTACATGACTCGATCAATTCACTGGTTTATATGGGGGGGGGGGGGAGGTGGGTAAAGCTGGATCAATTCAGCACTTAAGTTCTTGACTGTGGGCAACTGCTCGCTCTGAAACTGTTACGACGCACTAAGAGTCGTGACTTGGAAGTCTGCAAACTGACAGGAAGTCTGCAAACTCAGGACCGAAGGTCAGGCTGCAACTACTCCCTTACGGCACTCTCACTTGCATGAGACTAGGGCCTTCCTCCTCTGTCTTTGGAGCCTGGTACGTGTGGAGTTAGAGGCCTGATCGTGGGCTGCATTCGTAGATGGGCTGCCTAGTTTTGTCAGCAACTGAGCCCACGCCCACCCCTGGTCGTGTAAACTTTTCCCTTCCATAGGAAGACCGTGACTGTTGGGAGCGTACGTCAGATGCAACGCAGATCTGCTTCACCATAAACAATTTCTTTCGTAAATCACTAATGTACCGTCCTTAAAGTTGGCTTACTTCGTCTCCCGAAATGGTCTTGCTGTTGTGCGTTTTCGGTATGCTCTTAGCTGCCCGCCAACCACAGAAAGGTGCGAATAAATGTGAACCACCCCCTTCACAATCTTACCGGTTTTTCCGGAGTGACTTAATACCGTAAACCGAGACGACCTCGGGAAGGCAATGATGACATTTGGATGTTTTGTTCGGTTAACTCTGATGGTTGGCTAACTTAATGCCGACGCGTGGGGGACAATAAGTCAACGGTGGAGGGCATTGCATTTACAAACATACTTCAACTCTCACAGCGCTGGTGGGCGCCTACCGACACAACCAGCCAAGCATCGGCATTAAGAATCGGGCTTACGACCGTGTGCGGGCCGTCGCAAAAATCTCTCAGACCAAGATACTTGCCCTCATTTTGCCGATAAATGTGCATTGTAAACCATAATTGGATCGGTCATGCAGCGAAATTTGCATCTTTTTGTTCTCTGTTGTACTGTTTGTTGTACTGTTGAATACATTGAACCCACGAGAACTGGTACGGGTAATGGAGGTAGACCAATTCTCTTACCTGGGCAGCATAATCTCATTGTCCATAAAAACGACGAGTGGATTTCAGCCCAGACCTCCAAAACTAGCCTGGTCTTCAGTGGTGTTAAATTTTCAATCGAGAATCGTCAGGGCATCCTCCTCATTATGAAACACTGGATTTGAGTGACTGCCACCCTGGAAATATTCCTCTATGACAGGGAGGCTTAGATAATGTCTCAAAGCCTAAACGAGGAAGCTGAGCCAAATCTATCTAAACTGCCTTCGACGAATATTAATGGTTAGATTGCAGGGACTAATCCCGGACACCCAGATCATTTACTTGGCTGGTATGGCAAAAATCTCTGTCATCTTGAAGGACGTACAATTTAGATGGAGGACCGCGTCATTGTGATTATTGGAGGGGGAGGGGGGGTGTCTACCTAAACGACTTTTCCGCGGTGACCTAGCTATATGTGCGATTTGAGAAGACCACTTTAGTAGGGTTGAGATACCAGTTACTGTACAAAATAAAAGATATTTTAGCCACGCCAGGATGCCGGCCTATATACTTAATCGGTTACTGTGCTGTCTGACTCGCGCATATGCGTTAACTACTCCATCTTTCAAAAATCCTATACATACGACAGTGGTTAACTGCGTCAGAGCTTTTACTCATGGAAGACTGTCTGTCCTTGCTTATGATGAACTGTTTGTATGTGTCCTTCCGTTTACCACGATAACACGACTCCGCCTGTCATTCCTTCAACCACCGCCAATACCGCCGCCATCAACACTATAATAATCTTGACTTTGAAGTCTGATCATGGACCTTTGCGCAGCCTAAAAGTAAACCAAACTACCCTTCACCGTTGAATAGTGCTATCGGCGAATAACTGGAGGTGGACGAATATTTGAGTACATTAGAAAAAGGACGAACGTTCGAACGCTGCTGCCTTCATAGGGACGCAATGCTTTTTAGGTTGCCTAATTGATAACACGGAGGATCACGATTGCTTACACCCAAGATACGTCGGCCCACGCTTCCTCAGTTAACACAATGCCCTCGCTTACCTACTAACATATTCGTCACTGTATAGAGCGAGAAATACAACTGTGATGGGACATAATTAGGGACTGGTGGCGGGAACAGTCAATTATATCTGTCGCTGTTGTTGTCGGTACAACTGCTAGGGCAATCGCAGCCCTATGTGACTTAGTGGTGAAGGACAGGATTGGTTTATGACTCTTCGAGCGCTATGATTGACGTCCCGTTACTGATACTGTTCTGACTTTCGCGATATGGAAGGTAGCGCTTATTTTCCCCCAGCTAACATAGACAGAAAAGTGTGAAAATATACATGTCTGTGTATCTCCAAAAACTGTTTGAGAAAGAGGCATCCTAGTACTACCAGAGGGTTTTCTTGGGTTCACCTTCCGGAAAATTTGTCATGCACCTCTTCGAGATCATGTGATTGACTTGTTTTTCTGCATCTTATTGCCATTTCCGGTCACGTTTCATCATTGTCCCTCTTTATTCAGTCTTCGTGTGATCTCGCATTCCGTAAAATGTTTTCCTCAGGCAGCGGCAACGACAGTTCTACTAACCCCTTGTTTGTCCTCCTTTTTCGGTTATCTACGTATGTGACAAACCTTTTTCGCCAGGTCTTTGCGGCGCATGACTAGGCTAAGGTTCAGGAATAAGTTCGGACTATCTCCGTCTTTTTCCTCGCCTATCTCTATCAACCAGAGCGCATGCGCTGAAATATTGTACGTTCTTACCACCAGCGAATGAAATGGTTTACCTTCTTGAGCCATTCGTGAGTAGCTCGGGAACAATCAAAATATTTCCTTAGTTTTACTGGATGCCTGCCTTCAGCGGCAGAAGCAGCATTACCACTACCCGGTAAATAGGTTGTGCCAGTGTACTGTGCAATTTTTCATGAACCAGCAGCGCATGAGAACTCGTTAGGGACCGACATGCAGCCTTTAAACACAACTTTGCTCTCTACCTGGGACGCTGGTACTTTTGTCGACGACTAACACTAAATTGCACTAACTCCACTCATTTCTTCTTAAACTTAGTAACACTGAGTAAGTGTTTTAGTTCAAACTGAATAAAACCGATAGAAGTGTTTTTTTTGTGAGGACTCGCGGTAGACAGTCAAGCGCCACATCACATCACCGATGCATATTTAGTCATTCAAGAGTTCCTAAGGCCATTTTAGTAAAACCCATTGTGAATACGGCAGCCGCCCTATCACCGCCAAGGTCTGTTTTGCATGAAATAATCGAAAATTTCATTCCGGTCACTAAAGCTGTTGAGAAAGCGTTGGTTTTTATTTCTCCCCCACTTTTTCTCCGCCCGACCCGCCGATAAGATCCCGGCCAGAGCACCGGAAGTCTGCGGCTTTCGATTTTTCTTCTCCCGCGTTTGGTTTGTCTATATGCTTATGGTTTTTGCACGACGCCTTGCGACTGCATGTACATGCGTATCAATAGAACAGATCTATTTCTATGCCACTGATTGGACCTTACGATAATAACTGAGTATGCAAATGAGTTTGGTTTGAAGGCGGCGCGGGTGCGGTCATTCACATTAGTTATTTCGGAACTTTCCTAGAACCTTGTACTTGTTTTTATGATCTTGTAGGCTGTGCCCATCGGTTTTGCCCGCCTGTTTCCACCTACTTGTCCCTTTGAATGAGTCAAACCTCGCGACCATACGGAAAAAGGTTCTCTGTCGAACGACTTCTATGTCACCTAACATTTAAATTCAATCAGGAGTGGGCGGACACCGATCCACTAGCTTTCCGAAGCAAGAAAGTTCCGCATGGAAGGCAAAGGTCATGACTATCTGCGCCGTTTGCAAACGCATGTGATGGTGGGCGTGATCATGATTGACTGAGTGAAGGCAGAACAAGCCCGAGATAGTTCTGTACCAGTCCACTCACATGCTCCATTGTCCCCCCCTCTAAATTGAAATTGATGAGTTCCTTGATGCCCTTGTCTAACTTTTTAGGCGTGACATACTTTGTATTACGCCCTCGAATTTACTTCAGACGCTAAAAAAGGCCTATAGAATGTGTCGTTTCTTGCCTTAGGAGTTTGTTGTTGTAATTACACAGAAACTTCCGCCACGGTGTGCTGTTTTTTGTATATATCTGAAAACTTCCCATTCCACGGGAAAATGGCATTGATATTAGTGTTTTGTATACCCAAAGGTTTTGGATCCAAAAAACTCTCTGGATAAAATAATTTTATAGAACAGGAGCCATTAACCACTAAGTTGAATGCACACGAAGGTGATTGGGCGAAAACTACAGAATACACCTCACTGCTGATGGCACATTGACACCAATTCGTTTTAGCACTACTCGGAAAACATGATTTTTTGAACTTCAATTTATTAAATTGAAACTGGCTCCCCCTAATTGCGGTCAAGCACTTATCTACATTCTATTCGGAAACTGGGAGAGATTGTGTTTCGTGTGTTGGCTGACGTGCAGAAGTATTATGCAGAGCGTTTTAAGGGCATATCTTTCTTCCCGTCCACCTAGCTCCCCTCGAGTCCACATTTCTGGAGAGCTGCGGTGTTGCTGACCTTATCACAACTTGCTATGGAGGACGGAACCGTAAGATCGGCATCGCGCTTGCGGAGACAGACAAGCCCGTCTCCGTGCTGGAGGGCGAACTGCTCGGCGGACAGAGTGCTCAGGGTGTGCTCACAGCGGCGGAGGTGTATTCGATGCTCTCATCCAAAAGATTGGAGCATCAGTTCCCCATCTTCATCACCATTCATTCAATTTGCCAGCGTAAAGCCCCAGCTAGCAGTTTTATAGCGTGCCTTCGTAATCATCCGGAGCACATTTAGGCGACAATAAAGGAACACAGTCAACGACGCGGAGAGAAAGGACGATGTCTATGTGTATCTTTCCTCTGTCAGTTGCCTGCAGTGAAAGATTAGTTTATAAACTCCTTATACTATGCATGCATACACACGTTTTACCATCACTAGCACGATGTTGAGATGGTCTTTACCCTCCTTCCAATTCCTTCTTCCGTTTTATATTTGACCAAGAGTTTATTAGCAATCGGACAGGTCTTTGTTAGCAGGCTAGTACCTCGTCGTCCAGTCCTTCTATCGTTGTGCAACAGGCTCACGGCAATTTTCTCCCTTTATGTCCTCCCCCTTGCAGTTTCGTCTTCGGAAATAGCACACCAGTTATGGTCCCACAACGTTGCCTTTTAACGCTCCAGTTGCTTTTCACTCCTGACGCCTGCACGTAATCCCAAAAACCCTCTGTCACATCAGATCTCTGACCGTACCGCACATCATTTTTCCTTACCTCTGGACCTCGAACATAAGCATCCGCGCCGATCTGCATTTGAGTTCGTGTTAGATGCCAGTTCTGCGTACAGTAAGTTACCACGGTTACGAAACATTGGTTAGAATTTCAAGATAGGGTTTTGGTTAGAGAGGATTATCTAAGCTGTGAAAGTGTCCATAGAAGAATTTGGAAGACTGTTTGGTGATTACACGTTTGCATCGACAAATTTCTCTCCAGGTAACGAGTGGGGAATATGGGAGGAGAGCTGGTGACAGTCAGTATTAACCTAGACGGAGAATGCTGGTCCGTGTAGGCGGGGATCTAGAAGTAAGGCGCGGAAAATTGTATAACGTAAGCAGGTTGGCTGAATTTCGGCCAGGGTAAGTGCGGGGCCTGAACGAAGTCCTTTACGCATAAGACCGACTTGTGTAGCCTGACTGCGGCTGCTTCGACTGTTGCAAGTGGACACTTCCAGTGGTTCCAGCTAATTCGGTAGGACCCCGGAAATCGCTCAGAATGTTTTCTTGGGGTCCATGTAGTGCTCGACAATCATGCGCGAGGATCGGACTGCCTTGTCACCTATTCGTCGTTTCTCAGCCATGTTGGAATGGGTTCATGTATCCTCTTAGGTAGGCACCGACTGATGCGGCCAACATAAATTTATATAGTGCGCTTCTGAACTGGCAACCGACCCCTACCTTCGTGTAGATTGAGGTTGGTAGAGAATAATGTCCGCTTTCTTGCCTCTTAGAAGTTGAAGCAGTTTGACGGAGACTTCTCAGTGTTTCGCTTGGCGCCTTGAAAAGGAATTATAGCTTGGACTTTACCGCTGTCACCAGAGTGGATTTTAATTGCTAATAGGTGTTTTTGACAGATTTAACTAATTCAGTCGATCCAATCATGAAGTTGGCGGTCTCGGTGGGGTTCGGATCCACGCCAGCTAGGACAAGACTTGAGTACAGCCAACGTCCCAACCACCTGAACTACGATGTCCGACCGGAAGCCGTGGGTTTAACCACACTTGGGAGGAGGTAACTTAGCCCAAATGTGAATGAACTCACGACTCCCGGTCGGACCCCGTAGTTCTGATGATTGGGATGTAGGCTGTACACAAGTCTTGTCCTTCCTGTCGTGGGCTCGAATCTAACCAAAATCACCGAGTTTTTAATCAATGGGTTAAATCGGTTTTGATAGTCGAGATGAGAGTGCAGTGCCGAGTAGTCTGCAACATGACCCAAGGCTTTCAATATATGGTAGAATTTTAATTCTTGTGTGAATGTCTAGCCACTCGTGAAAGTCGCACTTGCTAAAAAATGATTTTAAATAGTTTGGGTTTCTTTTCCCTGGTTTTCGCCACCTTCATTAACAGCGTGCGTTGCCAAAAGCATGTGCAAACATATCCCCACACTTCTTTTTGTAGAAAATAGCATCTTTAAGCTTTATACTTAAGAGGGGTACGTTTAGGTTTTAAGCCAATGTGTAATTAGAAGGAATCTTGAGACTGAACTGCCTATTCAAGTAGTGTCGTAAGTGCAGGCTTTCTTATGGTGCTGCTGGATTATATGAAGGGACCCCTATCTATTATAAAATTTCGTGAACTTGGATAACATCTTAATAGCATGAAAGTATGTATACTTGTACTGAAACGGAACGTATAGCGTATAGTTTGGAGGCCCGGAACGCAAGTGTAACTAAGTTTTTCCAAGTAAAACTTTTCTCTTCCCTGCGTGGAATACTTTAGGACGCAGTTTGCTGCAAAAGGAGGGAGTGTGAGGGGATATTTCTCTGCCAACTGTCTATGACATCGGTTTGAATACATAAAATACCAAGGAACAAACTGTAAACCGCGTAAAAAGTTATTCCTTAGGTAGTGTACATTTCACAAATGACTGAAAGGATACTTATCACACAGTCATCATCCTGGCGTTTATAAAATACCTCAGGACTACGTTGCAGGCTAATGAGCATTGCAAATACTTAGATAATTATGTCAGACCGGAATCATATTGTCGCATTTCAATCAATGTCTTATGGATTTGGCAACTTACAGCGTTTGAAACATTTTGTCCTTCGTACAAAACTTTAGCTTTTGTGTCGGAGGCGAAATGCTTCAAATCTTCAAAACAGCACTTCCCCTAAGAAATTGTTATGCCTCTGGAAAGGCTTTTGTAATTGCGGTGCCGAATGACGAAAGAAAATGCACGAATTGAATTTCTGTATAACTGTATAAAAAAGGAATATCCAGTTGGGTCTTACAAGATCCTGCGTCGCAGGAAATAACGTCCTACATTTAGAAACCTCGACCGTCCTGCGCAATCTAAAATGGAGGACTAAAATGAGCTGGTCGGCCGCAGCAGATCCCGCCTGCATCAGATGAAACATTTTCTTGACAAGAAATTTTTTTGACCTATGTTCATGATACATGCATGTATCATACAAAAGAAGACTACTGAATCAGTTCGCCTTAAGCTGTTGAAGTCAGTTAGCAAGAAACCAGCCGACAATATTTTTCCCATGAAAGTCTAACTTATAGTACATTTGACATTAAACTTGCTAAACTACAAACAAAAGTTCTATCGTTAGGGTTTGATTTCTCTGCCCTGAAAAAAAAAAGAATTAATCCTGTTTAAATTGAAGCGCAATTTGAGGACGTGAATTCTCAGCTACCTGAGTTAATACTCAGATCTTCTGACGACGTGGGCTGGCTGAAAGCAAAATTTGTTGATATTCCGCACCGGTACCGTAGAGCTCCAATAACAACGTACACATATAACCAAAGGACACATGGCCGCCCTATCTGCTTTAAAGCATCATAAACAGATAATAATTTCTAAACCTGATAAGGAACATGGGGTTGTCATTCTAAATCGCCGTGACTATGGAAAAAAAGTGGATGCTATTTTACGTGACCAGAGTAAATTTCGTTTAGAAACGTCAGGAAAGGAAGAAACCAAGGCATTGGAGGACTCCACCTGGAAAACAATTAACAATTTGCTGGACATTAATCTGATGGACTCCAAAACAGCACTGTGCATAAAACCTACGGGTTCATATATTCCTAGACTTTATGGATTACCAAAAACGCATAAAAAGGATATACCCCTAAGACCAATTTTGTCTATGTATGATTCATCTCTTCGCAAACTAGCACAGTGGTTAGTCAAGGAATTAGAGCCAATCCGACGTCAGTTTTCTACTTTCATGCCAAAAGACAGCCTTCATTTCATTGAAGAAATCAGACATGAAAACATTTTGCGCAAATACATGATATTCTTCGATGTAGAATCGCTATTCACTTACGTACCACTAGATGAAACAATAGACATAATATGTACCCATGCGTCTGAAACTCGTCTGCCACCTAACGTACTAGAGGACGCATTAAAATTGTGCACAAAGAACGTTCAATTTCTTTTTAACAGCCAATCAAATAGACAGATTGACGGGGTGGCAATCGGAAGTCCTCTCGGCCCTACCTTTGTTGATATTTTTATGAGTCATCTAGAAGAAAAAGTGTCCGCTCCATGATTTTCACATGCCCCTTTCTTTTCGCGTGCTAACGTTTTTCCCTCTATCACCATGTTCTCTTTAAGTTGCTAATTTTATTGATTAGCCGGTATTACCCAAAACCATGACTTCGTTGTTTCTTCTTGATTTTCTGCACGAATCGAAACTTGTATTCTTCCCACTCGTTATCTGTGTTATGAATCGACGGGACGCAGCTGACGAGTCGTTGCAAAAAGTTTTTTGGTACGAATAAATCCTGCCCTGCATACCTGCTTCAGCTGGTATACTAGGCAAAGACCGTTTCAATTAATTTGGGAGAATCTGAGCACCAGGACGTTCAACAATTTTCGCTGCGGTCGTTAGCTACGAAGGAGTCAAGAATGTGCTTGTCGTAGGCAACACATTTACAATATGGCCCTGAGAATGAAGAGGAACCAGAGCCCTCTATATTATAACGCACTACAATTTGGGACTTAACTTTTCATTACTCTGTGCGGTAGTTACTTACTTTGCAACTAGTTGAATATGCCTTTTAATGAATTGTGGGTACCTTATCGAGCATGGAATTTCTCAACGGGTTTTGTAAAGCGCTTCTTTTTGGCATAAAAGTCCGCTCCCATGAAGTATCTAGGATTTGTGGAAAGTTGGCAGAGAATTAAAACTCCCTGTTTGAGGGTTTGGGGGAGTACGTACACTGAATCTTTCTACGACAACCGCCCACTGCAATTAGGCTAAATCCGTGGACGCCGTTGCCGTGTGTCTAAATGTTCCTAATCGCATTTGACAAGACGTGAGCCCTTGGCTTAAGTGTTGGAGAGTTTGAATTAAGAGCCTAAGGATCAGATAAGCCACTTCAAAGTTCACGCCTCCCTAGTAGGGGACTAGAGTGTAGCAGGACAACACGCCTCAACTGTTTGCGATTAAAACTTGAGGTGCTAGTCTTATATGGCTGATTGCAAATACAAAGAAATATTGGCCACGTAGACCCTACTCGAGTAAATTAACTGTAAGCTAAGTCTGCATAGTCTTAGGTGAATTAGCATAGTGTGCATATCGCGCCAAATGACTGGGTGCCATTACTAAAGGTAGTTGTTCATCCATGCTGACGGAATATTTTTGTATTCGCCTATGTACCGAGCGGCCGCCTCTAGCCTTATGATCCCAATGCCATGTGATGATTACCCGAATTCCTGCAGAAATGAACTGATACAGTAGCTCTTTCAGGTTGATATTGATCGACGCTAGACCTTTGATTTTGCCCGTCAGAAAGATCTGTGATCTGTGTGAACAGGTATAGGCCAATAACGGTCACGAAACGCCTGTTTCAATCTACCTTTTTACGCCAGACTACTACCCTCCTCATGAAAGCGATGAATCTTCCTGATGGCAAAACCACAAGCACGAATATCGTTTTTTTTAACCTGGGCGGTCTCGTGTACTCGTGCCGAAAAGAGCATTTCAAGGGACTTGGTAACCCCACATAGTAAATTTACGTAGCTTTAAATAAAAAACGCAGGGCTTTCGATGAAACAAAAAAATGAATGAAACCCTTTGTGCGAAAATTGAAAGAAACTCGCTGCTGAAAATTGGCTACGAACCTTAAGACTGCAAGTGAGAGTGAGCAAACGGCCCTCGAAATTCCAGACATTCAGCTGCATCCCATTCGTCAAGGGTATTGTTTATGGCTGAGGTTACTTACCAGGGTAGCATTTGTGCTGAGCAAAAGAGCTAAACATCTAAGTCTATAAGGCCCTATTATGGAAGCTGCTGCTGCTGTATGTAGCAAGTCAAATCTCAGATTGGAAGGAGAAGACAGATGGCACCAGAATGAGGGGTTTAATGTAGTCAAAACCCGGAGTTGTCCTCTCAAGCGGCAGTGGCCACTGGCGAAGTCAGGGCTGGTATTGACTGCATCCAGTCATGCCTGAGTGTCCCTCGGGCAGTGGTGACAACCGCTTTTGTAGGTCAAGCTCAAGTGGTGTCCAGTCAAATGCTGAGGGGAGGTGCGTACAAGTGACCTCATGGATAGCTGCGGCTGTGCGGACGCAGGTATGCCCAAGCTGTCAGTCGTGTGACTTCAGGTCAGCGCGCCTGGAACGGCTCACTGCAAGAGGATGAATGAACTTGAGGCAGCGGAGTCTTGAACAATGACGCCGGACCGGTCATGATGGCTGCCCGCTACAAGTAGGCGTATATCCAATGGTGTTTGCGGAATACACATTTGTAAATGTCGAAATATTAGTCAACAACTACATAAACCTTTGTAGAAATCAAGTGTCCTAATCACGTTAGCATTATGGCATGGAGAAGTGTACCTCTCAGGCACCACTAATTAACTCATTCATTACTAAAACTAAGGGGCATGCTGATGAACCTTATTTTGCCAAACCTCGCTGATGAATTCTTGGTTCGAGGACGCATGGGAAGTTAAATACATCCTTCTGACCTGGCTTCGTTTCGTGCAGTCAGAGAGCGTGGCGCGCGACTGATGAGCCGAACAATAGGCGTATCGATCTGGCATCCGCCTGCCAGGAAATCAACGACGTCCGAACCACCGTATGAGTAAACAACTGGTCCCAGAAATCGTCGTCTTTTATTCCCTTGCCCTGGCAGCAGGCGTTTTCTGTCATTCAGAATTCGGTTATACAGATCTTATGCGTGGGAGCCGAATTATCTTACCGCTACTGAAGACGCAGCCATCACAGCGATTAAATTCTGTCATCAGTTGATTGGAATCGGACCCATCCTCTGACAGGTTGAATTAATATTCGAGGACCGTCGACGCTAGTCATGTGAAAAGAATGAGAAAGCCCAGAAGCGATCGATGACGCTAATAGGATTTTGTTCAAGGCTAAATAGCCACACATGACGTGGTCTGCGCACGATGGACCAGAGTTTCACAGAGACGAGGAGCGGCTCGCATCCGGACAGGGTGGGGTCACCGTAGAAGCCACATTAAGAAGCAGCCATTGTGGCCTGACTCTCCGTTCTGAGAGGACTGCCGAGGTATCGCATCGGTTGGCAACCCATCAAACCATTGTTTTAGAGTACCGTAGTATTTTGAAGGAGCGTCGGCTTGTTATCAATATGTAATGTGCTCTGGGTGCCGTGGAGATGCAGTTCCCAGAGTCGGCCTCTCCCCCTTCTTGCAGGCATCACTCAACTGTCTGAGTCGTTTAATTATTTAATGCGGGGGTTCGATGCAAGTGGCTACCAGAGCTAAGCAGTCCATCTGCGCGTCATTCAGGATTGTCGATCCTTACCGACAAATTCACTCATGCAGAAATTAAAGCAACTCCGGCAGAACAAAGATATTCTGATAACTAGGTCAAATATGGGGACCAACGCTGTTTTGACGAAGCGGGCACACTACATCATAAAAATGCAGTCAGTTCTGTCGGGTCAGGAAAAGTTCAGAAAAACAAAAAAGAAGGAGCGTAGAGAGGAGATTAAAGCACAACCGACTGATTGTTTGAAAAGGCTTCAAGCGGATGGTTTCATAAGCAAACACAACGTAGAACCTCCTGGACCCGTAGATACGCATAAACATCGGTCATACGGTTTGCCGAAGATCCACAAAAATGGCCTACTGGTTTACCCAATCCTCCATGTGAGAAATCCACTGTACCATGAGATAGCAAAATGGCTAGCGGAAAAACTTAAGCTCCTGTAGTATCAACTGGCGACACATAGATATTGTGCTAACTTTGAATTCGATAACGGCGTGGAAGACCTCGACCTGAACGAAATGGTCATGTTTTCGTTGGATGTCTCGTCTCTTTTTACGAACGTACCGGTCACGGAAACCGTCGACTGCCTCAGTGAATTCATTGCCCCTAATTAGTAGGATACAGGAATGCCGGTGAATGCCGTCAAGGAATTGTTGCTAAGATGCACCGTGAACATTCAGTTCCTGTTTGACAACACTCTCTATAGACAGATAGGCGGAGCAGCAATGGACCCGTCTCCGTGGCCCGTTTCCGGCGAATATATTCGTGGGCAAACTAGAGGCTTTCCAGCTACGTTCCCGGATCAACGATCTGAGATACTATGGACGCTACGTGGATGGTATAGTCGCCGTTGCACCGAAACAAAACGACGTCTTGGTTCTTCTGTCTGATGTATATCGGGCGCACCCATCAATCAAATTTTCGTTGAAGGAAGTACGGCTCGGTTCGCTATCCTTTCTGGACGTGCTTCTGAGGAGAAGGCTTGACGGAAGTAATCGACGTAGCGTCTATCGTGAAAAGACGTAGTCCGTGCAATACACCGATTTTGGTAGTTTCGTATAGCTAAACCTGAAACGTAATTTAGAGGGCAAGGACAAACTACCAGCTCAGACCAACTCTATATGTTTTTACTCCAGAACTCGCTCCTGTGGGACAGAATACGTTGGTTGCAGGAGTTGGCGTCCGTCCAAAAGAATACGAAAGCATATCTCAGCATGGTCATGAAAGTGTCAAGTAAATAACACTAACAGCTCTATCCTTGGCACCTAGTATACACAGACCACGGTGTAGAGTCCAGAGAGGCCTACGGAATGATTTACAAGGTTCCTTTAAGCTATCCAAGACTACTTGGACAGCGTCTGTTGGTCTTGGCAGAGGCGGCTGCAACCTTATACAGGTTTTGCAGTTGCCATGGCCAAAGCCACCAAGGCAACAACCGGCACAAAATTACCCCTCCCGGTGTCCACCATCCTCCTGACATCGACTGAAATTTTGATGTTTCACTCCCCCCCCCCCCCCCCCAAACCCGAGTTACATCATAATTATCTACTTGCCCGTATCTTTTGATTCATTATTTCAATCTATATATATAAAAATGGAAGGGTTTTTTTTCTGTGTTATATCTAATCTCCGAAAGTACTGCACCGATTGCGCTGAAATGTGGACACAACCCGACCCGCGCATAGGGCCGGGTTTTTGGCTGGTCAGTTGTGTAATTATGCCGATGGTACGCCTGTGATGGGTAAAAAACCGGATATTTTCCGGCATAACAACGCCACCAGCTGCGGCCACTTGACCTACATCGCGCGTGGAGGACACATGTGCACCCAGACTGCGGCCACTTGACCGACATTCGCTAAAACACACGCGCTCCACCCGACTGCCGCGCTCACCCCACCACCCACCCTGCATACACTTGAGCAGGCCCTCCACCCTCTCTGGGCCGATGCAGTATGGGCCGCCTGAGCAAATCAACCCTGGGGCAAAAAAACACGCAACACTTGGAGGCCACTTAAAATTGTCCCACAGTCGACATAATTGTGCCGTCACCGCTGTCTTGGGATTTTCGGGGGGTGAGGAGTGGATGCAGTTAACACCAGCGCCTGCCTGCCCCCCCGCACAACCCACATAAGGGGCCTTTCACCCAGTGTCAGCTCAGTATTGTGCAGTTCCGCTTGCGGATGCCTGGTTGCAGTCACGGCTGCCGCGTTCTGCAGCTTCAGGTCTGCTTCGTTCACAACATCATGACCGCAGCCAGCTGGGAGTGGCCGAATGGCGCCAGCGAGGAACAGCAGACCAGCGTCAAACACGACTTCGTGCTCAGCATTCTCGCAGCCTGATGCTGTTGTAAACGACGGCACGACAACAACCGTTGGAAGAGTAACGATTTTAGGGTAAGGTGATACCAAATATACCGGCAGTCGGAGACCGATTCCAAAGCAACATTCATTTACTTATCGGGATGGTACCAATGGATATCACTTCAACGTTAGGATGATAAATGCAGTCAGTGACGAGGTAAAGCACATGAAATGCAGCGCAATGAACCCCTACTCAAACCGACTTATGATGCGACAGAACGTAAGTAATCCCCTTTTTAAATGCCGTCAGTTGCTACATCACTGCATTGTGAATATGTATGCAAAAATCGAAACTGAACGCCTGCTTTCATTCGCTTGAACCAGAATAAGCAGCGCTCTGAAGACTGTATTTCTTTGCATGATGCAGTTGTAAACGACGGTAATACAGATAACGTTGTAAGACTAACGCTTTTGTCGTCCACCTACACAGAGAGTCCACGCCATATGTTTGAGTACGCTCGAGGTGCAATTGCTTACGTTTGTCAGCACGGACGGTCAGACCCACTCCTTACATTCACATGCAATCCAGCTTGGGGGATGTTTATCAGCTCTCACCTCCTGGGCTATCGACGGTTAATAGGTATGACATCACAGCACATGTTTTCAGGAAGAAACTGCAATCGCTGATGAACTTCATGGTGAAACACGAGGTGGTTGGGTCTGTGCGCTGTTGGATGTATTAGGTGGAACGGCAAAAGACGGGACTGTCCCATGCATATGTCATGATCTGGCTCTATAACAAGACCCTTTCCAACGAAATCAACGACGCAGTATGCGCCGAATTACCTGATATCGACGTCGACAAGGATTTGCATGAAGTTGTGGCGAAGAATATGATACATGGACCTTGGATGCACTGAATCCCAATTCTCCAACCCCCCTCCCTCCCCCGACATGACAGACGGAAGCCCTTTATACCGAAAATGATCAGCGGAAAACATCGGCAAATTGGCAACCGTACGAATGCGAATCGGTGATATAGAAGTCGGTAATCGCTGGGTTGTTTCATATTCGCCTTTGCTTTTAAAAGCAAACGCAGCTCACATAAACGTGGAACACCGTAATTTTGGGAAATGAATTAGGTACACTTGTAAGTACGTGAATAAAGGCAGCGACATGGCCGTTTTCGGCCTGCAACACGAAAGGAGATAAAGGGATGCGGACAGACAACTCAATAAAATCGCACAGTATTGGGCTGGAATATGCGTCAAGGGCAACAAATCCGTGTGGCGAATTCTTTCATTCCCCATCCATGAGCAAAGTCCAGGTGTTGTTCGATTGCAGTACAGTTAAAGAATGGGCAATGCATTTGCGTTACAGCTGCAAATATGCAACGGGTTGCCTTGGGTCCACCGGCAACAACATTAACTGCGTCCTCCACGTTAAGCCAAAGTGAGGCGTTTGCGAAAACACTGCCGAATTCGAAAGTGCCTACGTATTACACAGGGAATGTGTGTAGAAAATCATCTGAACAGCGCAAACGAGGAGAGCGAGTGGACGGACACCCCGGCATACTCAAAGGAACTGCGATAAGCAGACTGCATACCGTGCGTCCCAATCTTACTTCGCATGGTGTTGGTGAATGTGCCACGTCCAACGTCTTTCCAGCAGTTGAAATCTGTCAACGTAGCTACGCATGCCACTTTCGGCAGTGCGTGTCAGGCTCTTCAGTTACTGGAGAACGATCAACAGTAGGACGTATGTGTTAATGACGCCTGCAACACGTCCCATCCACATCAACTTCATGCATTGTTTGCAGTCATATTAACCGTATTCTCTCCTTCATCTCCAACAGTTCTACGTGAGAAATAGTATTTGCACATGGCTGAAGATACCTTCCGTCAACTATGCAAGGAAAATTCAAATGTGGCTTGCACAACAGGAATATACAGCGAGGCGTTAATATTGATTGAGGATATGTCCGCAGAAATCGCGAACAAAGTTCTTAATCAACTGGGAATGTCACCGCAAAACGAATCCGTTGTTGCTTCGTTTGATGTGGATTGGGGCGCCATGAGCAAAATGAATCACGTTTCAACTTCTGCCATGCTTGCAGTCAAACATTCACAAGCAACGACTGGAGCAGAATGACATTTACGATCAAATACTGCGGAATGTCAGTAACGGGGTTGGAGGAATCTCCTTCCTAGATGCGCCGGGAGGGACTGGCAAGACGGTCCTACTATGATCGATTCTGACGGCATTTCGACCCAACAAATGACATAGCCCTAGCACTTCCATCCCCGGGATTGCAGCAACTCTGCTACCTGGCAGAAAACCCGTTCATCCAGCTTCGAAATTGCCCTTGAAAGCGCAAATCATTAAAGCTCTCGCGTGCAACATTTCCAAAGCATCCGGCATGGGAAAAGTACTGCAGAAATGCAAACGTATTGTTTGGGATGAATGCACAATGGCGCAAAAAAGCGCTCGAGGCCCTTGACCGAACACTGCAGAATTTTCGAGGAAACAGCAGACCATTTCTGATGCACTGCTACTGCTTGCAGGAGACTACAGGCCACCACTGCCTCAATCGACACCTGTAGGCGAAATACATGCCAGCCGTCACCACTTACTCCGGAATTCTCGAGCGCGACTGGGTGCAGCAAACAATTCCCCTGCCTTCTACAGCGGCTAGAAAGACAATCCTGGGTTTCGCACACAATACGTACCGCCAACCGGTGGCCCTTACATTTTTCTTAATTGGGAACGTGCTCCTTCCTCTGGGCCGATGCAATATGGGTCGCCTGAGCAAACCACCCATCCTGCAGCAGAAAAACACGCAACTCTTGGGCTCCACTTGAACTTGCCCCACACTACCCTCATTAATGTGGCTGTCACCGCTTCCGCTGGGATTCTCGGGCGCGACGACTGGACGCGGTTAACAAAGCCCCCTTCTCTCCTTTCCCAGACGCACAACCCACATAAGGAGCCTGTCACCCAGTGTCAGCCCAGTGTCGTGCAGTCCGGCTTGCGAAAACCCGGTTGCGGTCACGGCTACCGCGTTCTGCAGCTTCAGGTCTGCTTCGGTCACAATAGAATGAACACAACAAGTTGAGAGTGGCTGAAAGGCGCCAGCGAGGAACAGTAGACCAGCGTCCAACACGCCTCCGTGCTCATTATTCACGCTGCGTGATGCTGGTGTGAACGACGGTGCGACAACAACCGTTGGAAGACTAATGATTTTAGGGTAAAGTGATTTCATATATACCGGCAGTCGGCAAACGATTTCAACGCAGTATCGATTTCCTTTACGGGATCATGCCGATGGATATCATTTTAACGTTAAGATGATAAATCCAGTCATTGACGAGGTAACACACATGAAATGCAGCGCAATGGACCACTACTCCTACGGACTTATTATACGACAGAACGTAAATAATCCCCCTTTTGAAATGCCGCCAATTGCTTCATCACTACATTGCGGATATGCATGCAAAAATCGAAACTGAATGCCTACTTTTCATTCGCTGGAATCAGACCAAGCTGCGCTCTGAAGGATACATTCCTTTGCATGATGCAGTTGTAAACGACGGTAATACAGATAACGTTGCAAGACTAACACTTTTGTCGTCCACATACACAGACAGTCCACGCTATATGCTCGGGTGCGCTCGAGGTGCAATTGCTTATGTTTGTCAGTACGGGCGTCCAGACCTATTCATTAAATTCACATGCGATCCAGCTTGGGGGGGGGGTATTTATCAGCTCTTACTTCCTGGGCTATCGCCGGTGAATAGGTATGGATTTGCGCGGTGAGCAAAAGAAGCGGTCGAGGCCCTCGATCGAACACTGCAAGATTTGCGCGGAAAAAGCAGGCCATTTGGGGAGATTACTGCTACAGCCTGCAGGAGACCTCAGGCAAATACTGCCCGTAATTTCTCCATCGACAACAGCAGACGAAATAAATGCCTATCTGATATACTTTTTTGTGGCAAAGTTAACTACAAATATGCGTGTCCAGCTGCAAAACCACCGATCAGCTGTGGTATTTTCACAGTAATTGCTGGCAATTTGGAATGCAACGGTGCCCGCTGATGCAACTACAAGAAGGATTTCACCACGTCTTAGCTTCGGCAATTTAGTGTCCTCAAAAGAGGAATTGGTTGAATATGTGTCTCACGTTATCCAGACCACTTTCAACAATCAAGACTGATTGAACGGACGAGCTATTCCTGCGGCCAAGAACAAACACGTGCACCATCTTAGCCATATTATTCAGTCTCTGATTCAAAACGAGGCAGACACATATACGTCTGTCGACACAGTTGCAGAAGCAGACGAGGGCGATTAGTTATCCAACAGAGATTTTGGATCCACCTGAGCCACAGCAACGCGTGGCGGGGTCCAGCTAGTAGCCATATAAATGAAGAAGTCTGAAGAGAATATATCGAAAGCAGACGTAGGTTCGCTCAAATTGTTTTCCTGAATTTTCGAATAAAAATTTTCGGAACTATACTCTCAAAAAGGTATAAGAGATTTTCGGCAAAAATGTTGAAGTTTGTTAAATCCACTCCTTATGAAAATTTTTAAGGTCATTATCGCTTGCCAACAGAATGTGCATCTTTTCCATTTTCTCGCCAAGGAACGACTGTTGCAGGGCCGTCTGATCAAGAAGATTCGAGGATTTTCTTCCACGTCAAGATTTAACTGGAGGCGATTTACGTAAAGGTTAAAGGGACAACTGGAACGAGTATGTTAAAGGTATGCCGTTTCACCATCTCCGCGATGAACGAGACTGCAAACTTGACTTTTCTGACATCTCCGTCATTACGGACCAGTCTATTGGAGAGCCTACTTTCTTCCTGTTATCATCGAAATGATGACATTGGTGACTTAGCTTATTAAGTCGGTTGTGCCCTCAAACCGGGTCACGCGGCAGATGCGCTGGACTAGAGAGGGAGTTAGTTTGGGTTGCGGCAGACGTTATTAGGAATACGCGTCCACAATAAATGCCAACATTGAGGTGTCGTGGCACGCTCGTGTGTAGGCTCACGCCGCGCCAGTTTGGATTCAGTCCGCCCTTTCTATCTTATATAAAACCCTGATCAGTGTACGTTGTGGACCAGGAACTGTGGTGATGCGTCTAGGTGCAGGTTTTCACTGTGTCAGCCATCTGCGTCGTCTCTAACCTCCAGTTTTCCTGATTATGTCTGGACACCGGGTTCAGGTGGGGGAGGAGGAAGTGCAGCAGATGCGGCGCAAATCTACTTTCATCTTAAACTAACTCACCCGCAAGTCATTGCCTCTGCTCACAGCCGGCTGTGAAGCACGCGGTGGACACCGTCATTAACGACGATCGAACGGTCGAGGGGACTTCGAAAATACCCCCCCCCCTCACTCGTCACCATCAGCTGAGCTTTCAGCTATGGCGGTCTGTATGGGGGGGGGGGGCGGTATAACATCGTTCTTCTGATATCCGACCCACATGATGTATATAATAACGCAGACCCGGAAAGGCCATAGGGGAGGGATTCGACAGGCTAAATGAGGGATTCCACTTCCTGGAACCAAACGCTCCGAGTCAGTCTTTGAGCTCGCGTCTATGCAAGTTCTGCGACGATACGCGAGGGCCCCTATCCTCGAAATTATATCATAAACCTTCCCCCTTCCTCTTGTAAATCGAGATTTTTTCACTTTTCACTGCACTTAAGTGGTGTACATTATTTCACGGGCTTGAAGATGAATAATCCAAAACATACGCTTGCCAACTCCGATTTAATCAATTTCTGTATAATGAAAATTGGAAATCTAATTCCTTGTCGAACGTCCAATCGTCAGGTATAGTTTCTTTTGATTGAGCTTGTGGCCTTCGTCCGGTTTCCCTCGGAGTACCTGTGATCGATCCTGTGGCCTAGGACAGCATTCTGTCCTTCGGTAAAGAAGGGTACCTCGCATTCCAGGAGGACCTCACGAAGCCCGCAATTGTGGTAGACGATAAATCGCAACAGAAGCCTTTCCAAACGTCGGAAGAACAAAGATCTTTTCCTATCATGCAAAATGTCCCTGTATGATGAAAACACGTGTAGTGAGGATTTCACCAGTGGGCAACGCATCAGCCCTGCTGACTCTAATAGTAGCGGCAACAGCCGTCGTTACAACAAAATTACACTCCTGTAATCAGCATCGACTGTGGGCAATTTTGAAGGCAGTTTCTCACTGGCTGCCTTACTGACTGAAACCCTAGCTGAACTGTGATCATATACAAGTTAGACTTGGGATGGGCTACTGACAACGACAAGTACACCAGAATGATCATTCAGAGCTCATTTGAGCCCAACAACCAGTGACATGATAACCCTAGCCCAGACAGCTCGGATTTGTTCGAGCCAGTTGATCGTCGAGCATTTTTAAATCAAATGCCGCCCACTCGGTCTGCAGGCACACGATTATACCTGTCGATTATTGATTATTAGTCACTATATGATCCCTTCAAATTTACTGATGATCCGGGACCGCGGGAAAAACGAAAATACCCATCTCTATTTTGCCCATTTCGTTATAGATCGATGAACAGAAAATCGCGTGGCCCTGAATATCACAGGTCTCGGCGGATAAGACGTAGATCCGTTCGTAAATTGGAGAGCGGTCGGGTTAAAACCGACTGATGATCAACCGAATAGGGTCCACTTCTTGGGTACTTGACAAGGGTTAGGATAAGTCTGGCAGATAACGGTAAGGGAGTCATAAATGAATGTGCCAGTTTCCCTATTTTGTTTGCAACCTTTCTTGATAGTTAGAAACAGGTTATAGAGCAGAGTTGTTTTATTTCGAGGACTGAAGTTATTTCGCACTAGACTGATGTGCGTTTTTTGTGAACCATTAAAAACCGACACAATTTTTAAGAGTAGATGAACACACTAGCGGAATAACACAGAGCTTGTATGGATATGTGGCTAGGTACCGGACTAATTCACATGTAACTATCTAGTGCCACTTTCTTTTACCGTATCGCTTGTTTTACCGTGACGGGGACAACACTGCTGCCGCTTCGCTGTCGTGCTCTGCTGTTAGTTCATTTTACGTTTTGAATATTAATTTTATTCGCCAACCGGTTCTACTTACTGTTCTTAATACTTAGAGCTCCTGCGATATAATTTTTTAGTCCGTGAGAACATTATCATTTACGTCAGGTATTCGGCATCATATAACATTTCTGACTTGCACCTACCATGTCGTTATTAACGAAATTGAGTAAAATCATTAACAAATACCGATATCCGGTCCAAAAAAATGCCCGATTTCCTAGACTTGATCTCAGACTAACAATTATTATCGTATGCGAGATATTCAGTCTGACTGAATTACCCAATCTGTAAGATTTTATTGAAGACGCAGATATGGTTTCCTGCTGTTTTCAGAGGAAAATTCGACAGAAAATTTAATGATGATGATGAAAACCTGCCAAAAGTTGCCATGATTGAAAGTTGTGAGATCTGTTTACCTCGCTTGATGAGTGTGCGCTATTCCACTGTGCTTCGAAAGTAGTGGACATCTGCCTGTAATCGCGAAGAAGAACGCAAAAGTATGAACGTTAAAGAGGAAAAGACACTAGTGTGTTCTTAGACGTTAGCGAGATCAGTAACGTTATAGGGAAACATCGAACGCTTTACAGGTAACATTTGGTGAAAAGACAGTTATTTTCAGAAAGTCTGTGAGTCTCACTGCGAAAAAATCGACCCTATTTGCCCCGTTCGTGAGTTTGGGGAGTAAATTATTATAAATGAACGTCAGATTTGACGCTAAATAGTCTTTTTTCTTTTCGCCAAAGTGAAAAGTACTGTCAGAACGAAGCATTTATTATTTTCTACAGTCTTCATCGCGAAATCGTAAGGGCAAAAAGGAGAAAAATTAAGAACCAATTTGTGACCGGAGAATTGGCTGAGGGTAGAATGGGCACTTTAGATCCACCACGTTTATTTTCTTCGCTAGCCTAGCTTCCAAAGCACCTTTTAGCGTCATAGTAATTTTGGCGCAGACTAATTGTAGCCAATGTCCCGTCGTCAGGACCTTTACAGCGTGCGCGTCGGCCAATTTCTGCGCGTCCATCGCCAACACCAGCTTGACCTTAAATTTACCCTTATTTTAAACGCCTTCAATTCCAATGTCAGAAGGATTCTGCTGTTAATCAAATCCCGTCTCAGGGAAGAAGAGGATTACGGAGCTTGTGAAACACATTTGTGTCAGCATTGGACTCCAAAAAAGACAGTGCCAGACCGAAAGTGAAGTTAACTTGAAAGGATGATGAATATAAGTTGAAAGGTAAGAATTAGTTAAGGAATATTTAATATACGATGTCCAACTACACTGTTCCGGGCGATGTGCACTAATTCATTTGGAATTCGATAGTATCGCCGACGTCGTCGTCCGCTAGCCTCACCCGAACCCAGGTTTGCGGGGTGTGAGTCTATAACCTGTGTTCTTTGTTCATCGAGTGTTATGAAGTCCATGGTTCTACCAACTGAGCCAATGTCTCGTCCTGCCGGCTGCGATCGAGAATAGTAACTATGATGGAAGTGCGTTTGCATAGGCGCTGGCAATATACGAAGAGATTTGAGTGCCCGCAAAGGCAGGGAGGACTGGCGTGGCCGCCGTTATCCTGCCTAACGTAACACCGAGAATGGAGGATCTGGTATTCATACCCCCCTCCTACATATACTTTTGATCGCTGTGTGACTGCTTGTTAGGCCTCCAGATTAAATCACAAAGCACAACGGGACGAGCGTATTGAACGCAGCTCCACCATACTTTACATTTCCGAGCTCAGCCAATAGTACAAAAAAATTATGGCTTTGTAATGCGACGTTGGACTTAATAATGCGCTTTGACGAAAGACCGTGGGTTCGAATCCCAGGTCCAACAAAACCGAGGTTGGGTAGGGCTGGCTGATGACTGCTAATAAATCAGCGATGGTTGTTCCGGTCTCCCTTGTTTTCGTCGATACTCCAATTCTGCATACACTACTGACAGCACTGCGACTGTCTTCGAGGACTCTAGACTGGATCCCAAGTCACAGCGCGGTAAGCATGTTTCGTAACCCGACTGATGAGAGTAATTCCGACATACACAGGAAATTAATGCATTCTCCAATGGTCGGTGGCGCTCACCGATCGTTGTTACGGAGCTCACTCGTTCCGTTGTGCCTTACGGGCTCTCTCTCGAGCCCAAGCAGCAGCCGCACAGCGACGCATGATAAAGGCAGTATGTTATTACCGACAAAGGCAAGGGAGACGGCCATTCCAGTCTCCCGTAAAGCACAACGGAAAGAGTGAGCTCCGTAACAACGATCGGTGAGCGCCCCCGACCATTGGAGAATGCATTAATTTCCTGTGTATGTTGGAATTACTTTCACCGGTCGGGTTACGATACATGCTTGCCGCGTTGTGACTTGGGATCCAGTCTAGAGTCCTCGAAGACAGTCGCACTGCTGTCAGTAGTGTATGCAGAATTGGAATATCGACGAAAACAAGGGAGACCGGAACAACCATCGCTGATTTATTAGCAGTCATCAGCCAGCCCTACCCAACCTCGGTTTTGTTGGACCTGGGATTCGAACCCACGGTCTTTAGTCAAAGCGCATTATTAAGTCCAACGTCGCATTACAAAGCCATAATTGTTGACAGAAAGAACGCCGAGGCGTGAACATTGAAGGGGCCCTTGGTTACTGGTTCGAAATGTTAGGTATATACCCGGGAATTCCAATAAACCCCTTGCCAAAAACTGAGCCAGCAGATTTAGTCATATGAATTTCAAGGAACAGGTAATAGCTTGGTCTGGTGAAATTTCAGAAATGAAATTTAATCTAATTTAATGCACGGCAAAGGTGATAGTGCTGAAATGCAAATGTGAATGCGAACGATCAGGTAATCCTCTTGAATTTTGGGACGACGTCAGTGCAACTGGCCTCCGTAATGACGCTTTGAACGAAAATCTGCAACACTGACGGAGTAAAAACTTATTAGACCGCGTGGCGGCTTTCTGCTGGTCAAAAATACCCGGAAATGATGAACGGAAATAGTTGATTACAAGAAAGGCCGTTCGGCTTCCGTGCTCCAAGTTGCTGCGAATTCACGGTTCGCCTGTTCTATATTATGCTAATAAGAACACGTGGAAATAGTTTCACGTTCTTGGGAATTGCCTTACGATGTTTGATCGGGAGCTTTACCGGAAGTCAAGACAGCCTCTGTCCTTCCTGGGTATTTTTCGGGAAACTGCGCGTTCTAACTGTTTCGATGACGTTCTGCCAGACATTTTCCCGCCTTATTACTGTATTTCTGACATATTCAATGGACATGAGGATCATGCAACTCTGGGGGCGTTCTGTTTTAGAAACTCTACACCTTATTCTATTGAGCGGCCAAAGAAGCATTACAAGGATAGCAGCTTCGAAGGCGATTGTATTTGCGTCAGCACTTATGAATAAATCAGAGGCAAACAATATGGACTCGCTCTGTTGGCTGTGCTTTCAAGAGTTTGGGCTTGGCGGAACAATGGTGAGAAAACGTTTTTGTAACAACACTTCGTCGAAAATTACGACTTTTCTGCAAATCGCTCGTACGCATAGGCAGATACGTACTGCTATGATAATAACACACAAGAAACACCGAATGGCTTGACCCGACACCAGAAATTTCATCACACCACTCAAAAACAAGTTTAGGCAAACAAACACCAAACTCTGATTGGAGCCACTGTGGTGATCAAGCGGCCAACGTAAGTGCAGTCTGTGAGCTACAACCACCTGGTCGAATCCCAATGTTGAAAGGGAGAGGAGAGAAGGGACCAAAATGAGGGGTTTATTGTGCACAGAACCCGGAGTTGTCCTCTCAGGCGACAGTAGCCACTGGCGAAGCCAGGGCTGGTGTTGACTGCGTCCAGTCAGGCCTGAGAGTCCCTAAGATAGTGGTGTCAGCCGCTTTTGTAGGCTCGTGGGCCAAGCTCAAGTGGTGTCCAGTCAGCGTGTGTTGAATTTGCCGAGGGGTGGTGTCCCAGTGGCTTGTTTTGCTGGTTGCAGGGGGTGGCGCGTTCAAGTGGCCGCACGGGCAGCTGCGACGGCGCGGACGCAGGTATGCCCGAGCTGTTGGTCGCGTGACTTCAGGTCAGCTCGTCTGGGACGGCTCGCTGCAAGGGGTGAATGACCTTGAGGCAGCGAGGTCTTGAACAATGACGCCAGACCAGTCAGGATGGCTAGTCGCCACACCACTAACACTGGCTAGATATTTGGGCAAAGTTTTCTCCCCGCAGTCCGTATGGGTTATTCGTCAAGAAATTGAAATATAGGTTTTCTCTATTTAAAAAGCCGCAATTTTTAGTGACTTCTCAAATATTTCGTTACGAACTTGACATAAAAATCCAATATGTGTTTGCTATCATAGGCTCTTTAGACGATTAAGACAACTGTTTAATCGGGGAAATTATGCAAATGCTGCTTTGACAGACATCTAATAATCTATTTTAGCCTAAATTCCAAAAAAATTACGTCTCGGTGGAATTCGAACCTACGACAGCAAAGGGAGCCTTTTAGTGCTGGAAACGCTCTAAACACCTGCGCTGCGGGGCCCCACCGGGAGCCGTGAGCTTAATCTCATTTGGGTCAAGTTGCCCGCCCAATCTACTGCAACGTCTGTAATCCACCAAATCTGATAAAGGACCCTGGATTCAGGAATTTCATTCAGAAGATATTGGATATTGCCAAGAAGTCTACATAGAAAGTTCAATGTCACACATCAGACAACCTAAATACGAGAAGATTGAAGGTTAGGGGGGTAAAAGCATCTTGGTTAAAAAGCAATAATTATCTGTCAAATAAGTGAAATGGGTGTATTTACTCTGAGTAGAAGCTGCGAATTCGCCTAAGGAGTCGTTTATTCAAATTATCAGCGGCTGCATAAGAAAGAGCACGAGAGATTCCGCTAAGTCAGAGGCATGGAAAATGTGAAGACAAAGATCCTTATTCGACTGCAAAGTATCGTATCAGAGTTTCCGGGAGTGTGAAGTTTTCCGAGATCTAGAGCATCAAAAACCTCTTTGAGATTGTTACTGCAGGCTGAACAACATTCGATACTGCTGAAACGCAAACGAGGTTCAGTAGTGTTATAAGGCATGACCAGGCTGAACAATCGAAAATCCCAAATAGAAAAAATCTGTTACCGCAACTCAGCAGCGATGCACTGCCGGCAAGAGAATGTTTGATATTTGGACCCACAAACATGGGATTGACAAGGTTTGAGGGACTGCCTAAAATAAAAAAAAAGTCTTCCTCTGTTCTACGGCATCCAGCAAATCTATGCATAATTCAGAGAAAAGCCGACATTACGCCTGCGATGCTCTCCTTTGGATCCAACAATCTGTTAATTTGACTGTCGTTCTCGATAAAACGAAGCTTCCGCCCGTTCACAACCACCATCAGTAAACAGTTAGTGCAGAGTCACAGACTAAAAGACATTTTGGCGGGTTAATTTCAACAAGTTGTTCGAGTACTTTCTGGTACGTACTCTATGTCGGTCTTGCTAAAGGCAACTTAAAGTACACTCTGGCGAAACGCCCGGGCACTAGTCTCACCAAGGACATATTCCTTCGGGAATAAGACCGGTTCATCCTCGAGCAGGCAAAAACAGACCATGGCAATTTTGTCGTCCGCACTGAGCCCTGGATAGTCGCGAAACTTTAGACGACTTCGTGGCCCGAACTCTTCGAAGAAGGACAGGCAACCGACGGTAACATATTTTCCAATCTGAATGGAAGTCGAATTACACTCACAAAACTTCGGGTTATTAAAATTCTCACCATTCTTCCCGCAAACACAACTGCCTGTGTAGGAGTGAAAGCATACTGCAGGGAAATTGACGGGAAAGTTTTTCAGAAGAACGACACCCACGCGCCTTCCCAAAATGGTACAGCAGAGTGAACACTGACGTTAGTCAGCATAACTGTAATGTGTTCTTCTGAAGTCCACGGACTCTATGTCAACAATAGAGGCGTTTTATTTCTTCCGTATAGCTAATATGGTTGATGCACAGGCCACATACGTGTGGCAGACGCGTAAGCGACTGCGAAGGCGCGTGAATGAATACCGCGGCAAAGAAGAGTGGTGAGACACTGCATCTCCCAGTAGCCCGATTTTCTTGAAAAAGGAGGAGACCACATTGTAAAATAAACTTTTGAGATCTCTCTCTCACACACACACACACACACACGACAGTTCGACCATCGATTTCGATGATGTCCACCGTGTGCCCCACAAACTGCATTGTGGGAGCAGGGACGGTGACTTACGCAGGGGTTTATAGTGCCAGTAAACTTGCGTGGCATCTACCTACACTCTCTCCTCCTCCCCCGTCTGAGTCCGGTGTCAAGACAGAGTCAAGAAGACCGGAGGCGAGGGAGGCCGCAGGTGGATGGCTCGGACGGAACCTCACCTTGGCGTTCCACCACACCCCCTGGTCCACACAACAAATAACCAGGATTTCAAGCAACAACAGAGATTTGGAGGCTGGCACGGCCGAAGTCGCACCTGGGCGTGCCGCCGACGCCTGGCTCGGATCCCACACTGTGATGGGTGTGCCATAAAGACCATATTGAAAAGGAGCCATTGCAGCCTGACTCTCAGACCGCCTCCAGTTAAGGAGGAGGTCCAAGGTACCCCGACAGTTGGCAACCTTCCAAGCCACGGCTTTTAGCGCACCGTGATAGCTTCAAGCGCGTCAGATTGTTTATAGTGAGGAGAAAGTGCGCTGAGTCGTCGACCTCACTCTCCCTTCCCACTCCCACACCCCAGCCGCTGTCCGAGCCGGTCAGCAGACTGGAGTGGGAAATGGGCGCGGTGGCTGTCATGGTCGAATGACCATGACTGCGCGCGCCACGGCACGACCTAGCCCCCCATACACACAAACACCAGGATTTCACACAACGGGGGTTGAACGGCGTGTCCCTCACTTGCGTGAGGGTGCCGCGGAAGGTGCTGTTTCAACCCGTCCCCAGCCCAGCAGTCCGCCACTCCACACAACACACACACAACGCGACGAACTGCGTGAACCGAGAGCGGGCGTCAATCAGCAACCTTCCTATCCACGACGCTTGACGTGTCGGGATAGTTTCGGACCCAAGTCACCCCTGCAGCCGAAGACGCATGGGGACCGAGTCGAGATGCGGAATTCCCACTTGCGTGGTAGGTGGTAGTTGGGTGCTTGAGGTATGTGAGTGTTGATGTGTGGTGGAGTGAATGCGGTGGTGGCGGAGGAGGAAGGTAGGGAGTGAGTAAATGTGTGCTGTGGCCGAATAGGTCCATGAAATGCCTGAAGGTGCGAGGGCAGTGTGGGCAGTTGAGTTGAGCTTGGTGGGTATAGGTTGGTGCTCCAGGCACTGGTTCGCCAGTCTCTGTGCGATGGATTCGCAAGTGACCGACCAGGCGAATGCGATTGGAAGGTTGTCTATCCGTTGAGCTAGCTCATTGCTGAAATGAAGATGGTGAGCGGGCAACGACAACAAAGCAACATTCAGCTTACCTGGGGGTCGCTTACATTGTGGTCTCCAGCGAGGCTGTAGGCGAATACGCATCTTCGAGATGACGAGGCGATGATCGATCCACCCGTCAGCACCCGCGATCGCCTTCGTCACCAGCACGTCCCGCTGATCTCGCCTCCGGACGAGGACGCAGTCCAGCAGGTGCCACTGACGCGACCGAGGATGCCTCCAGGTGGCCCACAGACTGCATTGTGGGAGCAGGGACGGTGACTTACGCAGGGGTTTATAGTGCCAGTAGACTTGCGTAGCATCTACCTACACTCTCTCCTCCTCCCCCGCCTGAGTCCGGTGTCAAGACAGAGTCAAGAAGACCGGAGACGGGGGAGGCCGCAGGTGGATGGCTCGGACGGTCCTCGCCTTGTCGCTCCACTCCACACCCCCTGGTCCACACACAAATGACCAGGATTTTGACCACAAAACAATGGGGTGTTGGCAGTGGTCCAGCTGTGCGACGAATGCCGACAACAGGGTCCGCCAGCGCACCCCGGGAATGTTGGCATTTGTTATTGCGCACAGATAACGCCTGCCAGAGTCCGATGTGGCCCCCGTGTTGGTCCAGCGCATCTAACACGTGGCCCGTTTGGAAGGCACTCTCTCTCTCTCACACACACACACACACACACACACACACACACACACACACAAGATACCTCGCGAATTTACACCCGACTACAATGCACTGCGTTTACATCTCGAAAAAACAACTAATGGAGACTGACGGGGAGGCGAGAGACGAATTCAAGTGACAAAGGTGATGGGAAAATGCTGATGAAAACGGTACTGTACGGCGACAGTCTTCGGCATCATTGTTAGTTGGAACCTCGCAGTTAACCATCGGAAGGGGCCGACTGTAGGAAGCCCCGCCGTCCAAGACTCTCTTTTTCTTCTCGACAGGTGTGCCGTACCTCAGGAAGGTCAGGCGTCGCTCCCCTTGGCAAGGTCCAGAGACAGGTTTCTAGTGGAAATTTCTTGTCGTCAGGACCATCACCATACGGTGAGGATAATGCCTCCAGGCTCGATACCTATTGGTGGTTGGACAAATAAACGTGTTTCCGCATGTTTTTACTTGTAGTATTTTAATCAGTAGGTAATAGGCGTAATTAAACATAGAAGGTACACAATGTGACGTCAGTAATCCCACATAAGTCACTGACATACCAGAATATCCTTTCGCTATGCATGAGGGAGGGGGGGGGACTTCATCTTTGTCCGCGACAGCTTTCAGAGTCTGGGTGCTTTTCTGACTGCAAAAGTTCACTGGCTAGATCGCAGTTGGTAGCCTGGAATGGGGAATCGGATGGCGACCTTAGCCCCAATCCTAACCTGAACCTTAACCCTAACCTCAAGCTTAAACGTTAACCGTTAACCCTTACGGCAACCCTAACCCTAACCGAAATCGTAAACGTGACCGTAGCCCTTAGACATAGCCGTAACTGATAAACCAAACCGTAATACTGAAACCTATGCTTACGCTCAATCCCTATCCGTAACCCGAAAACCTAAGCCTAAAGGCATAGCCCTAACCCGAAAGTCGGAAACCATTAACCGTTACCCTAATCCGAACCTCAAAAGTAAAACGGAAGCCAAATGGGTCAGATGTGATTACGGAGTCCCACAAAATGGCCCCAGTAAACAAACGCCCCAGCCACCTGTAATACAGGGCCTGGCTACCAACTTCGATCCAGCCCGTTCACCTTTTTGAGGTTTTTTAATTTCCGAGGAATTCGACACAAGAACTTGGGGTAAATCCTTCGGTACAAAGTTTTCTAGGTTCTGTCGGACAGTTTATATGAATATTTGAGCTACTGTGGAATAACCACGTGATGTTCATTAAGCGATCAACATATAGTTAGTGGTATACAAATACTGAATAATTTGCTGTATTGGCAACACATACACTAGCCGAAAGTCCACTGATAAACTGAAACTCTCGCAGCTGCGTCATGTGACAACGTAAGACCAGTGAAATAGATGCCTGCCTTACCGGAATATCTACAGGTCTCTCATGCCTGATACAATTGCGTTCTAAAATTCAGATAGGACATTTTATTTTGGCTGCCAAAAGTCCATAAATTTAGACAAAATGATATTTTTGCTCTCCTCGGGTGTCTAAAACGGTATAAAGAGAGCAACCTTTAGGTAGATAAGGTGATACCGGCAAAGACAAGGGAGACCGGAATGGCCATTTCTGGCTTATTAGCCGTCATCAGCCAGGTTACTAGATCATTTGCCCAGCCATAATGTACTGAGGAAACGTGATTTAATAAAAAGGAATAACCTAACGTCCTTTGACTTAAAAATGCCTGTAACCCAGTGCCTATTTTTTGATCTACCTTTCATTCAACTGACCTGAGACCAGTGGACATGTTGCTTTCTATAGTATGTTTGAAATCCACGCATTCCCTCATTCAAATCGGTAGATGCTTGTGTGCAAGATGGAATATTAGCAGCCAGTTTACTCAATAAATGACCTTCTCGTAGAAGGTTTTTCTGCTTTCATTCGAGATAGGTTGAAAGACTAAATTCAGACACTTGACTAAGGAGTCAAGCTCTCTGAATGGCTGTCCGAATGAGCTCGTTTAGCGGTGACAGTCAGGCCTTCAGTAACTCAACCGTTCTTCTAATCGACACACCTCTCTGTCACTCTGCTCGCCCCCCCGTAGAAAGGGCACTTTTAGGCAAATGCGAAAAATCGACCAGTACGATTACTGTCTTAGCAGAGCATTATGTTTCGGTCATTCTTTTACGGCGGAGTTGAAGTATGGAGAGTTAGTTGAGAAAAGAAATATTAAACCTTCATCCATGATGCAAGTGCAGGAGTTTATTCGGCGTTATCTTGTTGTTCAATTTAGCGAAAGTGTGAGGTTCTTCTGTCTCAACTGGTAGCTCCGAGAGAGATCAGTCAATGCACATGGAAAGTCGAAGTTCATTTACGTTATAAACCCCCTTTCACCATACTTTTTATGTGTGGCAAATACGGAAGATGCTAACTTATTCCTATCAGCACAAAAGGACGATGAATATCATAATGGTTTGCTGCCATAAGTGAAGTCACATCGAATTTGCTGACGATGTGTAAATTAATGTAGATTGCGCCGTCTGCGCTCCTTGGTAATGCCCGCCGACGCGACCTTTGTACTCAATAGGACTTGTCAAGAAATTATTTGTTAAAGCAAGTAGCTGAAATGAACTTTCAGACCGCTGATTCGATCATAATATATAATTTATACCACAGTGCCTTTGCTTTTGGTTTTATATTGTGTATTTTAAAGGTCGGGACCAGGAATTTGGCCTCCGTTATTGATTTGGTGTTTATAGACTAGGCAAACTGTTAACGTACACTTAAAAATCAGTTTAATCGGCTAGCAGTGGGAAGTAGTTAACTCTTAATCGATTTCCATAATGCCAGTTTATCCTGTACAGTTGTGCTTACTAAACACGAAGGGCATTGTTTGGAGATCGTAAAGCCTAATAACCGAAAAAATAAATCATCAAACCAAGGAGAACATGACAAGGAAGAGCAATATTTTTGTTTGTCTTAACCAGAGATGTTCTCTGGTCCCATTTCCTAGGCCGATACCCACATGTTATCACAAAGAATTCAAAGCAGGAATACCACCGAAGATATCGCATGCTCTGCCATAAATAAAAGACCCTCCATAGGTGGCCGAGCGCATTACTATGGGTCAGATTCGGAAATTCACGCAGGTCCAAAGTTACTATGAGCAGTAAGGTCGGGAAAATCAGGGACGCCTTAAATTCCAGTGAGTATTCAGGCGTAGTGCATCATATTCCGTGCCTAAACTGTCCTTGTTATCGTATAGGTCAGGCCAAATTCATTTTCGGACCGCGCATACACGAACACTAACTGATTGCTTGACAAGCTGACGAATTATCGCATGTGACTACCGAGACCTGCGAAACGGATAATGAGGTTTAACTTCGGAGCCACCAAGATAATCGCCCACACTGGATACAATACAAGCGGAGAACTGATTGAGGCCTGGGCCTCCGGTGAGGATTCAGTCGATCGATTTGTCCATCTGGTGCCGGTAGAGTCCTGTTCAGCCACCTAAACCTGCGCCATTGATCATTGATTTCATATACGCCCTTTAACTGTAGCCCGTTCTGTTACTGCCTTTATCACTGACGATGGACTCCTGCATGGGCTCAAAAGTTCAGAAAAATAAACAAATCGTTCTGGTGCTCGACCATTCTGCTTTCATCTTTCGGTTTCCTCGTAGTTCAATTCGATCCAAAGGCGCTTGTAATGCTTCCTATCTTTGTTCATTATACCAGAAATTCATTTATCGATTCCCATTTTCTTTGAATTTCAAATATTTCTGTGATTGCAACGTCATTTGTTACCAGAAACGAACATGAAAAGAAAGTCTGCGTTCCGCCTATCTGCAGGGACGAAATTGAATCGAAAAACGTTTGACATCTCAGATAGTTCATTTTAATTAAAAACCGCTTTTATTTAGTAGAAAATCTAGTGCTCAGATAGGAGGGCATACTTGAAAAAGTGTGTGTAATGAAACGCAGCAAGTGATAAAGGCAAATGCTGTAGACCAGCACCACTGACCGTTTTTAAACAGCACCGTCTCCAAAAACTCTTCTATGGATTTATTTCAATTTAGATTCCGTGTAAAAGTTTTGAGGCTGCTACTGGGTCATGTTCCCAGCACTCGAATGTACGGTCAAAATCTGGCTATTTGTCGAGTCGAAATGCAATTACCCAGTCAGTCGAAATCAACATGAGGTATTTTCACTCTTCCACCCAATGTCAGTCATAAAAAAACCAAGTCAGACGAGCGACACAGAGTTCATTAAACCTCGCACGATTAGTTTAACTTTAATGTCACTCGACTAACGGCTACCTAATGGCACACGTTTCTTTTACACTAACGGTTCTTAAATTACCCGAAGAATGAGAAGGCTCGTTGGACGCTTTCCAGCTCCATATATAAAGAGCATCATCGTAATGGAGTCTGGCGACTTTTTGCCAGTAGTCTTACTTCTGTAATGTCCGGTAGTGGGAATATTCACTGGTTTACATCATTTTTGATTGCATGTACTGAAGATGAGTTTGACGTGTCCCCAGAAACCGTCATTTAAATCTCTAATTGGTGCTGTGCAGTCGAACAGTAGCAACAACTGATATCACATTTTTGTTTCCGTATGAATAAACTGAAGTTGCATGTTTTGCAAAGGCATTTTTGGGCCATACACCCGTGTTTAAAACTCGTCTTCTCACTGCACAAAGATGACGGCGTCCTGAGAGAAAGAGAAAGCCGGCTAGATCGCAGTTGGTAGCCAGGCCCTGTATTACAGGTGGCTGGGGGGTTGTTTACTGGGGTTATTTTGTAGGGTTCCATAATCACATTTGACCCATTTGGCTTCCGTTTTACGTCTGAGATTAGGATTAGGGTACCGATTAATGGTTTCCGATATTCCGGCTAGGTTTATGCCTTTGGGCTTAAGTTTTCGGTTTATGGTTAGGGTTTGAGCGTGCTATTAGGTCTCAGTATTACGGATAGGTTTACCGGTTACGGCTATGTGTAAGGGCTACGGTTACGTTTACGATTTCGGTTAGCGTCAGAGTTAGGGTTGCCGTAGGGATTATCGGTTAACGTTTAAGTTTGAGGTTAGGGTTAGGATTAGGGTTAAGGTCGTCGTCCGCTTCCCCATTCCTGGCTGCCAACTGCGATCTGGCCAGAAAGCCAAATTGACTTATTACAACTGACGTTTCTCCTCTCTACACAAGAAAGCACTTTAAAACCTTTAAGTGGCTGGACAATTTTTTCCTTTCACTTCATGTCTCAGAACTGCAAATATCAGTGATTTGGACCTGCCTTCCAGTATTTGTAAGGAATTTCTCACTAACAAATTGGGGTACAACATTGATTCAGACAAAACGAAGTAAATTAACGGGGTGTCCACAACAGTCAAAAGTTAATTAGCCGAGTGTACTCATGTAACTGGACTAGGAATACTTCATCACTGTTGCACCCAGCCATGACAAACTACCAAAAATCAGGATTTTCTCGTTTAACTATGCTTCTTCAATTAAGACAGGGCCAAAGGAATGATCAGTTCTGATTTATTTACCGCAATGATCAGCAACATACTCAAGGCTAGAACCCCAATCTGTTGCTTATCGACCAACGACCTAGCTCCCGCGTTAAAGGGCTCACGTTATGGCGACGGAGATCGACAACATTTTCGGACTGCTCGGCTGTTACGGTGCAAGTATTCCTCTGTTAGGCGACCTTTAGCCATATTTTAGGATTACAAATGAGAATTACTTAAGTGGCGGAGACAAAGCGGAAATGCTAATTTCTTTCAAGTAGCTAGGGTAGATCGGTGCTCGCTACCTTCGCGGATATTCTCGATCACATGGTCCCGATATGGGAGGTTATTACTGTACCGTGGTCTTCGCTCGATAACTAATCGATTGGAGTTGAAACCTCCAGTTTACGGCTTGTATTTGGGATTTTAATAGCTAACGACGGCAAACAAGTTAGAAGTGATCATATCAATGCTGCCGTCGATAAACTTCTCCCTTACTAAGTGTCAATCATCATGCAACCGGAATTGATCAACCAGAATATATCTGAAAACGTCACGCGCGTGTGATGAAAGTATTTTTCCAGCTTCAACTGATATCAGTGAAGATAATGCCTGTGGTTACGGTGACGTCTGGAAATATTTTTATTAGTCCGTGCCATGTAAACGCTTTGGGTTTTGTTCTTTTCCACTCTAAGATTGTTTTTTTAACGTATTATAACTTTTGCAAAATTCAGCAGCTCGACAATCATAACATATTTCATGGTTACTGACAAATGCAAGAAATCGATATAATGGACAGCGCCCTACTTAGATTATCTGGACCGCTCAAGATTTCATAACTCCAGGAAGAACACTCGTACAAAATAATTTTTTTAAAACTACAGGGTTCACCTTTTAAAACTAAAGTGTTTTGTTGCGAAACACTTCAAAAGGAAGGATTTTACGTGGTAACATTTTATTTTCACAAAAAGAGATAGCAAGATGTTTGTAATTTAATATGAAAGGTCGAATTGGATGACGGACATAACAAACAGATTTCCCAAGGAATAAATAAACTCAATGCGCACACCTTCCTCACCTCCACTATTTAATTGAAAGGCATTTCATTTCGAACGGTATGCGCATCGAGTCAAACACCTACATTGCTCCGCATAGCTATTATTGGCTTCAAGCCCGTCAAGCCTGAACAGAGACTCCCGCGAAACCATTGAAATATATTTATAAGCAGCTAGATTAGATACGGAATACTCAAGATGACAGTAGTGATAGTTATCTTTTCCCATCACAGATTTGGACATGCCAAATACTGAGCTGTCTTTGACGCACATGACTGGCTTCATGTAACCGTAGTTTTATTGCATAGGGTCAACAGACAGACTTTCTACCGCCCAAGCGACGAAAATTCTTAGTTTGCAAGACCACTCCTAACGTAGCAGTACAAACGATATAAGATCGATCAAAATGAAGCAGTACAGCATAGCCTCCTATGGCCAACTTAACCCTTACTTACCAAATATCCGCAGACCCCAATATTTTCTAGATATGGATCTGACAGTCTGGTTGAAAGTTGTCGTTACTAAGTTGGCTTAGAGACGAGGAGTCCGTAAGCCTCATAGTTATTCTCAAGAACAATAGCGTTTCAGTCTCAAAACGACACCGAACTGATTGTTGTTTTGGCAACAGTCTCACATTTTGACAAGTTTAATGTCAAATCTCGTGTTTTCAGCGAAGGTTACGGACGAAATATGAGTATGAATACTCTAATTGGACGAGCAAATTACTATTTTCAGCAAGAATATACACGTAATTTGACTGTAGCGTGCTGTATGGTAAAATATTTGTATGTGAGTATGCCATATTAGTAGCTTATTACAATCGAGTTATTTAAATCGGCTACTTTCTGGGAATTGAAACGCTTGCAAGAGGCAGATTTGGCATTCGTTCTTGGAGTGCTACGAATTCACCCTAGTTCAAAGTAGGTAAATCTGAGTTATTCCGAAATGAAAGTAAAGAAACACCGAATGGATAGGGTAAATCGACTTATGTGGGAGTGTAGCTCTCAAAGGCAAATGCATATAATAAAAGTTTCCAAGTAAAATAACAGCTTTCTGCCATGTGAGTCACCCTCATTTCCCTCTTATCCGATGACGATAAGCTGTTTTACTCCCACGCTTTCGTTTGTTAGTCGGTCCTCCATTTCCCTTGAGATAACATCACTTTGGCAAACTGTCGGATAAACGCGGCTGCAACAGGCGATTTAGGGCTTTAAGCTTCTGTCAGTTGGCAAAATTATTTGAATAATACTGAAAGTGTGTGACAACGGACAGCACATTTGCATCACTAAAATAATATTTCCCGATCCTAATACCGAATCATCATTACCGAAGTAAGCTTGAACTCTCATTTTCTTTATTTGACAAAAACGATCGAGGTTGGCTAAAGGAAAATAAGGACGACATTAGTTCACAGTCCCAGCTCGACCAATCAGAGCATTTGGAAGCGTCCAAGTATTCACCATTTAGTAGGACGCCATCTATATCCATCCTGAAGAAGCTGACTGAGCAACAAAGTTTTTGCCGTGATTTTTGTGCGGGAAAACATTAGCGTGCGGGATCAAGTATAAATGCCACATTGTTACCGAAGAATCAAAGAGTCGAAACTTCATGAGATCGAAAGGATGGCATCCATGCAGCGAAAGCCATATATCTTCCTATTGCCCGTTTTGACGAGTTTTTTAATCGGTCAACAATAAGGTTTCCAAGCACAAACCGCGTATGTTGAACAAATCAAAGAAAGCTAAATGGAAGAAGCATGGGAGAACTTCACTGTCTGATGTGCATTTAATTGCAGCAGGAGAATCGGTGAACTTCGTAAAACTTGGACCTACATAAAAAGCTCAGCACAAGGCATTGAAGAATTCGCAAAGTGCATACATTTTATTTCATAAGTAACACGGTGGTGCTCAACAGCATTTAAAATTAACATGCAACTGGACTCAGGAAGGCTGCCGATGCAAAGCGTTACTTTTCAAACATTAAAGTCTGATTCTGACCACAATTGACAGGACAGTAGGCCCGTGGTTCAATGGTTAGAACGCTGGACTTAAAAACGCTCGACAATTATGGAACGCAGGTTGGAACCGTAGGTCCGGCAAACTCAGAATTGGGTAAGGCTGTCTGGCGATGGGTAAAAAGTCAGAAATAGTCATCCCAATAATCCTAGTCTTTGTCGGTGGTTCCGTATCAACGTATACTGAAATGTGTCGATATGTCGTCAGTTGGCTGGATGTGGAAATGAATTTTTGCTACCCTGCAACTGGCATGGTCTGACTCGTGTAGCAGGCGTGGACTACAACAAAGTACGGTAACAAACTGGAGCTATGTACGCAGTTTGTGCAACGGACTACTTCTTAATAAGGGACAAGGACAGGATCGAGCAGGCATTAGCTTCGTTTGAAATAATAATCTGTACTTAATAGCGTATGCCGACCAGACTTCATCATGATAAAGCGATTGTGCTATTAGTGGTCTTGCAAATTATAATGGAGCAAGTGTCTTCCCGGTTTCGTCAGTTTTGTAACCTTGTTTATGGCAAGAACACTGTAGATGGACAGTTTCGCTGTGAACTTTCACTCGAAAATTGGGGAAAAAGGACTAACAATAGGGAAAGTTCATAATTTTGCATTCATTTTGACTAAACGGATTGAAAACACTTAACTGTTTCAACAAAACGCTTTGTTCTTGCGAGTCTCCACGCCCTGTGCCATCTTAGTTGGTAGGATTTTGAGTCGAGTATAAATATTGAAAATAGAACCTGAAAGATTTCTCACTGTTGAGATTGCCCGAAAGTACAACACTTAAATTACTTGAATGGACGTGACTTTGAATTAGTGGGAGACAAAAATTGTTGCCCACTGTCCGGCAAAAAAGGTGGGATTTAGTGCTGTGTGTCGTGTAGTTGTTTATCATGTTTGGTTCGTCAAAAATCTCTTTAATTGTGACATATATATATATATATATAAGCCCTGTGATGTGATGTATGGGGCTAGGAAATCAAGCCGACCCAGTCAAATTAATTAGCAGATCAGAAAATGGTACATAATTCGAAAAATCCGATGTATCAACTAATAACTTTCTATTAAGTGCGCCTCGCACTTAAGCAGTTAGCGCAAAAATATCAATTCTAGACCTCGACGATGGGAAAATAGTAATTGGTTGCTTTTACATACTTTTTCTGTGAAATCTTATCTAAAGCTTAGCTTATTTTGATGTTGAAACAGGGTTTTGCACTGAAAAGGTCCTCGTAACCGGAAATCACGCATCGGCGAACACAGACGAGTTTAAAAAGATGAGTGCTGCGAACTCTGAACGCACAACAATTTTCGTTTCTTAGGATGCTGCAGAGTTTCAACATTTGCCGATTCTCCCGTGTGACTGCTATGATTATTCAAAATATGCAGTTTGCAGGTAAACATTAAACCTCTAAAACGGATGACTACTCTACTTCACGAAAGTCTACATTTATTTAATAGAGAGCAACCTTTGATTTTCTCCGGTCCTTGCGATTAATTAACAGTTTTAAAGCCTTTCCCACTATTTAGCAATGCTTTCCGGTTAGATGATTTATAGTACTTAGAAGCACTTTCTCTTACACACGCACGCTGTCCTTCCCTTAAGCTATTCCTCGATACTGTTTTGCAATCTCTCAACACATCTGATGTTTTTGTATTAAGTAATTGCCCTCAGCACTACCAAATACTATTGGCGTAAACTTTGTCTATATTATTCTTTGACTATTCCCTGAAACTTATTATGCGATTGGGACAGTTTTGCATCGCTGACAATATTGTTTTTCGCAGCTCTTTTATTAACTCCTGAACAACTGTTTTTTTCCTTCCGGAATCTTTGGAAAAGAGTTTATTTAGGCAGCCTAACAGACATTTGTCAGGCAAGGCAGCTATCTCCGTTGCACAGATTAACTCATGCTCTCAAATATGATTATGAAAGCTTTTAGGCATTCATGTTTATATCCTCTCGGGCAGAGGGGCGGGTACGTTGAGTTGCATAGTCGCTTGCAATGTCAGTGAAAACTAGACTAGATGCATAAAAGTGATGATGCTTTTATGACCTAAAAGCATTTACTTTTGTTTTATAGAAAAAGTTAAACATGTTTTGAGGTTCACGCCCAACAAACTGTGCGGACAACCATAAGTAATACGATTTCCGACTACGAACTTGAGACGAGACCATTAGCACAGCTGTGTAATTTGGATCATCGTGAATGAAAAAGAGATTTCTGGAAACTGGCCAATTTTAGGTAGCTCGAAACGTGCTGACTGGCATTACTTTATTTACTTCTGAACAACTTTTAGTGCACTAGGAAGCTAAAAATGCCGCTAAACAGCGCTAAAACATGTTCTATATTTTACCGAAAGAACAGATGCCAAGATTTTTGGTTAACATATTCTTAAAAGACCTCATTTTGCGAAATATATTTGTAATTACACGGAGTAAAGCTACTTTATATGCAGGAATGCAATTATTTTGGCTTTTTTGCATGACTTATTATACTGGCAGTAGAGGCACTACCAAAAGGCCCAACACGTGTTTTACCGATATTCCCTCGCTGCGACAGGTTTAGTTCTTCGATGGCCCCCTAGCGTCCTACGTAAGCTTTTTGGCAAATGCTCCCATTTTGCAATGTCAAGTCTTCTAATTCCGTCAGAAATCAGGGCTCAAACTCAAACAAAATCGGTCGTACGGAAGCTTTATGAGCTCAGTTTGGAACTTTATATAAATAGTTGAGTCGAAATCCACCATCCCCCGGAGGGACAACAGTGTATTCTTCATAAGCTAGCAACGGACAGGCATTAGCAGGCTTTAGTTGTACGACTTACCATACTGACGGAAGAGCACTAGTTAAAATCCCAGATACCTGTTTCCCCAATATTCTGAAGCCCAGCAGTGGGTCTCCCAACGTCCCAATGTGATTCATGGTAGATACTTTAACTCTGATCCTTCAGGTTTTTCCAGCTTGGCGGTGAAGTACGGCGAGCCAACGACAACAGAGTAGCCAGTAAAGACTGGTCCACTCTAGCTTATTTTTTATTGGTAATAATCTTTGACTGTCAATTAAGTTTTTCTCCCGAATCCGTTATATGCATATAAATTTTAAAAATTAGTAGTACTTCCCTGTGTCTTTATGCTATACATCACAATTTCCTATTTTGTATGTGTACTTCGGTTGGTGCAGCAGACGTTTCAACCTCTCTTTCTGAACTGAAACTGATCAGTGAAAGCCAAAACAAGACCATAGAAAAGCTTGACTGCCGTCCTATGCGAAAGTGGCATTTTAACAGTTGGACTCCATGAGAAAAAGTGTCTACCTCTTTTTCTATCTTAGGCGATAAAATAGAAAAAAATGCATTCGTACTATCAAAAAAAATTGACTACGGTGGAGACGGTAGGAATGGTCTCGTTCAGTGCTAGATGTACAGAAAGTATCCCAAATGGTTTCAGCTGGCGACGGCAAATGAACTCAAAATAGTCGTTCAAGTCATTCTCATTTGTGTCGACGTCTTGTCTGTATTCGCTATATGATTCCTACTGTCGAGTGCGCTTGGGCGACTTTGGTCTCCAGCCTCTCTTCCGCTTGCCTACGGTCTTTCTGATAATTTTTGTAAGAAATTAAACTTTTATTTATTTCGAGCACTTAACAACAACGTAGCATTTTTTTTCTAACTTGAAGCAACTGCGACGATGTTGCTTAATCGTGTATCACAGACTCACAAGTGAAAACGCCTCAAAGTATACGCTAGTTAAACAGCAAATCGTGGCGTGTGCGGATTTTTTTTGCGGACACATCTATATGACAAGAGCGCCTTTGAAGCCGATAGCTGGAAGTAGACCCAGGCAGGAGAAGAATGTCAGTCGTTGAATAGTGGTGCACAATACACTTGGGACTGTTTATCGAATCTGATGAGGCCGTGGGCCAGGAGGAGCAATTATCTTGCTCCAAACAACGACAGCTAAATACGCAACAGTTATGAGGACTATAGTACTTAAATTCGTGTTAGGACACAGCCGACGGCATCCTGCTACAATTCAGAATCAGGCATAGTCCTAGTCTTCACAAAATGTGGCTTACGAGCGTGTCGCAGTTTGCATAGCGCATGGTCCTCCGCTTTGCAATCTGTTAATAAACGCAAGACCAGCTCTCCTGCCTACTCGGTGCTCATAATCTACTTGAGCACGGAAGTCGCTTAGACGGATGCGCGCGGCCTCCTGCGACGGTACAGGCAAACCAGTTTGCCTAGTCATCATTATGCTGGTCGCCGTACCGGCGATTAAATTGCGTAGCTGGGCGGCTCAAATGCGGGCGGTTAACCAGTCATCAACCTAATTGCGAACTCTGGCGGTGGATGGTAGGACAGTTAAATTTAATGTGTGCGATATGTAAAAACTGTATCCTATTAATATTGCATCCCACAGAGCTCACTAGCTTCGTCGGATGCTACCGCTGATTATTAGTTAACGAGTCGGTCCGAAATACCAGGCAAATAAAGTTCTTTCTCCAGTTATTGAGTGTCGGTCTTACTGGATATCGATCCGGACGAATGTCGGGAAGAGTTAAAATTTCACTGCTGAAAGAAGCGGACGTTTACAGTTGGAAACCAGCTGCAGTACGACCTTTATTTGGGTTTTTTAATCAAAGTAACTAGAATTAGCTAATATTTCAGAATACCAAAGATTAAGCTTTAGAATGTGTCTGGACGTAGAAACACCGCTTAATGGTCCATCTCTCTAAAGCATAAAGAGGAAAGAGGGCATCTTATATACGGCAGAAAAGACACTTTAGGCATGAGAGGCCCCATGATCGCAAACGTTTATTTTAAATACTGCGGAAATGTGCCCGGTTTAAAGATAAAAAATTAAAAGTTACGTAAATTATGTGTTGACATTTCGCCGTTGAAAGGCTTTTGTCAACACACTACAATATGGAACACTTTTGTTGGCCAAAATTTTTGAGACGAAAACTTTATAATAAAACGCGGTTATGTTTTTGTTTTTTCTCTACACAGAGTTGACTTTTCTTATCACAAACCATGAAGAGTAGTCGGATGTCTTTCTGATGTGACAAAAGTAGGCATCTATTATTTTCGGAAAACAAGACGTTTGCACGTTTTGGAATGACTAACGTTGCATATGTGCCACTATTAAGCAATGGCAATTTTTCAAACTGAGGTGATGCTGCAAGGAAAATCAAAAAACGTCATTGTTACTAAAACCGTCGCAGGTTCTCAGAGTAGACTCATTAAATAAAAATAATTTCAAGTAACTAAATACAAGGTAAAGAATGGCATTATTTGAAAGCATTAACTGATTTATAATATGTGATCGTTGTTTTACACAAATGGTTTTAGAGTTTATTAAGATCGTAGGCTCCCAAAATGATATGACAGACGCAGATCGTCTTGAATGACGGGATTCCATTCAGGCACCCCTTCTGAGTTGACTGCATCGGGGAAGTGAAATTTACTTAGGCATACCTGTCTGCTCTGTACTAAAGATATTCTCAACTCTTTGCCCGGAGGAGAGTTTCGGTTCTTCTAATCATTCGTACACATCTGAGCTCTAAGCAAATAAATACTGTCGACAGACAACAATCCAGGTAATTCCGCAGTAAGTAAGCCGATTTGTGACCCAATCCCTTTGACAATAAAAATTCCCAAGCCGATGAGGATTATTAATACCGACTACAGCAGCTTAAGACGGCAGCGAATCGCCCACTGTAACAGACGGTTTTTCTGCATATTTTATTACAGCAAATTGTAACCTCAAGCCTAATTGCGCACGTCCACTTCAGGTCTGAACACGATAATTGAATGCTATGACCTGATCCTGGACTGCGTGACAGGAATCGAAATTGAGGCATAGGTTGGGACAGTTATTTCAGAAATAAGCAAAACTTGGATATTTTACTTCCACAGGCAACTGTTAATTAAACCCTTCAGAAACATTTTGACCCATCATTCTTTGTTATCTACCCCATCGGCCGCAAGTGAATTGTCGAAACAAACGGGTTAAAAATTTGTTTCGGGAGAGAATCCAAAAAAATCAGCTCAGTAACGTTTCTGTGTTGGTGATTCCATCTCCTCTTTCTAAAAATGCGTATGAATGTAATTTACAGTGTCAGCAAGGCGGAGCAAAATATTTACAAACAAATAACTTCATTTTCTTCCAGTTTCGAATTTTGTCGTCTATCACTTATTTGCTACAGCGACAATGGCATAAATTAAAAAGAATATCGCTCAGCTAATTCATTACTGGGGTTGCAGCGGTTGGGATCTTGAGTTTTCTCGAAACTTCTATAAACCATAAACGACAGAGAGCTAATTGGACATAAAATGAATAAGTTGAATTTAGCGGCTTGTAGGCGGCGTCGACAATTATATCACTTCCTCTTTGATCAAAAGCATATGCCTTGAGATTATAAAATGGTATATACACTGTAGGTTTAATGCAAAACCACCCAAAATCAACACAAAGGGAGCTTCCATTTTGGATATTGGCCCCTTCTTTCGTCGCTCACCCTCATTATGGGCAGTAAAGTCTAGCTTCCTTTAGCACCATCATGCCATGGATTATTTCTCAACGCTTCTGATCCGCTTTAATTAAAAAATATTTAACAGTTTTTGATACGTAGCTCCTAAGTATTTTTGTTTGGAAATAAGCAGACAACAGATTTCCATAAAAATCAAATTGAAATTAATTAGTCCGACTTTTTGCAAGGCCAATCTGATTATTTCCGTAAAACTTCGAATACCTTTAAGCAAACCGTTGGTGCATCCCTTAGATTTTGGCGAAATACACCTGTGTGCATTGTTTAAAACTCATTTTCATGCGCAAACAACCTGACCCTTGTTAAATATCGTCGGTTGCTTCGTAACAACGAAATTAAACCAGTCTCCCCTGTTTAAAAAAAGACGAAGGCACGATCACTGAGACTGTAGATTTATTGGCCGCTGTAAGCTGCTGTTTAGGCTCGAGAGAGAGCCCATAAGACACATTGGAACGAATGATTTCGGTAAGAACGATTGGTGAGCGTCACCTACAATGGGAATTAAACTTGTCTTTTTAAACACGAATATTAGCATCAAAACAAATGACAACCTTATTTGCATTGCATCCATCTTAATTAAACCATCACAAGTAATTTTTTGCTCCAGTTTGTTTGTCTTCTATGCATTTAGCCTGGCTGGAACAGTGTATTCTCTGAAGCATTTTTCTCTAATCCGCCAGTTTCTGCTGTTTCCAGAGACTTTCCGCATACTTAGTCGTGCAGGAAATTACTTATTGCGCTTGGGAAGGGCAGCGAGCATCTAATCCGCTTTTTAAAGTAAAAAAACTTCACAAAAGTGCAGTTTGTCCAAGATTAGAAGATCTTCTATATTCATAGTCTTTTTTCACACAAAACATGAGAACACCACCCGGAACACTTAACAAAAAAATCTACCATCAGCTTTTCGTGACTGAAATCATTTGGCAAATAACGATCCAGAACATTATGTTACCCGCATATGATTTTATTTCCATCGTTCTGCGTTTATGATTTGGCTAATTTTCATGGAATATTATTGTCAAGTGAATCGATATATTACTTAGGGTTCCTGGATCTTCATACAAAGTGCTTGTCGTACTTGAGTAGTATTTTGACGCAAAAAATCGATAGCTAATCGAACGAAAACTATTTATGCTTTTGCTTTCTTTGTTTGACTTGCATTAATTGCTTTCTATTTATAAGTGTTTCAGTCAGAGTTTTCAGGGTCTAACGTACCAATATAATTTCAAATTTTCTAGGGGTGATACTTTTCTTTCATTCGTTAACAGGTGAAAGGTCCTAATGGGTTGCCTTGCAATGACGTTTATAGCGGAAACTGATTTAACATTCAACAGTAACATCAGTCATAACTTCTTACAATTTGTATATGAGAAATAATGAAAAACAGAAGTTATCAGCAGACATTAAAACTATCTTGATGCCGTATGTTTTGCGCGGAGTTCCAATGGTATATGAGAAAGTAAGCTGTTGTTTATTCACTAAGTGACCAAAAATATCAGTGATTGTAATGACGGCATAAAGTTTTTATTACACAGTATAACTGATTTCCCTTCAAACATTGAAAATGCCATTTATCAGTCTGAAAACGTTTTTTTTCATACATCTTTTAATGGTACAAAAGTGTCTTTTTAGCTACTGGTGCGTAAAAGAGAAACTTCAAAGAGAAAACAATTGTAACGTGTCAAAAGGTGGATATTGACGATGATAAGAGCCTAAGAAGGTTGGAACTGTATTGTTCCCCTTTACCGGTAACCACTGTTTTAAGCTGAATGACCTTCAACGAAGGAAAAGTTGGCCCAATCGCGGTTTACTGAGAGTGCAGTACCGAAATAGTGCTATAGTTCTGTCGACCTTTTTTATTACCAGAGAGATAACGCATTTATATCTTTTGTTCTGAAAAGCTTAGATAATGCCGTCGACCAGGATTCCGATCGGCAGGCCGCATAACTCTAAAAAACAATAAATTGATGGAGTTCGTCTTAACCTCAATTTGCGTTGTTTAATGGCGATATATCAGAAACAGGTTGCTTTCCCACTGTGGCTTTGCCACCTGAAAGCTATAATTTATCCGAATTTTTTTGCCGGGTCCTTGTATATAAATGAGTCTTAATAAATCAAATTAAAATGAGACGAGAATTTTCGCCCATTGGGTGCATACCGGGCCTGTATATACTTTTCATAAATTGTGTAGGTAAACTGATTGCTGTTTTAAAAAATCATCTTTAAAGTAAAAATATCCTTCAAATGTACCTTAAAATTGCAGTTATGTTGATTTAACCGGCAAAATTAAGGTTTTTTTCTTATTTATGCAAGTATAGAGTGTGAATCAGCTTATCCTTGCATTTCGTCCTTGGGTTTAGCTTAATTAATCGTCCAGCTAATTAATTTTCTTTTGATAAACGAACTTGTCAAGATGTGATATGTGCACCTCCTCTGCACAAACTGAAGGAGGCTGATATCCAAAGCCGGAAAAGAATTTCTTTTAACTCCACGAACTTCCTTTTAATTCTCACGGAAATGTCTGCCAGAGGTGTTTAATGATTGACATTCTAGTTTTATCAACTCACAAACGAGATTAGTGTGTAGTCTAAGCGAGTGTTCCACTGGGATTACAGACAAATCTCTCATGCGCAGAAAATTAGCGGTTGTGTCAGTTTTTGTTCAGGGTCTGAGCTAGTCTGCAATTTCCACAGTTAAAACATACTTCGAAGACAACGGAAGGGAGGGGCGGAATCCACGTGGTCAGAAATACTTCTCTATCGGACTCAGTGCATCAGCACAACGCGATCCAGCTCTTTAAAATCTTAAAAGTATACAGAAATGGTGCAAGCTGGTCGTTTTTACCTCATGCCAGATACCAAGTCGAAATAACTGTGATCCGGATAACTGTCGTTCTGAGAATAAAAACTAAGTATAAAAAACTTGCGCTGACTATTTGCGCCTTTGATTGTCTTATTTGTCTGACTTTATATAAGCTAAGTTAATTTGGAACAGTTCCATGGAACGTTTTTGTTCATTGGACCATACGGAATTTTTAATTAAGCAGGTACACTTTGGCTTTCACCATACCAGTAGACTCGTTTAAGTTCAAAAAATGAGCACTTCAAGTGCTTTCGGTCGCGCAGTTTTTGCGCGCTCTTCTTGTTTTACGCAGGTAAGCGCAACGAAACACTGAAAAATGAAGACAAACTTGTTCAATAACTATTCTGTAGGCCCCTGCCGACTGAACTTTCTTGGCGGACTTCAAACAGCGGCACGGAAGAAGGCTTAGAAAATCGAGTTCCGCCCGCCTAGAACTATTTCAAACACGCCACCGGAGTAAATACAGTACCACCAACCATGAGTCAACACCAAAAAGTTTACGAAGCTTTCTTTCGCAAAAATGATGTCGATGCGTTTCCATGGTTGCTAAGATGTGTCAAACTGAGATCGACCCTTGGATAAGATACTCCCTACTGCTGTTTGTTTCGAACTGAATGCTTGTTCTTCTTTATATGACCTTTCGCAAACGGCCAGGTCGTCTGAGAAGACGATGGTTGTGGGTGGCCTGATTAAAAAAAAGATGAATATTTTTTATCGCACAAAGAGAACGTATAAACTGTTTACTCAGCTCCAAACATAGAGAATGCTGTTCGTACAGTAGACCTGAAATGCGCTTTGGCCGTTTTAAGATTTTCACTTCATTGGCTACTCTATGATATATTAGCGCTAAAATATCGTTCTATCTCAGTAGGGTTCTCAAGGTGATTCTAATAAAAAAGTTTGACGTTTAAAAACCCGCAAACCTAGTCGTGACATACCGACACATGGAGCGCGGACAATGAGGGGAACAGTATGAAATATTATCTTTAAATTTAAAGCCATCTTACTTGCAACAGTGCTTTTCCAGAATAGGTTTGGACAAAGCGAGGGCGACGAACATTCAGAATTTAATTATTTCGTAAAGTTACGTAACCCGTCGTTCATTATCTCAGTAGAAAAACAACCTTAGGGATCAAACGTGGAATCAAACCTCCCACGTCATAAAGTGTTATAACAATGCTGCTTGATTGCTTGGGGGCAGCCCGGTCTAACAGTTTTCTTAATTACATTATGTACTTCGAGTAGACACCAAAAATGAAAACGTCCACAAGCTTCTCTTTGTGATAGATTTTCATTATTCAAACAGTTCCTCTGACTTCTTTTATGGTCACCATATTCATATAATTTGCAACGGTATGCCTAAACATCTGCTAAAACAAATTTTAACCATCGAAAGAAACTATGTTTAGAGTCATTTACGAAACGAACGCTTTTGTTTGAGAGTACAAATAAACGGCCACCGATTCTTTAAGGAAATAAATTAATTGTCGGTGTTTCACAAATGTAGAGGCTTAGTCCCATTTATTCGTTTTAGATCACTAAAAGCTGATTCTTCCTAACTTTATATATGTTGCGATCTGTCGGCCGGGACTTCGTTCTTTATTTACTTCGGAGGAAATTAGTATATTGATCACAACTAAAATTAATGGGTGATACCATCCTTCCTTTACGCAAGTAGTTTACTTATTTATGTGTAGACAAGAATGTCTTTATATAACTTTATTCTAGGCATACTTCGCGTTTAGTTTCCATTAACAAAAGTCTTCAGACGCTGGTTGGAGAAGGCAGACAGAAAATAATAAGCAATTCACCTGTCCCTTAAGCTCACGTCACAATTAGGTTTAGCCGTGGGCCTGATGAGTCTGTTACAGAATGATGATTTTCAAAAGACTTCGCGTAGCATATATGCTTTGCCCTCGCTCTTTGCTAGGTCTTGGATTGGCATGTATTTGCATACCTGAGAAAACGCAAAAGGCGTCCGAAATAAAATATTACATTTATGAAACCTCTTCATTTTTCGGTGAGTTTTTTAAGAAAATAATATCTATCTTTTTTACCAATGCCTTCTGAATGAAGGCGTATATGCCAATAAAACAGCTCGCCTGAAATATGTGATCCTTAATTGCTGTCTGCCGTTACTCTTTTGCACGACTCGAATAAACCCAAACCCTTCTATTTAATCAATTGTCATACCAGATCAGACTAGGGCGTTCTAAAACCGTACGCTGGGAGCCCGCACTAACAGAACTGTGACTCGATATTTTAATGCTGTTTACAGATAAAACCCTTACAAAAGGGCTTTGCTAAGCAGACTAAAATTCCCCGTCTAACATTTTCCCCGCCATTTTATGATCATAAAAGGGAAAATGAAATGCCCTATTAGTGCATTTGTTTTAAAATGCATTTGAATGTTAACAAAATGTCTGTTCTTTTTTCAGAAGCATGCGTTATGACTCTCATCTGTAGTGAATATTTCAACACAAGCTGCATATCAAAATTTTAGGCTGGCCTGGGGGATGTATTTTGGTTTTGGGAAGTTTACAATTATACATACAAAGTCAACGAGGACATAAATGTTTGCCATTACGGATTTCGAAGGACACAATGCGATTCTAGTCACTTCTGATGTTTTACGAGCGTGAGGAGACATTTTTGAGGGGATAAAAGGAAGCCAGTAGATGCGCTAACTCAAAAAATGTTCCCCGAAATTCTAAAATGCATTTTCGACTAGGAAAGATTAATTAAGCAGTATTGTAATATTAATTACCGTGCAGCATAATCTCAAGATATTTAAGCTACTCGGGAATTCCTTCTTTTGAAAAACGTCTTCCCAGGCGCCTACAAAAACGACACTCTGCAAAAAATGACTAGTTATATAGTATGAATTTATCCCTTGATCTTTGATGCCTATATTAATTTAAATAAATTTTGTAGAGACCATGCGTAAAAATTTTTGTTCACGAATTTAGTAGTAAATTGCGTTTTTTTAAGTGCCATGCTTGAGGGAAGAGCATAATTCGGTTTAAAAACTTTTCCAATTCCTGAACAATTTCGAACCCGACCTGCCGTTACACTTGCTCTTGCTTCTTCAAACAATAAGCTGTATATTTTCCTTGTACGGAAAAGTGCACATGTCCACACGCTAATAAGAGGAGACCGTGCGAGGTTCTTAAAATGTAGCGGTGGTTTTGTGCCATACTGCAAACTTTATAAGCAACACTAGCAGATGCGAAGACGCGATGCTTTATGATAAGCCATTTGGTGTCTTAAAAATCTCGTAAGTAAAACTTTTAATACCGAATTATGCCCTTCCCTAAAGTATGACATTTTAAGAAAACAAAGTTTACAACCAAATTTGTGAAAAAATATTTTTACGCATGTTCTCTACGAAATATATATTTAAATTAATACGGGCGTCGTAAATCAGTGGGATAAATTCATACTATATAAGTACCCATTTTTGCAGAGTGCGGTTTTTGCAGGCGGCTATAAAGACGTTTTTTCCAAAAGGTGGCATTTTAAGGTAGCTGAATTATCTTGGGATTATGCTGCACGGTGATTAATACTACAGTACTGCCTAAGCAATTTTCTCGAGTCGAAGACGCATTTCAAAATTTCGATTAGCACATCTTGTGTACATGAGTTTACATAAAATCGAATGTAAAGAATGACGCAAGTTTGGCAATAAATACAGGTTAGAGTCAGTAACTTAATTTAAACCGGTTGGAAAGCTTTAGATTTTTCTGAAACAAGGATGCAATCAAGGTGAATTCTTTAGTTGCTGCAAAGTAAATATGAAAAAGGGTTTAATGGATTTTGTTCAGCACATGGGATTTGCCCTATTGTAGGACTAAGCTAATGGAAAGGGTACGCACCAGTGAAATAGCGACCATACACATCGTATACTTTGGCCAAATGGGTTCCATGGGGTCCACTCAAAGGATAGTATCCAGCGTGTAGTGAATAATTCGTTTTAATCACTGCGCCGACAACTCGGAAGATTTTTCCCTTTAAGGGGCATTTAAGTTTGTTAGTCATGATTATCAGATGTTGGCCGTTCACAGTTAAATGATAAAATATTGGCTAAAAAGTTTTAGATACTCACAGCCAAATAATTTTTTAAAGAATGTTGCTATTCTTACCGTAGGTCTCTACATATAGCACTTTAAAATCAAACGCTTCCTCTCAAAATATACGAGAAAGTAACTTTGTGTTTAGAATTTCGCGCCTTCAGTTTTTAATTCTAAAATCGTGAAACAGACAAAAACATTATCAAAACAAGTTGAGATGCTTGCCTACACTTTAAAATATATTAATGACTTTTTTGCATAAAAAGACATTTTCCGCATTTGGTTTGATTTTCAAAACAATAAGCCGCTAATAAAAAAGGATACAGCAATTTAATATGCTTTTTGTCGTGGCGTACGTTGAACCAATTGCCGTCAACATCACCAGAACGAAAGGGTAAAGTTATTTTTGAAAAAAATATATTCTCAAGTGCGTATCCGATTTCTTGATTCAGTTGCAATCCAAGGTTAAGCAAACATCTTAGTTGATAAACGGCGTCGTGTCAAATCCCTAATATTTTTTGTGAGCGAAATTCTCATAAAATTATATGCAAATAAAGAAATTGGTAAAATATTTTTAGATGTACAGTCTTCCGGATATGATTATCATAATAAGCTTTCCTGCACGGCATACCCACTTTGAGGTTGGCATTTATTAGGCATTTGTAACAATAGAAAAGAGTACGGATCGAGACGTTTTGTCTGCCATTTCACTCAAGTGATCGTCAAAAGAAGTGCAATCCGAAACTGAAAACGTTTTACCAAAAAACGTAAGAGACGACAATGACTCTACTTTTAGCTTGTTTTCATGAGTAAAATAATTCTTAGTCCCATGAGCCAGTATCATGGGGCTACGGATTCGGTTTCAGGCGGCACGCAATCACTGCTTCCGAAATATTAACTTCGTGTTAATCACCGGAATTATTAGTGGATTTCCAATGAACTGCCTGCTTTAGCGATTGTGATTTTGCTTGTTAGTGGATGGACCGAAGCGTTTGTGAACGTAATTGAACTTAACCTGCTTCACATGTATGTTTTTTTCGACTTACGTATCTAGATTGCTTTTTCAAGATGTAATATGCTGTCGCGCACTATGTCGGACACTTGGCACGCGGCAGTTAGGAAAGGTTTGTTCGAGTGCAGTTTGAATCTGAATGAGAATAATTTCGTTCACTTTTCCTTTGTGATTTCAAGGAAATTCTGAGATTGGATGTCAGATTACGTTTGAGCTGGCTCTTTTAAAAACGACCCGAAGACACCGCAGTTACAGTACGCAGAGACACAAATCGGTTTAACCCTCGTCTGCTCTTTGCGTAGACTACTTGTCCAAGGCTACTTGTAGTTTTTCATAGCGTCTTCCTTAAGTTTGATTAATACCTCGTCCGAGCAATTTGCTTCGTCTATTTTCTAAGCAGGTGAGAACGTTTAGATATAAACGTCGCAATAGCTAAATGGACAATTATAGGATGTTGTTCAAACCGTCCAATGAGTCCGCACTTCTCTGTATTAATCTGTTAAAATGCTGTTTTCTGCATGTTAACCTTCCTCAAAACGTTTTTCCGATGTTCTGTTATCCAAACTTGTGATTCCCTCATATGGTCATTGACGTTTACGTTAGAACTTTATTTCAAAGATGATGATTTAATAACTAGTTTGGGTACTAACAAAACGATATTACGGAAATAGATAACATTTTGGTGAGTGATTTAGTGTACTTGATTGAATATGATAAAACGATGTGACAATGCACCCACTGTTTTACTAAAAATGATCACTTTTGTCATGCCTGTCGTCGAGATTGGGAGGTGGAAACAACAGGTTTCTCATTAAACAGGTTTTCGCACAAGACATTTAGCACCGGAAGAAAAGTTTACGTTTTACCAAGATCAGCGCTAGTTTAAACCACCTTTCTTAACTTCTGGTAGTCAACCATGTTTCGAGTCATATAACGATTCCTGAGCTCTGGTATTAGAAAATATTTTCAAATCATATAAGTTCAATGTTTTGACATCAACACACGCTACGGCATTTACCTAATGAAACGGAATATAACGTCACAACAAATATTTCTTGATTATTAACCCCTCATAAACTCGCTTTGACGGAAATTTCTCCAAAATTTCGATTTAGGATCCCTCATATAACCTGAGAGTTGTTCTTCCTCTCTTTTTAGCTGTTCTAAAATTTTGTATCTTTGACTTCGAAGTCAGTCGAATTAACTTATACACATATCGGGAAATAAATTATCCAAAAGTGATAAGAGTGCATTAATCACCTTCATTCTCGAACATAGAAAGTCTGTCTACACGATGTTCAGCGAATTCTGGTCATCTAGTTTATTAAAACGAATCCGCTCGGTTTAATTATGTATTTAACCAACCTGAAGACAAGTGCCCATGACTTTATATATAGCGTATAAACTGTACGATATTTTCTGTTAATACTTTTTCGAGTGATTCAAAGAGAAATGACGGATTGATGTCCGCTGCTGTTTCTAAAGTTTCCATTAGTCCCAGTAGTTTTTGCCAAAGCCGACTTATCCAACTGGCGAATAGACAGCCCCCTTCTTTGAAAATGTGCATTAAACTCAACTCTAAGAACACATATCGACTGGCATTTCGATTTGTTCTCTTACCACTCGTGAACAGCCTACAGACTGGTACCAGCATTCGAACGGGCGTGAGAATATTGACCCCCTATACAACATATGACCTCGTGCTGAATTGCAAGATGTTAACTATTCGCATATCCTAATTTTTACCATGGCCCTAAAACTAACGCCAACGTTTACCGTCATATCTTAAACATCCTAAATCTAACCCTGACTCCAACCCAAACCTTCCTACCCTTGAATATAGCCCTAGTCACAAACACCTGAAATAAAAGGCCAGGCCATCTAAAATATGGAGTGATCCACATTCGCATGCATAAACATTTTTTAAGTTCCTAAGTAATTTTAGTCTATTATTTACACTGATTAATGGGCGGAATCTGATTTACACCATGATGATCGGGGTTAGATCTCAAACGGCGGAGATTCAATAAACAAGATAGTTTCACTGTGGAATCTTGCTCCACACTTCTCCACGTTTTGTTATTGAAGCCGGATGGATACGGGAATGTAAACTCTCTGTGCTAGAGGTCTCTTCACGCCAAATTCCAGGTGACACTCATTCCCGCGTCCTAACTTCAACCCTGACCCTAACCATCCTAACGCTAACTCCAGTCTTAACCCTAACACCTGTGAAACTTGAGGCGAGAGCCCCTGTCACATGGGGGAATCCACATTTCCATGCTTAGCCCGATATTTTTGCATAATACACGGACAAGATTGTGGGGATTTGGTCTTCTAGGATAAGACGTAATTGGAAGAATCGGTCAGCCTCCAAGCAATGTGGATGAAAATAAGCAAAGATGCTTCATAACGTAAGTGACAGGCAAACGAGAGAGTTAGTTGCGGCTGTTTTGAGGTCTTTATCCTGGTTTTCCATGAACTAATTCCTCAACCGCCTAGGAATATTCTACTTATGGAAACTTCACTATCCCTGCAGTATGCGTTATCAGTTGTTTTTAGTACTTATATGAGTATTTTATCGCCCATTAAACTCAACGTTAACTAAGGAAATTAAATTTTTTAAAAAATCATTATGCAATAGGAATGGATGCTTAGCTTTAGGAAGCTCAATTATGTAGATTTTTCGAAAAAATATGGCCTGATGCTTTGTATTTGTCTTGGTCTTTCAAAATACCTAACTACTATTCTGTGAAATCTCTTTTTCAATTCACATCAGGTTGTTGTCGGGAGAGCCATTGCAAATCTCGAGAAATTTCGGAATATAGTTGAGGCAAAGTCACACGGGACTGGATTTCACCGACTTGGTCTGATTGTAGGATGATGCATCGTCTTCCGTCTCGCCTCAAAGCCCACATCCACGCCCTTACTGGCGCCCGCATAGAAGGAGTGACTGAACACTCAAAAACCACTGCCGACAGAGACGATGGAGACTTGGTTGACCACTTGTGGCCTAGCCGCCTTCACAGGCCGACCATTTCCAAGCCCAGGCCGGGGCAACCTGTTGTTTGACGCAGACCTACCTGGTCATTGGGGCGGAGCTTTCGTCTCCGAGCCACCGGTCCACACCCCGTCCGCTGCAGTTGGCAGCGTGCCAGGGCACATGGTAGATCCCTTTTCCTACTTACCTAGATTGCTGTACGGAATGCGAACGTTTTGATTTGGGCTATCTGTTGATGACAAATGCCCCAGAATTGGCCTCTTCGGCCCCCACTTGTCTTTTTCCGGGTGGCCTTTCTAAAAATTCGAGTAGACCTGGAAGAAAACTGGGAGAAAAAAACAGCAGACATGCTTGAGATAATTTTCACTGCTTTTGCGAAGTCTTATTTTTGAAGTTAGACTATTCCTCACATGCGCATTTTCCTAGTAAACATCACACGAAGGAAGCTTTCGTCAGACATTTCCAAGAAGAATATGCAACAGTTCAAAAAGGAGGGCGAATAGCCAATTCAGACGAATTCACTACAAAAAAACTGATCGACCGTCACATCCTATAGTCTGCGCGTCTCAACCCTTGAGTCATCAGAGACGTAAACATCAATACAAACGTCAGTTATGGGATCTAATAGCCACTTTGAAGTTAGCCTTGCAAAGAACGCTATTTGCTACTATTTTACGGGAAGACAATCTTCGTCCTCAAGAGTCCCTCAAAAGGTGAAAACAATTGAGCTTTCACTCGTGTGGTTAATTTGTGTTCAGATGCGAGCGTTCTCAGTCGTCGGAACTCGTGATCGGTGTAGCCCCAGGTCTGCCACACTTGGCCAAACTAGTGAATATGACTTGTTTGGACCTTTGCTCCTTTGACGCTTATTTTTGTAATGATTTAGTGCTGAAGTACAGTCTAAATTCCTGGTTCATCCACAACATGTCAAATCGTCCTGGAAAAATCTGTAATAGGCCACAAAACATTTCGATGTGTTTTCAGACGTCGGTTTGCGAAGATCGCCAAGTAGCTGTTCTTCAAGATATGGTCGCCAGGGCAAGTCTCATGAGGGCCCAGTTTGGAACCCTGCAGAGAATTATACCGGCCACCTTGTCAATCCTCTGTTCGTATAGGGAATCCTTTGCAATTATCCCCATGCTTACAAAAAATGGTTTATGATTACATCCAATATTCTACTATTCAAACGTAGATGATCAGTCATTCCATTCTTTCGAACGCTGATGCACGAACCACATCGGACCTGAAATTGACAGACTTCCAATTCTGCTGGGGTAATATAAAGATTCGTACGGCCGTTGCTAATGAGTGAAAAATAGTATGTGAAAATACATTTTTTTATATTAATAACAGTGTTTTGGGTGCAGATGTTGATCGAATGCGGCAAACTCTTCATGCCAATTATTGAATCTAGAAAGACTTATTGCAGGCAATTTTTTTCCAGTCCACATATTTGCTTCTGATTTGCGTAAAATGATCACCATTAAGAGAAGCGTTAGCGATTTAATACTTATTCTCTAATTGGGTACTCCTTAACTCGACCCACCCAACACATGAAATAATAAGCAAACTTGACCAGAGTATACAACCCGTTTTTAAATTAAAATTATCCTTCATCTGTGATCCCAAGTCAGGTTAACCACGAACTCACCTGGCATTCGAATAAATATATCTCCAGCCATTTGTGTAAGGTAGACTCTAAAAACTCCTGAATCAATAGCATATCCTTCCTCCACTGACCAATAATGGTTATATGAATTAATTCATACTTTGCAAAAGCGATTCTGCAAGCATTTAATTAAAACAACCCCTGCTTGTAATGGGATTTAAGGAAATGGGTGATTTCGTTTTTTAAAATAACAACCAATTTTGTAGTTTAAAGAATGCTTGATTTGTATTTTAGATCACTTTTTGCTCGTGTTCTAAAATAACGTGTTAGGCCTTCACTCTCGCAGAACCCTATCACCCCTTGAAATGCTCACCAGGCGGCAGTTTGGTGCTCCTTAAATATTACAATATCTATGAGTCTGATTATATAGTTCGTGGGGGCATTGATTTTCTTAGGTATTTTCATAATTACAAGCGTTTTAAACAGAGATACTGTTACTATTTGGGTAAGGAATATAAAAAGGCGTATATTTTTGTAGCCAGAGGTCAAATGCACATTTAAACATATTTTTCAGGAAGGTCAGTCAAGTCTAAATGGGCATATAAAAACTGTTGAAAAAGTATATGTAGCCTTTTATCCCACGGCGGGCTATGCGTGCGACTGGAAAGACGTCTGAACAAAAACCTAAATACTGTCATACAGAAAATGACTTCGGGGCTTATTCCTACCACTTACTTTCGCAGCCTCACACAAATAATCTTTTCACCTTGAAATTTAATCAGAAGAGATTTGTAATGGTTAGTAAACCCCGACGGACACTGTAATTAGTCGTTTAGTGCAGAATAATGCCTGGTGATTTTCTTGATGGTGTGTAATAGATTCTTACGAGCACACCTTAACGATGCACGGTGACCTTGGCAAGACTTTATTTTTATTTTCGCCGTCCTTTATATTTATCTGGAAATTTCCTCAGTAGGATATTTTATTTCCAATGTGATTTGTATAACCCACATTTTGCTCACGGATGTTTTTGCCATTAGCACACTAGTGGATCTACATACTTTACTTTCACATCTCCTGCTGCACTTTTTCTCCCCCCTATACTCAATAGGAATATTTGTTTGGAGTATCTATGTTGGCATAACTGTACTCATAGTATTAGTGCTCCTCCGTGTTGAGCCAGATATTTTATGATTCCATATTTTGACTTCTGCTCAGGTTGCATCAATCGTTCCCTTGTTACCTGATCATCAGCGCAAACTGCGGCAAAACGAGATGAGATGAACTCCGGATTCTAATCAGATAAGCACTTTAAATTCCTTCTATAAGGTAGCCTCCGTTCCAGATAACATTGCATGAACCAAAAGTATATTTTCGAATACATACGCCTATTAAACACATTTTCTCGCACACGATACATGATCCTAGAAGAGATTACTGAAAATAGTAGGAATGTATGTTCTGTGCTTGACTCTGAAATTACTAAAAGATGCTTGAATCCAAAATGAAAAAGTATCCCGTTCGTTGTCTTCAACTTTAAAACAGCCCTGTTCGTTTCGTTTATATCCGACCTCTAACAACTGTAACTGATAATAAAAACAAAGTCCAAGTTAGACATAGGCCATTAGACTTACAAATGATGTAAAATAAGATGGACTGCTTATGTAAGCTCGTGTTGTGAATGCACTTGACCGAGAGATGTGGAACACTCCGTGAATGTGGACATGCGGTTTTAGCATGCAACATTGTCTGCCGATTCTCTATTATTGCTAGGAGCCTATACGTCGAACAGAGCGTGCAAATAATCAGTTTGATTAACTTTCATTCAACTTTCCGCCAGTTTTTTAAAGCAGGCTTTCTACCTAAATTACTGCGTTTCTGTGCCGGCGAGCGAGCGCTTTCAGCATGTTATGTGAGCGAAGGGCTAAGATAAAAGGACTTTTATTTGAGAAAACGCATAAATAACAAATTCTTCCAAGTCAAATCTCCAATTTTAGATTTAAATAAGCGGTTTTTATGACTGCAACTCAGGTATCCTCTAGATGAGAAACGTTTTTAGGAAAATGTTTCCACTGAAAAAATGCATAATATGATTAAGTACACATACTGACATACGCAACTGTGCGACCGGCCTCCTCCGAAAAAGAAGACATCAGTAAACCTTGCTGATTGAAGAGGAGATGAGATTACGATCCCTGAGGTCAGACGACAGTATCGTTGTTGTATCGGCTGACAAAGGTGGTGCTACTGTTATTATGTACAAGACTGCCTATGTCAATAAGGCCAACCAAGCCTTTAATGACAGAGAGACCTATACCCCAATTGCTGAGGATTCGACGAAAAATCAGGCCGCATTTATAAAGAAGAAGGTGAACGAGCTCACTCGGAAAAAGCTCATAAGCTCCGCGGACTCCAAATTTCTGACTCCCAACGACACGCGGTATCGCACATGCTTATGGCCTCCCAAAGGTGCACAAAACAGATGCACCGTTGAGGATCATAGTTCCTCTCATTGGATTGGCTACATATAACCTTGCCAAGTGGCTGTACAAGCACCTAAAGCACCCCAGTAATGGATGGCAGTACAGCATCAACAACTCTCACGCTTTCCTTCAAAGGATCCAAGGCCTTAATATAAGCCCTGATGAATGCATTCTATCGTTTGATGTAGTTGCTCTATTTTCCTCAATACCGCATAACTTGACAATCGAGAGCGTAGCTCGACGCGTAGAGGAAACTCCAATTGGCATTCCAACACAGCACGTTTTAGACATGCTTGGGCTTTGCCTTAAGAACTATTGTCAATTCGATGGCAAGTTTTACCAGCAGGTCAAGGGCACCCTAAAGGGTTCACCGATATCGGGCCTACTCGCCGAACTAGTGTTACAAAGACTAGAAGATGTTGTTATTCAAGCCATCAGACCAAACATGTGGCTCCGCTACGTAGAGGATCCCTTTGTAGTCATAAAAAACTGAGAAGTTGAACGACTGCACCAGAATCTTAACGGTGTTTTCCACGCTCGCGAAGAAGCAACAGGGGACACCCTCCCTTTTCTTGACGTCAGCGTACAAAGACTGAGTGATGGCAATCTCGCAGTCAGTGTCCACAGAAAAGACTCCAGTGCCGAAATCATCCTCAACTACGGGAGCAACCATCCTGCGACCCACAAAAGAAGCTGCGACTGAACTCTTTTTCACCGCGCCTTTCAGTACATTAGCAGCCAGTATCTACTCAAGAGAGAACTAGCCTACCTATACCAATTATTCCGATCTAACGGATATCCGATTAGCTTCGTGAAAAACTGTCTCAGACGTCAGAGGCAACCACAAGATCAGAATTCAAGTGGGGAAGGGGCACAGAGGAAATATTATTCCCTGCCCTACATGCGAGGAATTTCCGAAGCGATTGCCCGACAACTAAACCAGTTTGGCATCTGCATTGCTCACAAGCCGGCGTCCTCCTTACGCGCAGCACTATCCCGGACAAAGGATCCCATACCCGAAGAACAACAAAGCAACGTCATTTACGGTATCCCGTGCACTAACTGCCGTTGCGTTTTTATTGGCCACACGGGTCGAAAACTTGGGACTCGCATTAACGAACACAAGTTAGCTATCCGCCGACGCGACCCCTTATCCCTCGTGTTTGCGCACGCTCTTGATTGTGACCACCGTTTCAGGTGGGACGGTACTGAAGTGGTCGCCATGGCTAACACCAAACATGCGCGGGAATTCCTCAAAGCTTGGCACTCCGGTGCAGATAGCATTAACCGCCATGTTGACCTAGATGTCCACTACGAGAGTCTCCGATCGCGGTGGACTGACTGGCGCTCACCTTAAGAACAACAACAGCTAATGCGTGCCCGGACGTGCATGATGCCGCCGACACGCCAGTCCTCCCACCCTTCCCTACTTCCCCACCCCCCCAGCACGGTGAACCACAGCTGGGACCCACAACACCTACCCTCACCTCCTGCACCCATCACAAACGATGCACACCCCCCTCCTCGCAAGGTCGTCTGCTTACCTCTCTGTCTACGTCCTCAACCAGCAGTGTGACAATCCCACCTCTCACTATTCACTTTGTCCGACGACGGGTTGGCGCAACCAGCTCGGAAATTCACGAGTAAAACTCTATTTCCGACGGACTTCCTCCTGTCAACACACGATAATCTTTATAAACCTAAGGCGCATACCATTAACATTTAGCTCATATTACTGTATGCCATAATTTATACTTCCTTGATGCCTTCGTTTTCTGACTGCAATTTGGCGTTATCGAGTCTCATCCTCAAGGTTGAATAGATCAGTAGTTTCCCCGCTTTTTGCCAATGAGTCCACGCATGCCACCCGGAAAATTTAAAGCTAGAATGAGGGGTCTTTCTCAGGGACAAAAACTTACACTGCATTCTCGTCACCAAACATCACACTCAAGTTCCGCAGATTTATGTGGTCAAATTTCCATACTTGTGCTGAGTAAAACAGAACGATTCCTAGCTGTGGAGCAATTTTGACGGCAGCTGGAAAAACGATTCGGGAATTTCCATATGGCGACCAAAAATCCGACTAGTGATGCTTGCACATCATATCTGCCATGCTGTTCCTTAAACAACCCCTGCACGATTCGCCAGATATTAATTGGCTTGGTAACGTTCCTGCCATTTTGGAGAATGAAGCAAATTCATTTGCCAACCAATAACTATTTGTTGAAGTTCTTTCCTTGGTAAATAATAATTGACAGCTTCTATGTCAGCAGTTAATGAGTAAAACCCACAAGAAATATTTGGCTAAACTCCATGAATGTTGATTAGCTAGAAACAGCCTGACAGGCATTGTTGTTCTGCTTAAGTGTTGGATAAAAATTCAATTTTAAAGGAATACTGGATACAAGGGAAAACCTTCTATTAATAAATTGCTACAAAATTCATCAAATTCATCCACACTGCATGACCTATCTCAAAAAACGTGGTTACAGAAACTGATATGAGGCTGTTCGGACGTTTAAACTTTGCGCACTTTGCTCGCCAGTCTAGCCTCTTCAGGGCTATGTCTTTAACTTCTGCAGTGTGTGTTCACGTAATTTTATCAAGCAAAATGTTCATAAATTTGGGCGAAAATGGACGTTGCAATATATTGGTGCAATTTTTATGCTAATACCTGCCCTAGACTTCGGTTGCGCATCTGAGATTTTTTTGACAGGAGAATAATCTAATGTCAAGAGTTTTTCTAAACAGAACTCGCCGCATTTAAAAATTAATTTTTGTCCAGTATTACCATAAGAATCAGTTTGCTAACACATAAGTCATTTTTAGCAAACCAGGCGTTTTACTGATTTTTAAAAGCCGGACTAGCACATCTGTGCGATTTCACGTTTTTGAGTGACGTGATAATGAACAGAGATAATCCTTCCTTTAAATGGGCCGAAACTGGTTTGCCGTTTGGAAAATTCTACGTTTTGTCACCAAAGTAACTATTAACAAATAGTCATTTTCAATTCTGAACATGTGAAACATTTCTTTTTATGCGGCCCAGGTTCTGTAAAGCAATTTGGAAATGAACGATCAAAAAACCAACAGTTTCAGCAAAATGTCAATATGTACATATATGGTGAATTTGTAATTGTAAAACGCAGCCTAAAAGTGAGAAAAGATCGCGAAAATGGACGCAAGTTAAGGAAAAAGGCGTGTTCTTACGTTTGCGGCAGAGGAATATCAGTATTTTACCAACGTGAAAGAAACGGTCAAAAGTGTCAACTTTTTGTTGGCTTTAACATGGAAAATTAAATTATGCGGCTATATGTCAACGGAATGCAGTATGGAGGAACTCCATAAGATGCAACTTATTAAGATAAGTTTTCCAATTTATCTAAAGAATATCCCGCGCTGACCTTTGTTGCGGAGGTCACATTTTATACAATGATGATGTTTCAAGTTTAGGTGAGTCTTTAAATATGGCCCGTACGACCTTATACGTTAAAAAACGCCCAACCACTCAATAATTTAGCGAATGCCTTTAAGGTGCATCCTATTTTAAAATTTTAATAAATGCATAATATGGAATCTGTTTGATGGACGATCGAGTGGATACACTGAAAATCATGGGGTATTTTTCAACATGTTAAGACCGATTTAAAACTCATCGTATTTCACAACAAATGAAGTTGCAAACTCATTTCACAGAATAAACGTTCTTGACATATACAAAATATGAAAGTTTACAAATACAACTATAAATTCAAATTAAATCTTTTAGTTACCGACCCACCCAGCAACATGTGCCCTTGTGGAAACGTTTGTTCCTATGGTCACCCTATCGGTGAAATTAAGCAAAATCCTGTTTTCCTTATTGAACCACATTTCAATCGACTCAAAAACGTAAAAAAACAACGAACCCTCGGGGAACCGTTTTTGATGTTTATACTCAGAGTTCAGAATCTTGTAAAACCCCCATACCTGAAACTACACTAGTTTTTAAAGGATATTTGAATGTAAATTTTACTAAAAGCCCATTTTCAGAGCTTGTTCTACTTTTGCTGCCATATTTACTCAGTGTTTTGTATGGATGGGTGTTCCGTACAAATAACACTGGGGTTTACTAAATTACAACCACCTTTGATGCTTTCGGGATTCACCGCTTATCTAAAAAACCTGGTATATCCAAATAACATAACATCACCTTTAGCATTTCATTGTTCTTAATTTCCTTAAAGTTTTGATTTATTATCACAGATATTGGTTTCGCTCACCGGTGTCGCTTTGCAAGTGATTTGAAATCATTTGCGAATTTCGACATCTTTCATCAGTTACGTCGTAAGCTGTATCTTGAAGGGCATGTATTCACGGACAGGAAGTTTTATACTTAATTTATATATGTACAATTATTTGGAGGGCTATAGATTTTTGCGCTAAATTTCATTGCGCATAGACAGGCCACATTTGCCCTTCGTATATTTGCTGCTATTGCTATTATACTGTATTTGACTCACAAGTTTGATTTGGCCAAGCAATCAGCATATTTATTAAAAGAACAAAGGAGTTTAATTATTTATGTTCAAAGTTCGCGATATTTATCCCACAAGTTCATAAAGCTTCATTTAATTGCTGCATAAAAATGCGCACATTTTTATAAGCATCAAACAGTTGTCGACATAAACATACTTTACGAGGGACGAATTCGTTTCAATTTGTCCTCTTCTCGTAGAGCAAAAGGATGAAGAAATACCTCGTTGAATCTCTAAGTTGCACGCCTCGTATTCTTAACACGTTTATTTTTCAAAGCATAGCATTAAAGACGTAAATGCCCGTGCTTTTAACTCAGCAGCTATCGGCCAGAACGAATAGATGCCTAGGCGGTCTGATTTAGAATGGATTCTTCTAAGTGAAATTTGTAATTCGTTGCTTAACTTTAAGACAGGGCTTAGTTAACCGCCTTATGTTTTTTTGTTCGTTACTGAACATCCTTTAAATTTCTGTCTTTTAATTTCCCCAGAAATTAACTGCGCAGTTGATTTCTGAGGAAATTAAAGAGCAACAATTTCTAAATTAGAGTATCTGCCAGAGAACAGAGAGGAAACGTTGGGGGACCTAATGATGAGCCGAACCCCTCGCTGTTGTGTTATGCAGGGGCAGAATATCAGGCAGACACGCGTGTATGGGCTTTTGGTTTTTACCCATGCTGTTAGTATGAAGTCCCCTTACCCCAAAACATCATTTAAAGTTAAAAAAGAACAATATTTAAAGGAATCTGTGTGGTGTGTAGGCGTATACTTGTACCTGGAATAATGTGTTTAGTACGGGTTTGATAGCAAAACACGGAGTCCGGATAAAGTCGCATTAGTGATGTTGACAGGTTACTTAGCCAAAAATGGATTATGCCCGACGTGAAGTACACCTTTAAGATACAGGCATCTTAAAATTCATCCAATTTCATGTAAGTTTTATGTAGAATTTATAAGCAAAATAGCATACGTTGATATTGTGGTGTTCTTTCATGCGATATTTATTTCTGCATCGATAAAGCTCATCGCAACACCGCACACTAGTCGGAGTGGAATATAGGCGGCTCTATTGGTTCGGTGCAAGCAGCTCAAAAACACACTATAATTATCGCTGCTGATTAGTTAATCAAAGCATCCAAGCGAGGAAGGACATAAAAGTGAATCGTAGACGCCTGCAGCAAACAAATTAACTGTAAAAGTGAAAATATTAAAGTCGGGCATCAGTAACGCTAGCACAACCGAAATTTCTCATTTTCTGCCAGATGTCTAAAAATAGGATAGATCGGTTCCTCTATATACCTCTGCTATTTTACGCAGTTAGGGTCTGTTTCAGCACAGTAGTGTCCTTTCGTAATTTTCTCACTTTTGTGAAACTTTCGAAAATTATGTCCAAAAATATTACCTACGTTTTACTGATGTTAAATTTTCTTGCTCGGTACCAGCCTGTGTGTTGTATATTTGAACTATGCGTACCTTTTCTCGAACAGGTGGGCATGCTTTGAAAGGGGTTTTAATAAAACGTTTATTGCGCATATAGTATTTTCAGGCGCAAGTCCCAGCCTATAACAGGTATAAAGAACATATTTCCTGCAGGAAACCAAATACTTACTTTTATATTTTGGGACCTTCTTCTCGCAGACCTGAATTAATATGTTCTCAACCACCCTTTCTATGAAATGTTAAAGTATTAGGCAAAACAGTTCTAGTGAGTAAATCTTAATTCCTCTCAAAGCAAAGTCTTATTTCGAGAATCGCTTAATTCTGTCCTTTTTCAGACAGCAAACATATAGTGGTATTAAGAATAAGCTGGTTAAAGACAGGATCTTGGTATTCACCGCGTGCCTTAGTTTGACGACGCATCAGTCAACGGCATGATATCACCTTTGGGTGCAGTGTTTCATCTGTGGATCCTAAGGACAGCCACAAATATAGGGCACCTTAAAGGATGAAACATTACCGTGTAAGACCAACGGTCACACTTCACACTAAGACAACCGCGAAGAACACCAAATTCATCTGAGATCGCAGATGCGGTCTCAAGCTGTCCATATATTGTCTCAGAACGATGTCAGTCTCAACATGAATGGGTCGAACTCACTTGATATTATTCCAGTGGAGGTCAGGTTGCGGACACTTTCCGGAGAACGAGGGTTGAAATTTCATTTCATCTCCCCAGACTGCTTTCTGCCAGTGTGACAGATTAGCGTGCCTGGTGCATTTTGTGTTTTTCTCCTTTTTGATCAGAAACCTTTTCGATTTGCCCTGAGGTGCTCCCAGGCCGACGCGCCCATGAAGCGCATACAGTCACTTCTCCGTTTGTAACAAATCTACTCTCCGAACAGGCACAGCAGAGACAGCTACTGCTACTCACTGCTGTGCCTGTGTCGACAGATTCGCGTACACTCAGCATGAACTACAAACGTCCTCTCACCATCTCCCTTAGGTCTGCTCCCACGCTGCTTGCAACCCACGACTTCTCAACACACGCCAGTGAACGTCGCCGCTCCTTGTGTCTGCACACTTGCAAGCAGGCGCAGCAAGGCTGTTCCCCCTGTCGCTGAGTAGTTGTGTTCATCTCTGCCCGCTTCGTCACTTCCCCCCCCCCTGTCCCACCTTTCCCAGTTCCCGCGAGTCTGGACGACTTCATCGAAGGGGTCTTTGAAAGCCCGTATACTCTTTTTAGGCCAGCCTGAGCACACCTTTGCTCTCTCGGCCAGGTGCGTGTGTCCGTCCACCATTCAGTCAAAGCTACGAATTCGACTTCCAGCCTGCGTGCGCACGAATTATTAGCCTCCCGGGTAGGGGAGAGTAGAGGTGTGTCTTTCGGTACAAGGTTCTCATTCCACTGATAGGATTTTAGAGGCAGGACGGGCTGCAGTGACCACTCGCCTACAAGGCCAAGGCATGGCGAGTTCGGACCGAAAGGAGTGTGAATGATAGAAACCGGAATTCAGCAAATGAGATTTTTTGACGGGCGAGGTAAATGAGTCATATGACCATGTTGACAAACGCCTGTACCTATCGTGTTGTCGAGGTGGTAGAATATCGTTCTGGTCTTCATCTCCATCGACATCATGGACATAAAGAACACTATACAAAAATCCATAAATACATAAAATTTAGGGTCAGCAACGCTTGAAGTCTACCAGTAAAGGAATAAAGCCTAAACAGAACACCTTAAATTCGAAAGCTCCATTTTTACACAATAATATGAGAAATGTGAAAACCCACCCACAGATACGACCTTGATGTCTTTCTCGGTTATGCAAATTGGCGAAATCAGATTTTTACAACAAACGCTTCTTGCGGTCAACTTTTTCGATGGGTTGTTAACGCCATATTGGTCAATAAACATAATGAAATTCCACAAATAACTCAAGCGTATCGTAAAACATGTGTGCAGTCGCAGCACCCATAGTTACAATTCGACATTCAAACTATGTGGGACGAATAGGCAATGTGCACTTCCGAGAACTGTTATTTAAGCAGTATCCTCTCTGACAGGATAGAAGTGCGAAATTTTGAGGAAAAATTTGGGCCTTCATTTCAGGATTGATAGTAAGAAAGCAAAGCACTTTGTTGTGTAGGCAAAGGGGCGAGACCCATGTGGTGACTAATAAAATGCAATTTTGACCTCTAAGGCAGCCACTGCATTCTATTAGGTTTCCGCGCTTGTACCGCAATCAATCAGTAAAAACAGAGGTAGGTTTTAATGATACATTGAAGAAGACGGGTCATTTTTAGAGTATTTTCGTTACATCGACTTAGCTATTGACCTGGAGGCGAAATTTGAGGCTAAATTAATGGAAGACTCATTCGAAAGACTTAAAGTTCGCAAACTTTGCCCATGACGTGGAGCCACCAAAGCAGATGCATCAGCTGTGAAAAAATTAAACAGTAGTATGTCCATAATACCACATGAAAAATTAAATAACAGCCATTCGTTGAATACTTTTTCTGCGAAAGATTATTTCAATGAAATAAAATCCAGTATTTGTTGCGTTAAACTTTGATTCTGTATGCCATATTTTGGTGTTTAAGAATTCCAACTGGCAACAGTCGCAAAATTGTTGTTTTGAGAACACCAAATCGTTGGAAAGAACCTTTTCATTTGAACTTGTCTTTGGGTGGCTTAGCGAAGACGCCTCGCCAAGCCAGAAAAAGATTAAACTGACGATTTTTTATAAAAATCAGGCCAAAACTCTAAATATCTTCTAGGCGATTCGGCTAATGATTTCCAAATGTATTGACACTAGAAGCATATAATATTGTTATTTGCCTTTCGCAATTTCGCTCGATTTCAGTTCTCTGTGTAAAGAATTCTTAAATTTGCTTTTTACCTGAAAATAAAAAGACGAAGATTGCATATACTGTCCTCACGGACCGCATAAATTATTAATATTTTGGCCTGCCCGCTTTGGCGTCAAGTTTACATAGTTGAACGGGTTCCTTGCCAGTTGACTGAGTCTCCATGCATAAGTTGTATGCCACCTTTCTGGAGGCGGGGATCACCATCGAGGTTAAAAAAATCAGGTTAACGTAAAATATTGCCTTGGAGAAAACGCAGATAATTTCTAACAGAAAACTTGTGATTGTTTTTTCAAGTGTAAAGACAATCCACAAGCTAACTCGCGGAAACATATTATACGTTCTCATACCATTCTAAGGAGGGAATATTTATCTGGAGTTTAGTTATTCTGAAAGTATTAAATTTTATACAGCTTTACAGGTAATTATTGTGGAGAGAGTACAACTCAAATTTCGAACGTAAATTAAAGCTTAAGAGGATTTTCCCGAATCGATATGAAGACAAAATAATCATACTTATCGCTGAGACTGGCAAACAGGGGAAACTAAACCTCAGTCTGTTAAATAAAAACAAGGCGATCTGGATTCCTGTTTAGTTACGATACTAAACATTTCTAAAAAGTGACTCAAAAAGCTGTCGCACATTTATGACAGTTTTTCAGGAAAAATTTTTAAGTATTATCCGTGGCAAACTATACTTTTGCGCAAAATATGAATGAAAAACGCTTAGTCCCCAAGAAGGAAAAATACTAAAACAATGCGGATAATTACTACCTTGCGTTTATACAGCTTGTAATAATTTTGAGCGCGGAGTCCTCACCGGGGACTGGAAGACTGGTAATTAACTTTTGATTTTGAAAAGTGTCTACTCAAACCCTTGTCAGGGCAGTGTTCGCCACATTCCAGTTCTATTTATATATAATTGCTCGAAGTGTTACCCGTGCAACTATTCTTTGTCCCGACGTTAAATAAAAAATTACCACGCGGACTTAAAAGAAAGAGTTGCCTCGGGCGTATGCTAGTTTTTACTAACGCAATTGCAGAACCAATGACGTTGATAGTTACTCAGCCGTAAACTTTTTGTCTTCAATTTACGCCTTGTACAAAAACGAAAGGGAAGATTTTGCGCAACGTGCATGCTGATAGCAAATTTGGCTGCAAATTTATAGTTAGTTCAATAGTACACTTCAATCACGAGAGAAAGGCATCATGAGTGCTCGAAACGCAGTGCGTTTTGTGTTCCAAAGTGATGTTAATGGCTATAAACCTCTCAAATTCTTTCAAAAATCAACCGGTTAATCATTTCGATCAATAATTTTAGACTGAAATTTTGCTGCGAACTGTCGTTTCAGATGTGTTCATATTCTTCTATGATGGCTACAAGACACCAAGTTTCAGTAAATGCAGTCTAGGTCCAATAATGCTACTGCATTCTGTGAAATGTCCTTAAAGATAAACCTACCACTTGCGATAAGCGACCATCTGGGCAAATCGATTATTACTATCAGACACGAAACTATATTTGTCATTGTGTTCATGAGTGCCGACGTCGGAGTACAGCCTCTGTTAGTTTTTGACGGCTTCTTTTAGGTATGTTGGGAGTGTATTTATTCTAAATTCAAATTTAAACTATAACTTATATTCATCAGGTTAGAAAACGATTCTCATTTTCCTTGGACAATCAAGTTGGGAGTTTGTTAAACTGGAGTCATCAGTGTTTCATGCGCAGCTCTTCTTCCGAGTAGGAATCAGGGACATATGAAATAAAGTATTAATGTGCCTTTCAACCAGTGCTTGAGTTAAAGCAAGCGTTAAAATTGTTGAACTTACAAAGAAATCAAAAGTTGATTTAAAGAACGATGGCGTGACAATCTTTGATCTGCCGTCATTTTAACAGGTGACTTCAACTCAAGTCTCAAAAATTCGCGTTCTTCGCCACGCATGGCCAGTCGTCTGAGGACAAAGGTATAGATAAGGATAAATAATTCTAATCTCTTCTTAATTTTCCATTCAAACCTTAACAATCCAATGCTGGTCTCAATATGGTAGCACCTGCAACTCGAAAACGAGCCAAAATAAAGAAAACGGAGCACCATTCTTCATTTGAGGAAAGCGGAACGATAAATACTGGCGGAACCAAGCACCTTCCGGATAAGTTCTCAAGGTTTTGGAGATAAGAGATTTATCTTGCAGCGAGTGAAAAAGTATACGCCTTAAGATCTCGAGCATATAAATTTCTACAACCGACGGGTCACCAAGGAAGTCGAATTTGTGCCTTCAAGAACACTTTCTGTTTCACGGAAATAAATACTCTTGGTCCCTTAACTCAACTGTGCTCATTTAGAAGCAACTTGATTTACATCTCACCGCTGCCGCCGTGAATCTGCACACTTCAAGTTTGCATGTCACGCGTCTGTCTGATTTTAGTGAGCGTAAATTTAGCAGGAATGAAGAATGGATATTGCTTTCTGCCGGTAATCACTAAGCACTAATCATTGTATGAAAATTCACGCAAGATTTCGGCCGATTTTTCGTGGCGTTTCGACCTGAAAAGAAGATGCTTGCATGAAACGTGCTAAGTGAAGGCGTTTCTTTCTTGATAGACGATGACTTGAGCAGACCGTAAGCCATGCAACATGCATCAGTGCAAATCCTGCTTTTTGCTGCAACACTTTTCGTGCGAATGAAAATATGCCCCGAAACGACTAAAGCATCGGTCGTCCTGGCAAAATCTACATCAGAATATTTTTGAACTTTATTGCACATCTACTGGAAACTTTCTGAAACAATTCGAAAAAGTGATCAATTAAATTTTAACGTATCTGAAATGTACGTTTTCTATTCTTCTGCAATATGACTGGTGGACTACCTTCCGCAGACACAAAAAACTGTCTTGACTTGTGGATAGCAAGCTTTTTAATAAATTTACAAGGAACGCAGTACATGGGCTTTGAAACACACAAGCTAAGAGATGAAGTTTTCCGGATCTGTACATAATTCTTTGTATTGAGAAGATTGCGTTATGGTTAATGGGCACTGGAAGAAACTTCAAGATCTTTTTGAAGATTATTAACTGAGGTCGGTTAAGGAAATCGTAAGTAATGGTAGTCGTGGTCGCAATGGACTGCCCGCGATGGCTCTACATTAAGCCCCAAGGCACAACTGGAAAAGCAGGTCCTGTAACTCAATCGACGAATGTCTCTCCTACGATAATTAGTACTTCCGATCGTAGCGGAGTGGACGACGAGCCAGTGACTTAATGGCAGTGCGTTGGACTTAGTGACAAAATATCTCAGGTTCGAACTCCGACTGCTGCAAACTTAGAGTTAGGTATGGCTGACCACTGGTCCTTCAAGTCTCCTTTGTCTTTTTCAGACTCCCCTTAGGATAGGTCTTTGCCCGAAATGTTTGTTCTGTCCCACGTACGTGAACAACGGATAGTCTAGAATACAAGCTTCTGCACTTCAATATCCTCTAGACTTAGGCTTGCTTTTGGGTTACTAAGGACAAATAAGTTTATTTTCTTTCCTAAATGACTGACTAGTTGAGTTGTGACAAACGAAGTCCATTTGTACTTTAATATAATCTCAATCTTACGATTTCCAAGAAAGTCTGAAAGTCCGTTTTTTCAAAATACCCAGGAATGAAATAACTATGGCGTCTGCCGAGGGTAGATAGAACGCACGATAAAAGGTTTCCTTTTGTCTATAAATATCTCTGCTTATTTGGGGAATCTTTTGTAAAATAGTAACGACTGTTTTTTCTACCATGTGTGACACGCCAACGTAGAGGTCTCAGATTAATGGCGGAACACTCGAGAAAAGCATTGTTCCTATCAGAATCAGTTTTGTTTTCAAAGTAACCATGACTGTGTAAAGTGGGCACGCGCAAACGGATTCTGTTCGAACGCGTTTTTAGCCAGAGGCTAATTCTTTCAGTGAAACGAAAACTCCAGTTTGAAATGCACGAAAAGGAATTCCCAGGTCGCGGACTCGGTAGACAATGCAAACAAAGCAAACAACGCAGACAAAGAGACCGCTGACATGCCTATCAGTCTGCATTATTTTGTTGTTTCGTCTTTCAGTCCACATGAAAGTCTACTAAAGACGCCAGCGTGACGAAGACTGCCTGCGCTATTTGGAGCGAAAAATAAAAATTCCCTACAGACAGTTTGACATCCACGGAGAATATAGTATTCAACCGAAATAAGACATACATTCGCAAAGCTTTTCTTTCATCCCCATATTCCCACGCCGCCCGTGTTTTAAGACGAACTTTAATCGATGTCTCTAATTAATAACATATTTTACTCGACTGTGTTCCCATATATATGTATTGGCCTGAGTAGAATGTAGGCAAAAGTAAGTTCGCCAACTTGTCTTCTAAACCAAAACTCCTCTACCAAAAAGAAAAGGGAAATTTGGAAAAAGAGCATGATGACGAACGTGGTTTAACTGAGAACGGCCACTGAGTATCCATTCTTAATATTGTCCTCAGCTTCTGCCTGCCTCCTCACCTTCGTTTTGTCTAAGTGTGTTCTGAGGAGGTAGGGTTTTTTATTCGAGAAACAATACATGCAGGAAATTAAATTGTTGATTGCTTTTGAGTGAATTGAATAGTAAAAACTGGAAGTTTTCATTTCTCCCGTCTTCTTTGAGCGTTTACCTTTGCTAAACTTCTGAGGTCCGAAGCATTTTTTGAGGGAAAGTATGAGTTGCTGTCATTTTACCTCACATTTCCAGTCCGTAATTTTCAGCACATTTTCAATCTAGCAGGAGAACTTCTACCTTAAATGATTCTTACAGCCAAGAAGGCAGCCGTTGTTTTCTTCCTGTCAGCGGTGGGTACGGATTTGCAGCTGCATGTTACCCCTGTGCAAATGTTGGGGTTGCACTCAGCTAAACGTCAGCGACCCGCGACTCTTCCCCTCGCGTATAACATTCGCTAGCAGGGCTCTCCTTTTAACTTTGTAAGCGGAGGCAGCTGCGTGTTCGCATGCACCTGTACCTAGCATTAATGTGAGTATGTGTTAGTGCACACTTTGGACTCAGAATCACGCTGTTTAACTTCGACAGCTATGGCCTAACTTCGCTGAGGTTTGCCAACGGTTTGATGCCTACCAAACGACAGTAGTGGTCTGCCGAGAACTGGCTGACACTCAGGAGAATTATTCTTTTGCAAGAACTTGCGAAAACATCCAGGACAAGGCGTCCGGAATTTAGTTTTACTCGAAAACCCTCATCGGGCTGGTCTTAGGAGGTATACACTTAATTACAGCTAACTTTGCTACACCGGGAACGTTAAGCGGCTATTCAGACCATCCCTTGCTCATAAGTTATTTTCGGTACAATCAAATAGTTCGAGTTAGCCCACGCAAAAAATTGCCAATGACTGCAGGTTTCTTCAACACCTAGGTCCTTCCCCTCTCAGTCCCTTCTGCCTTCTGAGTAAACTTTAATTCCCTTGCAGCATTTCGTTTCATTGCGTGTAACATTTTGGATTTTGATAGGTCTCCCTTCTTAATCAGCTGGCGGCGACTAGTCGTTGCCCGTTGTAATGTTGTCTGCTGTAGTCTGGAAACTTTTTCAGTTCAATTTAATCTTTCCTCGACAAGTTGCTTCCGTGGGAAGCAATAGTGTAACTGCTCAGCCAGGCCGTCCAAGATGCGTCTGCTGTCAGTCGGCCAAGACAACATCACTGGCTGGCATCGGAACTGCCGTCCTTGGCTCTCTTGGACAAACGCTCGTCGCCGCACGGTCCACTCCGTCTTTGTCGGTTTCTGACTCCACTGTGTTCTTAAGGCAAACAGAGCGGCAAGGTCGCAGTATGTGGCCCTACTCATCGTGTAATACCAGTCTTATAGGTTGGGCTGAACGGCGGAAAGGAGAGTGTGATGGTAGGTAAACACTCGAATAGTTGTTTAGATGGCATATTGCGTCCTTGCGTTAAATTTCTCTACAGCTACTCTTAAAAGGGCGTACGTACCATGGACTCGATTCTCGAGGAATGATAAGGGTATTAAGCTATCTGGCAGTGCAAACGAAAGTTATGCATTTTTCGTAGTTCTTCCAGTTTGTTTTCACAAAAGGCGTAAATTGCATTCTATCTAATTACGAGGGCGCGGAAGCGTTAATTACAACAAAGTTGAAGATGCAATATTCCACTCTGGCCTGGTTTTGTTCCCACAGTGGGATCGCATATTGATTACTTGCCGACGGAGTTTTCAAAACTGGAAACAGACAGAGCTGTACAGATCCTCCGACGGGTTTAGCAACCAGCAGATTGTTATGTTTTCCTTTTCAAATTTGTGACCATCTTCTCAGTCCTGGAAAAGTGAGGCCAAATAACGGTCCTACTACGCACAGTAAATTCGGGGTCCCAAGTAAGCTTGGGTGATTGTACTTCTCTCCGTTCCCTAGGTTAGATTGGTTGTCGGATACTTCAACTTTACTATTTATCTTTTTCGCATAAAAAATTTTAGAGGCTTCTTTTGTATAAAAACAGTTTAGAAAACGTTGGCCATATAAGGCGCACCGATAAAGATAAGCGACTATCTTAATTGGCCTATGCTGAGTCGTGGTTGGTTCCAGTCGCACCTCAACTTCAAGCAGGACATACTGGAGGCGAAGCAGAGCCGTCAACCGCAAAGCAAGCTGAGTTGTAAAATTATCAGTGAAGAAGAATTTCGAATGGGATTTATAGGAATATCGACAATTTCTCACTCGTTTGCATCATAATACGTTTATTATTTTGGAGGTAATTTTTAAGTCAGACTCTCAGTGCACAAGTATCATTTGTTCAGTATTTTTCAATACGACGATGAGGCCTGCCTAGAGCGTATAAGTATATAACTGTAAGTCATGAGCTATTCTAAATGACTATGTCAGTCTATGCTATAAAGACTATGCTTTGGTAAAACTCTTCTTACTACGATGATGACATACAGTCTCAAATAGCACCGAACAAATAGTGACATCCGGATATTCTGCCTGTTCAATATTAAGTAAATGTATCGCTGTAATACCGACGCCTTAAATTCATTTTCAGTATTTACACGCTGGTCATAAGTGGTAGTTGAGAGCTTGGAAAATTACACTGACTCACATATTCCTTTAAGTAAAAAGCCCTGAAGTCTCGCTTTCAAATTCTCTCGTGGCATATTTTTCAAGACGACTCTGGAATGGATCTTCTTAGTATTTTTAAAGTGGAGAATTCGTGATTTGTGCAAATAACATCGGGTTTTCCACCGACATATTTTAATTGCCCGATCATTTTAGTGCCGATAGAGAAAACTGTGATTTCATGATTTTTACAACTTGATCTACCTCGTCCATACTGTAACCTACTTACTTCGTTTTCTATTCTGTCCAGTAAGCAAAACCTGAGCTTGCTGCACTAAGCTTAAGTATTTTTCAAGCAAAGACTGGCTGTGGATTAAGGTCTATTAAAACTTAAGAAATCTGTCGCATCCCAACAGTTGGGACATCATCTTGCCAAAGCTCTTTTTGCCCAAAAGCAACCTTTTCCTGCGTGCAGAACTTAAACATCTTGCAACATTCTTCGGGAAGTTTTTTAATTCCACATTAACAAAGGCATGCTCCGTTATCGTCGGTTTACACGTGTGATGGGCGACAATGAGGAATACGTCAAAGACGCGTTTTCGGGAAATGGGGAAACGGAAGAATCTACCGTAAACTGCTGCTAGAAAAGACAGAAGCATCGGTATTATACCTACGGAGCAATAAACAAAATGACAGCACTGTTTTCAAATTTGTTTTTTTCTTGAATTCGGTCGAGTGAGACCTATGTGTAAGATTGGACAAGCACATAATGCCATCAGGCTTATGTCCTCAAACACGATATACATTATCCCTGTCTAAACATAAATGATACACCACCACTCGCCCCACATCTTCACCGGACGTTCATAAGTGAGCGTATATTCGTGTATGCGAAGGCATGCGGTGCAATGAGAGACTTCTGGTGATCCAGTCAGTTTAACATGAATTAAACCTGTTGTTAAAGCGAGAGTTCGATGCCAAGCTCTTGGGAACTGACTCCTATGTAAAACATAGCGCGTCATATTATTTCCTTCAGTGTTCCCCGACGGTTATAGCAATATGATTCAGGGAAGTGTGTACTTGTATGTATCACAGTGCTTTGCCAGTGAACTGGCATCAACTGTCCACAAACACCCCCCTGGTGACTACGTCTCTCCCTATTATTCGTCTTACCGTCAGTTATCACAACACCAAATACTGAACTTTCACGAATAAAAAAGCGAAATACAGTCAGGTTTATGGGCTGTATAATTCAGCTTCTTCTTGCGATTTCGGTCTTACTTACATCGTTTATGCTGATAACGATTATGATTCATATATGCTTTAGATTATTCCAACATAAAAACTTTGTTTGCACACCCAAACGGAAGACTCATTCTGAATTAATTGGCAATAATTAAACACTCAAATGACTTATCTTCTAAATGAAAAAACTGACTGTAGAACAACGTTTGCCATTTGGAAGCAACCATCCGATATGAGGTCATGCAGTCTGGTTGTAACCGCTCAGAATATTTAAGTATGTGGCCTTCAGTCGCCTTTGTCTCAATATGCCAGACTGCGTTCGATGAAGTGTTGCGCAAACTGTTATTGATTGAGATCTGATTAGCGGTGATCGCTGAATCTATTTACCTGTCTAAGTTTTAATCCACAACGAGTTCCGGCTGGTTAAGTACTTCGAAGACTTACACGTCAACGATTGCATAGATTCTAGGTTTATTATATGAATGGATTTAAGCCCCAGCGGATATCATTTGCAGTTTGCACATTGCTTAAAATCTCTGACTAGTTTCGAATTCACCTACCAAAAATTGCATTTGCTTCCAAGCAAATAAACCTGATTAGTTTAAAAGTTTTACATGTTAAATCTGTCTTTTGCACTCAATTTTAAGCATTTGAACTGTCCAGTTGGGCTCTTTGTTCACCATATGATGTACGCTACCATGTAATTGAAATTGCTTCCCTGTTTTATTCTCGCGTTGCAACGCTTATTATATGAGCGGATGAGTTAAGCTATTCTCTCTTCCAGTAGGTGCTAATTCGATAACATCAGCTTTAATTTACGGCAAAACTGACTAAAACGAATGCAACATCTTTTTATCTGAGACCATGTCACTCATCTTTTTGCCTTAATGGATGCTCTTTTCTTACAGCATTCATCGTAACTAAGAAGAGCTCTAATTATCTCAAATGCTGCGTACTACCAGTTACTGGTTTTGCAATGACTATTACAGTCTTTTCCGTGCGAACATGAGACTTGTCTCGCAGCCCAGCAGATCGTCGCACAAACTGAATACTAGGCTCGCTTTGCTGGTCAGAGTTGCGATAAAATCAACTGCTCACCCGGCTGGCAAGCAAAGCAGCCCATCCTGTGTCTGGGGGTCGGCAGACTACTCCCGTTTGAAGGCAAACTTTAGTTACCTGTGAGAGCTTTCTCGTTTTGCACGGTCTGATAAAACGGAGAAGTATTCTGTTTTATTGATATATTACAGGCTGTACCGAATGTTGAAAGTGAAGTAAAGGTAGCTTCGTCAAGTGGCCTTCGACTTTCTTCCCCCCATCCCAAGCGCGCGCAGCAAATAACCCTTTCTGAGATCACCTGTTAATGTCATCCTCATCGGTATGCTCGGTTAGTGCTTTCGGTCGAATACATTAATTTTACAGGATAACGTTTTGCAACGTTTGCTTTGTCTATAAAAGTACAACGGGTAAGTGCACAGTTCAAGTTGCTCAGTTAAACAGATACTTCGACACTTACTTACACAAGTTACGGAAAATGGGGAACATAGTGCAGCGAGTTCACCCCTAACTAATAAACTCCCAACTTTGAACCAAATTCTATACCTCAAGATGTTCAGTATTTTATTTGCTTTTAACAGGGAGCATTATCGTCATATAATTTTTTGAGTTGATATCCCTGTTTTGTCTCGGAGTCGACGAAAATGCATTTTGCCATTCAGTTACAGAAGAATTCGTTATCTGTTTTATGGATTCGACCTGTAGGGAATAGCACCTCCGACCTCACCGACCTGTAACTCCGCTATAACACAGTTAACAGTTATCCGCAAGGACTGCTCCTGTCCAGTGTTAAGTTAGTCTGCACTTCAATCGTGATGTGCGACTGCACGCAGTGAACCAAGTGTCAAATGTCGTCTCGGAGAGGAAAGAAACATCAAATCGTGGATGGTACGTCGGAGTAGTCTCTTCACGACTACCAGTAATTGCAATTCTTGCAGACATACATGATTCTGACAGTTATCACAAAGTGCTAATCAAGAAACTGACAACTAAAAACAGCTTTCATCATCTCCTATACAAATTATTTGTGCGCAGTTATTTGCATTTCACTATCCATGAAAAGTGATTTCAGAATGTTACTGCCTATAAAAACAGACAATTTTTGACGTAGATACGTGGAATATTTTTGTTCGCGTTATAACTGAAAAATGACAGATGTTGATATTTTAGCTCCCTCTTTGGTCAACTTTCGTTTAAACTTCATGGCCGGGCGAGCAGATTCGACATTCAAACAGGGCACTGCCTCTTATTTCAATACGTTGACTTGTACTTCATCCTTGTAATTTATCACCTATGCCGAAAATCTGTATCGCCTTAGCTTAGGTCTGTCATTTTATCATTTTCGGTTTAGAGCGACGGCAGGCTTTGAAATGGTACCTTAATGAAGTTTCAATGTAAGTTGTTAAAAAATCACAACCTGGTTCAACAAAGCGTATTATTGTGTCAATCTTGTCTCATGAGCCCAACTACAGTTGTTTTGACACTTACAATATATAATATCCGTGACAAAGGAAAGGGTTTCGTAAAAATCGCCTTGTCAGAGTCCGGGAAATTGATCCTCACCTTTGAACACGCTTTAATTTGAAGTTAGCCTGGAGAAATTTTCTGGATGGGAGGGCACTGACAAGCTTTATAATTTGGTTTTATCGGTTGCCGAATTGCAAAAAAATAGGAGGATTCGTACGGTAGGTGAACTAACTCGTGAAATGTTAACTGAAATTCTGAAATGCGTTTTCGCTTCGAAAAGGGTATTCAAATAGGGTTTTAAAGTTAATCATCATGCTGCATAAATCTATAAAGATTCAATTACATCGGGACACTGGCTTTCGTACGAACATCTTTTTAACCGCAATAAAAAACCATACTCTGTAAAAATCGACTACTTAAGTCGCATGAAGTTTTTTCATTGATTTTCGATGCCCTTAAAAATTTGATTGTATTTCGTGGAAAACATGCATAAAAATATTAGTTCTCTTGCTCATTCGGTAGGAAAGTACGTCTTCTTCAAATTTTATACTTGACGGATGGGTATAATTCGGTTTTCAAAATCCTCTCCAATTTCCGAATAATTTTTAACCCGACCTGCTGTTACACTTGCATTAAGGGTTTAAAAACTACAAACCATACATTTTCTGCATACAGAAAACCGTACATTTCTCCACGGTATTAGGAGGAGACCATATGGGATTCACAAACTTTAGTAGTGTATTTGAGCTTTATTGCAGGCTTTACAAGCAACACCAGTAAATGCAGAAACACTGTGCCTCATGAACGGGCATTTCACGGTATTGAAAAATCTCATAATCAGAAGCTTTTTGAAACCGAATTATAGCCATCTCTCAAGTATAAAATTGTAACAAAACGTAATTTTCTACCGAATGAGCAAGCACATTAACATGTTTGTGAACGTCTCTTTTTAAGGTCATCAAAAATCAATGAGAAAAACTCATGCAACTTAAGCAGTCAATTTTTACGGAGTCTGGCCTTTGCATGCAATTAAAAAGATGTTCGTTCAAAAGCCTGCATCCAGAGGTGATTGAATTATTGTAGGATTATGTTTCATGATGATTAATTGTAAAACACTACTTGAGTCATCCCTTCTAAACGAAAACGCATTTCAGAATTTCGGTTGACATTTCATAAGTTAGCCCACCTACTGTATTTTGTGCTTCTTCTGTCTCATCTACATGGTCTGTAACAGGCACACAACCTCGAAGGGCCCTTCAGTTTAATAACAACTACCTCCTGCAAAATAAAATTGAGTCGATAAAATGAGGTTTCATACATGTAAAACTTTTGAAAAGGACCTAGGCTTGCTCCAAAGAAATAGAGGAAATCGAAATCTTATCAGCAAACAAACTAGTCATGTACGACAGCATTAAACCGAAGATATGACAATCTTGCATTCAAAAAGCGTGCTGCACCGGAGACGTTCAGCTCAGTGTTTACAAATAGGGAACAATACTGGACGACATGGAACGCTGGGCCGAGTGTAGCTCAGCATATAGTTCAGTATATACAAGGGTAATAGACGATGCCTTTGAAGTTGGTGAGTGCTTGATTGTTCTGCTTTCTTCCTGGGACTATCATTTTTCGTCAGTTACTTGCCACTCCACGTTACGTGTGGGATTAGCCCAAGTAGGGGCAACTATAATACTTTGGCAGCAATTTCCTTTTGAAAACAACTCTGTTTTGGGTAAGGGTTGTAGTGCCTGGACCTGGATGACCAGCGGTCTTCAGGTTAAAATTGGGGAACAGAAATCCAGACTGACAATACAAGCAGTTTTTTGGTTACTTGCCAAAGCGTACTGTTGATGTAGAGTGTATGCAGAGTATGTGACGAGGTCCCAATTTTTGTTTTTAAACAATGGAGGTTCAGTGGTCAGTTAGGTTTTTGCGAGCTTTTTTGAACTGCCCTTGAAATGAGGGGTTAGAGAAGTTTGGGGAGGACCTGAGGTCTGAAAAGCTGAATTTATACCTTCATGAATTGTTCAGGTGTTAGTTGTCGAAAGATATAAATGTGAATGGCAGCGACAGTTTGACTTGACAGTCCAGATTAAGATCCCTCTGACGAAATAAACAATTATGAGAAAAATTGAAGGGGGCAGAATCATCATCTACAAAATTTCAAGGAGTGTTTTGCCAGATTGGTTCGCACTTCTCATTGTACACTGAGGGTTGCTTAAACGTTATCTAGACACCAAAAATAAACAAGCTCTAAAATTTCAAGGTGCCAGAAAGCCATTTTATATTTTTATTTTTTCATTTTAAGGAGCCAAGAACAGCGTTTTGGCGTCTGTGATATGTTTTACTGTTTGAAAAACAGCTAAGAACTTTGTGATGTCCCTCAGCTAGGTACAACATTTTTCGCCTATTTGACTATAGGTTTGCTGTATTTGACCTATTTCTTGCTCTATGAAATAACCATTAATAGGAATAGACGACGTATCCACAGCGTAGGAATATTTGTAAAAGTAATTTCAGTTATCCGAATTCCCAGCCCCTTTATCCGTTTGGAAATTTTACCGATTGCATAGCGCTCATTGGCCTTTATTGAGTGAAAACATGATTTTTTGAATAATACTAATAATAAAAGGCGCAATCATCTTTTATGAGCACATTCGTAAAAAGCATATCCTTATGGAAAATTTTAAACAGTTTTTTAAGGAAGGTAAAGACGGGTTAAATGACATCCACCGGAGCTTAAACTCCTATAAGGACTAATTCCTTGGAAAGGACGCCGTATGCGACCCCACTCAGAGAACAAATACCAGGTCATCACGTAATACCAGCTTTATAGGTTGAGCTAAACGGCGGGAAAGGAGAGCGATGGTAGGTAAACACTCGAATAGATGTTTAGGTGAAATTTTGCGTCCTCGTGCCACGATGATCTGGTTTCCGTTCTCTGAGTGGGATCACATATCGCGTCCTTGCCAATTCTTTATTTAATTCTTGTTTACGGATAAAGAAACCTCATGGAAACCATCCTAACTCCAGTTAAAGTGAGTAACTGAAGAAAAGAACTAGCTTGTAACGTGAATTCGGCAGTGTGCTAATTTCCTGCATAATGAGCATGTATTTCAATCTAAAAGTTGAGTGCACTGGAAGAAATAGTCCTAGCTTAATAATAATATACGGACATTTTTGGGCAAATACTCCGTATAATGTGTTATTTTGTCCAGCCAAATTGTCGTTCGGGAAGACCACAGAGCAGTTTACTTTTCACCCGTAAACATTCTGGGCATCTTTGGTTAAGCATACCTTACATAGTTTTCGCAAATCTAACTTACGGAGCATATATATTTTTGGAAGCATGTAATCAGTCTTGATCTATGATTTTCATCACGGATTCGCGTTCTCAGCGCACCGATGCACTAATTTAATTGCAGAAATGTAAATGAGTCAATTCATAAGCCTGTGTCATAAAACAGCCGACTCGTGTAAAGTAGGAATGATGATAATACACAACATTGCAGACTCTACTCCTCGTGAAGAGTTATTGACAGCTGCGTGAATATTACAGTTCTAATTTCCACATGAGGATTCATCTGTATATTTCTGTTTGCTTTTACACCATGTCATTTCTGGTGTAAGCTCGTGGGTTTTGCACAGTGTTTACCGTCTATGTCATCTAAATTCGATTTATCAAATTTCTGAGGCCTGTGACGCCTATCTTCTGGTATCCAGCACCAAACATTCTGTTCTAGATTATTATTTTAATGGTCTTAGGAAAAGAAGGGCGTCTTCAGACCGTCTGCGTTTAAAACGTGCAGAGGGACCTGAGTTTAGTTTTAAAATAAGAGGTATCATATCGATTCCACAGTTTGCGCTGGATTGCTCTATAACACCTGAATCGTCAAAGTTTCGCGGGTTACATCAAGAGTTGGCGCCTCGTTTTGGCAGAGCTGTTCTCTTCCCGATAGTTGAATTCTTCTGCCTTCCTTCGTAACATGCACGCTTCTCGTGCTACTTTTTAACTCCATCTACGCGAACTTGAACGTGCAGTACGTGTGAGACATGATGTAGCATATCACATAACACGTTGCACAATAAGAGTCACATATACGTCACGAAAAAATTATTAATTATGTCTATTCACTTAGCTACGAAGGCCACAGTTGACGACAATCATGTTTTAATTCAGCGTTTACGTGTTCAATTAGCTGCTGTATTTGTGGGATGATGGATGGCCAAGCGTTCAGATACACATTTTTTCTTCTCTCATGGAGCATAGCAAGATCTTGTCTTAAATTCTTCGAAATCTTTGTATTGCGGACTGACTAATAACCCATTCATTATGTGACCCCATAACCAGAAGTCCAGGAAAAATGCTTTTAGAATTTTTGGAAAGACGACTTTTCAGGAGCACATTATGCAATAATTTTGGTTACTTCGTAGTTTCTTTTCCATGCTGTTTTTCTGAATATCTAGCAAAACCTTATCAGGCAAATTAGAGGATCTGCCTCAAGAGGACAAATAGATCATGCAATGGCATTAACTTGTACTTCGATAATTTACAGATTACGATTTGCAGTGCGAAAGAGTTTTTAAATTCGTCATCTTTTAGGCCTTTGAAGACCCTGTTAAATTTGTACTGTCATGTAACCACAATGTGACAAGGCGAATCATGTGTTCCTCCTACTAGTTGTCCTGGCACTTATCATTAACTGAGTGGTTGTGTCATTGTAAATCAGTATATCTGGAGTGACGGGCGATTGCTCCTGTGTATTCCACTGAAAGTTTTCGGTACTTAGATGAGCAAATTGCAACTTACAGGCGTCTGTCCACTTCTACACTTGCAAATTCATTAACTGCTACTAAACTCTAAACAGTAGTAAATCTGTATGGCGGTTAGGCCCTAAAGACGAGTGATCGGTGCATGTAAGCTGCACTGCACTCTGCTTTGGCTATACGATCAAGGCATCAAGTTAATGCACCCATCGCTTCCGCCGCAACCACAGCGCTATGCGGACAGTTCTACTTCCGCCAAACCTGTTGCGAAGCAAATGTGGAATGCCGGTTTTGTCCGACAAATCTGCCTCCTGAGATTCCACGTATGCTGCCGGAGATTCGATGTCGATTAAAGCCGAAAATCGCTTGTGACCGACATCACGGTTTAGGCCTCTCGACAAATGGGGGCAACAATGAAGACGTCTATGTCCTACACTTGCTTGAAGGAAAACATATCTAACTCAAACATTCATTGTGGGTTCTATTCTGATGTTGTGCTCAGAATTTGAATACGCCCTTTTAATCATAATCCTTAAGCTTAAACTTCGATCTCCTGATGAGATTGAGCAAAGGTTCCGAAAATTTTACTAAATACACTTATGTCCAGTTTGAAGGACGCAGGTCGTGTGGTTTTCATTGATGCTATTGTCTCAGTTCACCTCTTATGAGAATAATGGTGCTTTCCCTCGATCAGCTTGTGCGAGAATACCGCGGTTCTTTTGATCGCAGAGAGTTCCCAAGCGGCTCTGCTAAAGAAACATCCCCGAGGAATTCTTGTTTGCCGTTGACTGGGGAGGTCCGGTCATAAAGGTCATCCATATCTCTTTATAGGGTGCTTAAGGTCATCCCAAAAATGGTCATCTGAGACTTGACCCGGCACGTCAAATAATTTATGTACAGCGGGAAAAGGAGTTTTAAGGAAGGCCCGTTTTGACGGGAGTCCACTTATATGCATATATATTGGTCACCACTTATAGGTCGTCATCAATAAACAAAACTCCTGAACAAAAGTCGTAGGAATCGGGGGAAGTCTGACATAAAGTTGTTAATGGGACGCAGTCAGACATCTTGCGCAGACCAAGATCGGCAACATGACTGACTATGGATGTCGAAAGTCTTCGCTCACCGTTCGGCCGTGGTGAGACGTTATGTTAGTTAGAGGGCCTTCTGACCAAGATTGCATTAGGCGTCATGAAAATGGCGTTTTGGTTCAAAAAGTGGATCTTTTGGCCGCATCACTTGCCTGCGGATTGTTCAGTCGGGCCTGTGGCCAACGCCTTTTCCGAGCGGCGCGAGAGATCTAGCCACGACTCGACAATTCGCCGACAAATGATGCGGCCAAAAGACCCGATCCCTAAGCAGGAGATATCGGCCGTTGTCCACCGACGTCAATGCAGCCGAGAGATGCGCAACTATGTTAGAGAAACCGGCCGACGGCTGCAAATGCGAATGCACGAACATAAGTTGGCCGTGTGAAGGATGGACCCAAAGCCGGAGGTAGCAACGCATGCCGCCCAAATGGGACACATCTTCAACTTTGACGCCGTTGAGATTGTGGGCCGAGGTGGTGATCATAGGGCAAGGCAGGCGCAAGAAGCCTGGATGTCTACCGACTGTTCTGTCAACCGCCACATCAATTTGCCTCCCCCATCTGGTTTTACGGACATTCTTGGTGGGGGAGGGGGGAGGGGCGGGACAGTTACGGCGCGGGACAATCGGGGCCGTCAGTTATCGTCGCGGCCGACGAGGATGGGCGGGATTAGGGTCATGGTGACATGCATGTCGATGAAGCCAAATAGGCGGCATTAGCGGGTCACACATTAAACAAAGTGTACCATATAAGGAGAGCTGTGTGCATGACTTTCCAGTCTCCACCTGTGCCTGTGCGTGAACTAGGCCCCTGTCACGGTGTGTCAGTTTTCGACTCTTGTTCAACAGTAACGGGGAACTGAAGGAATCTGCGCATACTTACACTTTTCTGGAGTTCATCGATTGCGGTTTCATTTTTCCGTCAGTTGCGGTGGATAGACAATCTCAATTTTTGTGCGCTACCCTATATACGCCTAAAACGTCTATAACTTCTGGGAGTCTCAGTGAAAAGATTGTGTTTAAAAGATGTGCGTGCTCCTCATCTCCCCCCCCCCTTCCCGAAGTAACTTTTTTACAACTTCCTCTGTCTTCTATATTTGAAGAGCTTCCTATTGCACTTTATTTTTAAAAAAATCCCCCACACTTTATGCTTTCGTTCTGCCTGCCTTGAGCAACCCAGTTAGGCCTGTTTCAGATGGCTCACTCCATTAATATTGAAAGTGTTCATCCACCAATCATCTTATTATGGCCCTGAAGATATTCCAGCACCTATCGTCTTCTCAACAAATTCTGCCATTTTGGCATTTTTTGAATTTATCTTTCACTCCATTTGATGCAGTGTCAAATTCTAATTCCTACATGAAAGAGGTCTGATAGCTTAATCCAAATGACGGACTTTTATTAGTTACGCCTGCGTCTGCCTTCCCTTTGAAGTCTAGACACCTAGACCACTGCCTCCTTCTATGCTCTCATCGTACAGCAGGCATTTTGGAGGAGAAAAGTGTACATAGCTGCGTTCAAGCGCATTTGATTAAAGTTGCAAAAACTCCTGCGGAAGGATTCAGAAGACTATTTGAAGAGCATACGTTTGCTTTCGAATAATTCTCATCGGGTCAGTGCAGTTATCTGGAAACGGGGTTGAATAAAACCCCTACGTGATAAGAGAAATCAACCAAAGTTCGTCTTTTCGTGGAAATGGGTGTGGTGATAGCGGGGGGGCGGGTAATAAGAGGCAGTGAGAATTATGACGAATCGTGTCAGGAGGGAAGGACATAGAGGAGTGAACACAATTACCCGACCGTTGGCCATGGTAAACGCACGACTTGAATTAGGTTCTTCGGCGTGCGCAAGACCAGTTTACGGTATCTAGTGACAGTCGTTTCTGCCGCTGCTGCTCCACTGGCTTAAGGTAGTTCGTTAGGACCTTAGAGATCACATGAAAGTCTCCGTTCTAATCCACACGATGAAATTGCTTGGTCAAGGCATCTTCAGGAGTCCATTTGCCGTATTCTCGTGAAAGAAAACCTTGAGGAACGAAGTTTTATTTGCGTCCTCTCGTGACCACAAGCCTTGCAATAACTTTATCAGGACACTCGTTCTCCCTAAGCAACTCCTAGATCTTTCTAAGCTCCTCGCCAGCACTGTTTTTTAAACAAACGTTTCGAGCCCTTCACATCAAATAACGGGCTGGATTGCATTTTTGTCAGAGGCGTACCAGAAGGCTGGAGTTACCGTATTATTTATAAAGCACTCAAACGAAGTTTGTTCCCGTTAGACGCCCCTTCGAAAGCTGTCGTCAGGTCTTCTATCTACACGGGACTCTAGCAAAAAGAGCTAACCTGTCAGTTCCACGTCCACGCTTGAAGACAGCGGCTCTAATTAGGTTACATTATGCCATGGATGGATCAAAGTGACCACCAAGAACAAATTAATCTCTTACTTAACTTCCAGCAATTACGTCTACCGTTCTTTGGTTCTTTCCTTTTTCCAGTGCGTGAGTCCATAAACAACTGCCGAGTAACCTTCTTAGATGCGTATGCGATAAACTTGCATCGTATATTTTCGATATATTCATCACCCCTAGTCTGTTATACCGATGGTATGATGTCTTTCTTATAAAAACCTTTGTCTTATTCCCTCTTTGGTCTTTCGGTCAGGCGTAGGGAACTGATAAGCACATATGAGTAATTCAACTTTGTACGCCCATGGTCTCAGTCAGAACCATAATAGCTAAGGGAATGTGAAAGAGGGTTTTATTTCAGGTTACGAGCCCATTTAGCAGATGTTGTGCACCAATTTGGAGTAAAATTGGACTTGTTGAGTTGATTTTCCGTAGAGGTGTTTAATCTGCACCAGAGATTTGCACTACCAGGCCTTCAACTCGAAGTACAATCAACTAACGGTAAAAACACCTAGGCAGTTTGTGTTATGGAATGTCAGTGCTTTCTGGCATGCACCAACTGTGATTTGCAAGTTCATATAAATATTTTTTTGTTTTAGACGGGCCTGCCTGATAAATACTCTCTTTGCTGTCCCTATTCCAGTTCGTCTCTCAAAGAATGCGCCTGCCAGATAAACTGGACCGGTCTCCCGTTCACACCAAATTGTTCCCTAGTACTGATCCCACTTCCCCTTTCGTTGTGAAGATTACCTCCAAGAGTCCTACTATGTGAGATTCCTGGTCCGAATTCTCAAGTCCGCGATCTGAAATGATTTGGTTACGCGACCAGGTTTACTTCCAGCTCTTGACAGCGAAGATCTCAGACAGCTGTGCAGAATTTTTTAAGTCTTTCATAGCTTTTCTTTTGGAGAGCTTGGTTTGTAATCTAATATGCTCTTAGCGAATGTGCCGGAAATATCCGTTTAGGTAAATCATTTCGTCCCCTGAATCATTTCTGTGTGCCAAAAATTGTTTGTGATCCACGCTGGCTCCCAACTGACCAGTCCTCCTCCTCATTCATAAAGAGATAAATTGATGGGATGAGATTTTTATGCGTTTTCAAAGGCAAAGTGTTCATTCATTTTTACAGGTAACTCCACTCCTATATCCTTATGGCTTTGTGACGAGCCCAAATTCGATTGCCTTTGATTTACATACCCTGTCCTATTAAGAATTTATCGTCTTTGGCCCTACCATCTGGATTGAAATTCGGGGATCTGAATCATTTTTTCTACCTGTTTTTTGCATCTGGATCTTTGCATTTCGCAGATGCTTTCGATGGCTTCTGGTTCTTTTTGTCACGCTACCTTAGCACTCGAGACATTGATATCATAGTTGGTTTTATTTGGTGCGAGGTTTTGCGCTTAGTGGCATCGGCGACCTCCTGACCCTGTTACAGTGCGCAACATGTAGCTCTAACCTCCTGTTCCCAAGACGCCTTCACCTTATTTATGTTTATGTGTCTTCCCTAATCTGTCGTCCGTGAGAAGATCCCCTACTTATTATGAACGTGAAATGTCCTTCCCCACTAGGAAAACTACTCTTCTGGAGGTTTACGCATTTCGTCGTTGCAAGATTTTCTGCCCACTACGTACTCCACGTTTCGATAGTTCTAAGGTCACATTAGCCGACCGTCAATGGTCTCGTGATTAGAAGCCATGCCTGAGTCCACCGCCGGTCTTCACACAATCTTGCCGTCAGAACAGGACAGGTGGGGGGAGGAGGATGTGTGGTAGATACTGCAAAAGTCTGCTAACATTGTAAACTAATTTGCGTGCAAGTCACCGCTGCTGCGCGCCCACTCCGCGCAAAGAGATCCTTCAACAATTTCCGCCTGAAGGTTGAAAGTACTAGCAGGAGAAGAAGGCCTCGAGCCGGGGAGGGGGGAGTATCTAACAGAGGGGCTGGCACGGATTAGATTTTTCAAGTACCACATAGAAACAGTTTTGCCCCATGTCAGCAGCTTGAATATCTGGCTGATAAGGTCAATTTTATTATTCATTTCAAACTTCAAAGGGGTCGTACAGACAAGGTTTCTGAAAATTGCAAAAATTTTAAGAATTTGGATATTCTAAACCGAAGTCGGTGCATCCAGCGCTTAATAAATATCAATGTGGTCTTTTTTAAATTGGGTTAAATCGCGCCAGAAAATGAAAAGCTTTCTTCAGGGACACAGAACTCCTTCTCGTCAAGCTCCTTTATAACGTTCTATATAAGCCACCGAGAATATGTTCTAAAGGCGTGCAGAATAAATTATTCAGTTCCCGGTAGCCTGTGTTTACGCAAAACCCCTCTGGGGCGGAATTCCTCAATTTCCGGACAGGGATAATTGTTATAAACAGAGGCAACTGGTCGGAGATCAGTGATTACGGAAGGGTATTTCGCATGTGCCAATTGATTGTCAAGCCACATTCGTGGAAGAAAGTCCCTTTACATCACTCCGGGATATACTCTCAATGTCGGCCCTTAGGATGCTAATTTGATGAGACTCACTTTTCCACTGGCTCGCCCCAGCTGAACAGTGTCACTGTTCAAACTCTCCTTGTCGCCTGGACTCTAGAATCAAGATCGGGCACAGAGATGCGTAACCTATGCATGCCCTCACACATTCTCCTTTGCTTCACACACGCGCGTTGGTCAAGCGCGCAGAAATTTCTGCTGGCTCAGTGTGGCGAGTCGCCAACGGTAAGATCGATACGCATTTCGTGTTGGCAAAAAGCTGTGCAGCAGTGACCTGCTGGTCGCTACTTCTGCGCGCAGGCCTCATCCGCTTGTGGGGCACAATGCACTGCGGAAATTTGAAGGGCTTTGAAGTTTGCGAGGGAACCATCTGTCTGAATTCCACCCTCCGCAATTCTGAAAACCTGTGACCCGCGTGAGAATGAGTGTTAATGCAAGTGAGTGCTTTCTTCGCCTTCTGACAGGAACGGATATACAGTAGGCGCAAAAATCATGAACCATTTGCCGAAGTGTTTAAGTACGACTTTAGGCAGAAACAATTACTTGAATAGGGATAAAATACCTATAAGAGCTGATCTATGCATGGTAGCATACTGCGTTCTGAACGAAAATCCTTCCAGTCACCCGCCTAGATCAACTCGGAAAAACTGACACTTAAGCGGCACATAGTTTTCCGGTTGTTTTCGATGTTTGTATGTATTGAAACATACTAGGAAATGTTTGGAACTAAGAAAAGTTTACTAGTTTCTATTTTATCCAAAATACCGCTTTTCCACTTCTCAAAATTCCTAGACATCTAAGTGCTTCGACTGGTAGTTAAGAATTAAGACCATTTATCCCGAGTGACCGTGCATACCCATATACTGTTCACACGTTCTCTTGGGACAAAATTTGCATCGTCGGCGATTGTCCTACTAAAGAGGCCGAGAGTTTCGTGAAGCCATGAACTCAGATGAGTCTTATATCGACTGGCGTATTGAGTTAGATACCGGGAAGTAAAATCTCAAAGAAAGATGGAAGTGAGGGGAACTAACTGATACATCATGACGCACATGGTGGCCGCTTATTGGCGCAAACACCGAACAAGTATCCATTTTTAAGTATGTTAGGAATGTTAACTGTTTTAGCCCATTCACTCAACGTCTGTAGACGAGCTGATGAGCCAGTTTCGCAAATTTACCCAATTAAGTTCCTTCCTTTCTCAAAGATCGTTTCTGACTTTAGATTATATTTCTTGTGGTTTCTACCTTTTAAGATATATATATGTTATAACAGGGGTGTAATAGTGCATGTTTACACATTCACAAAAACAAATTCACACGAAGAAGATCCAAGCTGCTAACATACTCTGAAGGCGTCACCAATAAGGCATTTATACTAAACTATGAACTAATCATGCGGACGCCTCAAAAAGGCAAAAATCACGAACTCTTGAAACCTAAGTGAGTCTTCTCTGTAAGTATTGGAAATGAAGATGCAAATGATCGTTGTTCTGTAGTAGAAATGCATCTTTTTGACTTTTCTTTAGAGACAGTCTTATACTAGTACAAACATAGATAGCCAGTCGGAAAGTGCATACTGCTTAAGCTTTGGATTTCCGAGTAGGATTTACTTGAGTGACCGAAAACATACCCAACCACAGGCCAACATCCTTTAAAGTAAGCTCCGGGGTAATCAGTGTTTCAGCCTCATTCAAGTCTTGGTGTCCACACGAAATGGTACTTAGGTATTCAGTCAAAGTCTAATGCGTTTTGATGCGTAAACGTACAGTGACACAATGTGGCAAGCAGATGCACACTGTCTGCCTAATATCACTATCTTTAACTCCACTACATCATATGTGATTTCAACATACCTTCCCAACAAAGAGGCCAACTCCATTTCTACTATAAAACCACCGGTTTCAACTGTTACTTCATGTAAAATATAAGGGTGACATCTGTACTCTGCGAGTTTAGGTCTGGTTCGAGTTTAAGAATGTTGAGTATACAGAACGGGGAAGAATAGAAGTTAAAGGCTTTATTTTTTCTAACAGATTAACCACTGTCACATACAGACTGACTTTTATATCTGACAGAAGGTTACTCTCGCTTGATTAAGAGACCACTGGATTTCTGACTGAAAAAACAAGCCCGATCAAAATTGCCTTCAGATACCACAAAACCGCTTTTCAATGCCTTTATCTCAATGGAACATTTATGGCAAAAAAGGCCTGCTCTATAAACTTGTGTTATCTTAGCCACATTTCCCGTGGTGCCCTATCCGTTATTGAACAAGAAGACACACAGACTCCTTTCCCGCATATTTTCTCAGACGGATACTAAACTACGGGTGCAAAAGGGCAGTACACATGAAGGCACCCGGCACCACAGATACCCTCGCTGAAACTTACTCAGCGGTGCACAAACGCAGCAACATTAAGGACACTCTGAACGACCTGAAATCTAAATCACCTATCCTAAGAAACAAGTGTATGAATTCTGGTGCTTCTAAACCCAATTCAGCTGTGGCAGTGACCGCCAAGTTTGTATTAACAAGTTTTGCGTACCCATCTTGAGGAAATAAAAGCATAAGTCCAAAAACTTCTTGCGATCTCCACCACACACACATGCACACAACAGTTTGACCATCGGTTTCGATTATGTCCACCGTATGCCCCACAGCTGCAGCTGCAACGGTGGGAGCAGGGACGGTGACTTGCGCAGGGGTTTATAGTGCGGGTAGACTTGCGCTGCATCTACCTACACTCGCTCCTCCTCCCCCGCCTGATCCCGGTGTCAAGACACGCACACACACACACACGCAAACATGTACACGATGGATATTCTTATTCAAATGGAGGACACTACCCCGAAAATGCGTTGCTGATGCTCATCAGGCTGAAGCTGTCACGTGCAACCAAATCACGTCAGCTATGTTCAAAGTAAACCTGGGGGAAATCTGATCTTATTTACGGTGCCCAATAGCCAAATCGATCTTTCAATTTAAGTAGGTTAAATTGTGCCCAGGCTTCAATCATCCCAACATAAATACAAATCGACTGTAGTTCGGGTGGCTGCTCTTTCTCTGAAGACAGGTCATGGCTCGCTTTAGCTGCATGTCGTCAATTAAGCCAGTAAGCAGAAGTACAGTCTGGAAGGTAACTGAGCTTTGGAACTCCAAAAGTAACTGTTCTAGCAGCAAATGCCCAGGTAAATAGTGTCATTCACTCATTAGCCAAGAGAAGCCACGAATTCTGTTAACACTTTTTCCTCTTTTGCTCATGACTGGAATCTCGGGCAAATGAAACCCTTAGTCCAGTGGTCGTATAATATTTTGCCAAATTACTTTGCTTCGTCACATCTAACCTCCTTCACTACCCTCTTTTTAGTGTTGATTCCGATGGGTGATTTGTCCAAGATGGCAGCCGGTTTTCAACTTATAGTTTTTTTCAGTCAAAATAAAAACTGTGACTTGTTACGAAAAAGTAGCCTGGTTATCGTTTTGAATGACAAATGCCACAGTAAATCACAATTTAAGTAATTTCAGAGGATTTAGTAGACATGACATTTGACGATGTATGAGAGAACGCCAGGGGAGTTCAGTTCGAAAGTCAAGCAAAATTTTATTCGACTATATAGTCAAAACAGGGCATCCGAAACTTCTACTCTGACTCATCAGTGTCCTTGGGGTAATTGATTTGGAGGAAAAATCTTCCTCTTGATTTCTTATCATGCCGGTTGAAGGAGCGTTTTTGTGAAGCGGAAAGGAAGCGTTACAGAGCTGGTTGGCTAAACTACCCAAATGCTAGGGCGGGTAATCTCATTATTTACCTCTGAGCTGGAACTCTGGAGGAGCGGATCGTTATGACTTTGTTGCGCTGCATAAGGGGGCAAGAGTTGGGCATATGATTTTTATTAATATTGGGTTGAGCTGCGCAATTTTTGATTAGGGACTTCCGGGGTTGTCAGTGGTTCAGCTGTTGCTCGGGCTCAGAACCATGTTAACAACTCCAGCCTTCATGTTCAGTCGGTTAGGTTTTGCTCCGTTCACTTTGCTAAGCAGAATGTTCTCCTCTATGCGTCGTACCCTACCCAGTATAGTGTTTGGACTCAGAATTTCGTGTATCCGAGGCATGGGGAACTTGTTCGCAGACGACTTTTTACGGATCCGTTACAGATTGATTTTATGTCAAAGGTACGGAGAAGGATCCCTTTTTATTGTCGGTAGACTGTAGATCGTATCATACGTGATTGGCGGTAAGGGGAGTTTTACGGGTGGGGCAGCGCACTGGACAATAAGTTGACGAAATGCAGGAAAACACAGGAATTGTTTAGGTTTCTCCTGAAAGACTCGTCGTACGCTTTAGTGCGGCAACGGAAATGAGCACGGTAATTGAAAATATACAAAAAGTAAATTTCAAAAAATAAAGGAGTTTGAGTGGTGGTTCGAAGTCATGGGAAGTGATTGTTGTAGGTAGTGTAATGTCTGCAAAGGCCTGCGAATGGATGTCAAGATAAAAACCCTTATGACGTGATCCACAGTCTGCCGTCAGTTAAAAGGGGTCCTTCTCTTTACCGTTGTCGATTTTACTTAGTGCTTTGATCTTTCACTGCATGACAGCAGTTAGACGTGACTGCGAAAGAGAGCCTCGGCATAAAGACCAACTTACGTGAATGTGCACCCCAGGTGCTTTCGTTCCTCACTTGGATTGTTACTGGCCGCAGCTGGCAAATAGGTCAGAAACCGCAAGCCATACGTTCGCTTTGCCAGATCGATTGGCCGCGGCAACGAAAATGCGATGAATCTAGCTTGTCAGACCGTGCAGTAATCCCTTCGATTGCTGACTCCCACTTTCTTTGCCTCCGCTAAAGGAGACTCGTACGGTGAACTAGTGAGTCTTCTTCAGAGTTCGACCGCGGGCCGCGCAAACTCTGTGGTCAAAATTGGGAATTCCTCAGCAAGGTGAGGACAGGTATCCGTTTAAACTCAATCAGCGCGCCTCTGTTCTTTTACCTCCTACTTTGGCGCTGGTTAAATTGATAACACGACCAGACGCCTATTCTAAAGCAAGTTTGCACGTCACCCTGCTTTGCTCCGTCGGAGATGACTAGGTTCATCTCGAGGACTAGCTTAGCCAACTCGGTGGGCTTGGTTCTTAGGGTGACGTCATCGAGACCTTTTGACAGTGCGCGGTGCTTGCGGACTTAGTCAAGCCCCGACACCAGCTCAGACGCGGTTGGAATGTGATTGGGTTATCTTGCATTATGCACACAAAAGGCGTTTGTCGGGCACTACAGCCATCGTCGACAAAGCCTGACCTTGGTTGCCGGTACGCACCGACTTATTACTAATCAGTTCACGGTTGTTTGCACCCCCTAAAAAACCCACCCCCACCGTATTTCGGCTCCACCTTTTACCTCCTCCCTGCGCCTGCGTGTCGATGAACAAAACAGTTTACACACCTTCCTCCCCCCCCCCGCCCCCATATCGTCACCGTTTCCCTCGGCTGCCTCTAACCACTGTCCAACCAGCGCATTTGCCGGCGGACAGCACTGCGGGCCATCTTAATGTGGCGCAAACGGGTAGCAGATTTGGCGAGAACGTGCGGAGACCATCACCAGACATCTTTACCCCCCCTCTACGCGATCCCTTGTCATTGACTGTATTTCACCTTTCACTCTTCTACCCTGCCTTGTATTACTGTATAGGTCTCCTGACAAATAACTGAAAACGTGCGTTTGTCATTTGTAAATACGCAGGCTCTTGAGTCTGACGAATAAGGCGTAGTCAACAATACCGCTGTGGTAACTTCTGACAAGGTTAAGGCTGTCTGTCATAAAATAAAGCCGCGCTTCTCATTCTGCACAATCCTTGAAACTCGTGCTGATGTGCCAGAGGGGTGAATGAGGAGGTCCACTATTGGATGAAAGTACTAGAGAAAAAAATCCGGCCCTCAAGCCACCCCATGCAACCACTTCTCGGCGAACCACGGTTTAGCCGGGTTTTGAACGACGATGACTGTTGTCCCTGCGCCTTGGATGACCCTTCCGGGGTAAATTTCCCTTTCAGCAGAGCCGCCGAAGTCAGGCTGTCTGACGAGCGGGCAACGGAGGAAGACCCAGACAGCAAAGAAATTCTACCAGCTTTCTGATAAGACGTAGGGAATGAAAATGAATGAAGGCTTTTCATCTTCACTCACGCACTCCGCAAATGCACGCGACTTCCAAACATCTGCAGGTCTGGCGAAACAGTGAGAACTTGCCGTAACCATCAAATACCTAGAATACTTCGTGATCATGGGGTTGCTCTGGCGCTTAAAACGGCTAATTAATGGTTCTCATTATAGCCTGCACAAATAGCGTCGACTCTTTCCCCTCTGGCATTATCACTGTGTTATGTTCTTCATCACGCGAAATGGGCAAGGGAATTTTAGTCGAATACTTCTGAGACAAGCTTTTTAATTCTATAGCATAGTGTCTGCCGTAATTTTTCGTATTTGCTTTTGACTCCAACAGATGCGCAACATGTCTCAGCAAACCACAAATAGGTGGAGTGCCAATTTTGAATCTGTATCAGATTTCCTATTTCCGCTAACGTCTGAGTGACTGGAGGAGAACGCCAATTAAAGACTAAGATAGTTCTGACTCCGTTTCTACTAGGATATCACCACACCAATAGGTATTCAAAAGATTCTAAAAAGCCAGCTATAGGTTTTTTATCAATTAATTTTACTGGCTGCAAGGCTTCAGTTGATGGGTCGCCACCCGTGTATGCGACCATAAAGTCTGACTGCCTGTGATCTTGTTAAAAGTCAACGAGGCGTTCCAAATTCCTACTACAGCTGGTGCTTGTGACGGCACAGATGGTGACCATGATATGACCCAACTCAAACTTCTGCTCGCAGAAGGCTTCATTCGAGCCCTTCGTCTACCTTGACACAAGACGACCTCCAGGTATTTATATTAGTACCCTGCCCCCTCATAGTACAGAGGAATCGCAAGCACATTCCAAAGGCACCCTCCTTCTTCTCCTTGACCTCAGGATAAAGCGATTTAGCCCACCAGGCCGCTATCCCTCTTTTTCCATCAGCATTACAATAAGCGTTTTTAATCATTTGCCCTTTTCTCTCTCCCACAGTGGCGTATATTATTCCACTAGTCTATTGAATAGTAAGCTGAAACTTACGTTTACTGACTTCGACATCCTAAATCTTTGCGTGGGCATCGCTGTAAAATTTGTTAGGTATATTTATCAGGAAGGCTCCAGCAATAAGCCAGTCGCAAAGCACAGAGGCAACCATCCAATCGTTCAGATGGTTCTTTTAGAGCGAAGTTGATTACGACTACCGTCTGTTCAAATCACGACTCCCGAAAACAATATTCATTTAAAAAATCGTCTTTTATGTCAAAAACAAGCTACCCGAGGATAACGGAAGACGCAAATGTGCCACAGTTGTTTTCTGCTTTACCATACATAAAGAGTCAGTCAGGCCTCAATAGTGTCGAACAAGTTGGTGGCATCACCACTTTACAGAAGTCACTGACCTGGTTAATTGCAGCGTTTTCACTAGTCTACGACCCGGCTCCTATAGAACACTAGGACATGTTGAATCTCTCCCTTGAACCGACCTTCAAATACCGATTTTGTATATCAACCCGTTTCCTTCTGGGACACCACGTCATGCCGACGTAGACTGCTGTCCACATCCTGCTGCCCATCACACCATTCCGGCACCCCAACCTCACCTTTTATCCGGTTCTGTTGCTTAAGGATAGCCGTTTAAATTTTTTAATTTCAAAAGTGACTTTCGCATGTCCGAAATATCCCAGTTCATTAATTGCTGCGAACATACGATCCACTACTGATATACCGCAAGAAAAAGAGGAATTTTCTGGGCGCGTTGCATTTGCCGACTGATGTTTCAAACGAAATCGGCTATTCTCTTCAGAGACCCATCTGTACAGTACACCTGGACGCTGCGCATGACTCCCTGCTCGCCCCGCCAGATAGGTAGTTCACGGATGTCGATTGAGGTCTAGTAATGCCTTCCGAATCGCAGGTAGCGCCCCCCTTGCTGGGGCACTTGCTTCTGTAGTTGACAGATGCGACAGTGAACTGCCTTGACTGTTATGTAGTCAGATAGTGGCGGAGGGACATGAAAGCCGAAGACAGGTCCGTGGGATGATCGACCGAGTGGTCGGAAAACAGACAAGCCTTTCTCACTTGTCTGATCATGCGAGTATCGCCTAACCTTATGACCTAGTTTGAGATGTTCGTTTGAAACAACGACAGACTAGTGGAAAAACCAGAGCAGACCGGTTCAGCATCGACCGTGTTAGATTTAGCCACACTCTGAAGGAATTCCGCCCGAGACTCTGGATGTCCCCGTCTGACAGCAAGCTGATGCTCAGCTTACGCCAACAGTACATAGGACGTGGACAAAGAGGTTCTGGGGAGTACCAAAATTACCTAAATTAACTTTATTACTCCTCTCGAAACAATTAAATCTTTTAGCGAAGGTAAAGGATATCCACTTTCTGACTCCAAATTATATTGCCGGCCGCTAGAATTTGAAGCTTTACATTTACGTGGCTGTATTCCATGGTTTTTTGGTTTTACGGAAGTTGCACACTGAAAGCCATACTCCTGGTCCTTTTACTCGCATTGGAAAAGATTTTGACGTTATTTCGAAGATAATGCTGCGCCTAGTTACAAATACCTAGCAGGACGCCGAGGAACTAGTAAATCAAATGAAAACAAGTAGCGAGTCTGACAGTATGCAAAAATGGAAAAAAAACTTATTACGGGAAGTTATATTGTTTTATTGCCGGCTGGCACGCTGTTGCAAGGAGAGTCTGAAATAACCAACTCAGTAGTAGTCCAGAAAAGTAAGAAGAGTTTGTTTCTTCTACGGACAAGCTTCGATCTGCATGGCTGAATATTATCCAATGGAGAACACGGCGTTCGTACTTTGTTGGGACAGTTCAACGGAAAGAACTGCAAGTCAAGGGGGCTTCTGGTTAGCGCCAATTTTTCTGCATCTTTGTCATGGTTTTAACGATGTGCATCTTTATCCTTAAGGTCACTTGCCGAAATTTTTCATGGAATGCCAATATTCCGCCTTCTAATCGAAGTAGTGTGAGAGACGCTACTTTTCCGCGACAGTGAAGTCTCTGCTTCGGTAAATTTTAGGTGAGTATATCCCTCGTCATAGAAGTTCTCATCGTATTTGTTCCTTCAATAAATGTGCACGAAAATGCCGAAGACCTCATCTCATTTGGGAAGGCCCAGTAGGGCAGCAAGTGCATGTTTGATGTAAGTGGGGTCAATGCCCGTAGTAAAACATGCAGAGAAACTTTTCGGAGTACTCATCGAATTCCAGGTATCGGTTCGAATGGAAAGAGGCAGCAAATTTGAAAGAGGCAGCAAATTTGAAGGATAAATCTCGCCTGGGGATCATGCGAGATAATACATATAAGGTCTGTACTTACAATTAGTGCCTTTTACTCATGAACCGTGCTCATGCTTTTCTGAATAGCCTCACTCTCCTTTGCCCTCCCCAGACCCATGGACTGAAACCTGAAAAACCGTTTTTACGTTTCCATAATCACAATATGGACAAAAATTTTACACAAGACTAAATTTTCGGGCTTGCGAGCACTGTCTAAGGCACATATGTCAGTTTGAAGGGACTAAAAAGGGAACTAAAAGTACGTGGAGCGAGAGCGTTTAGCGATGACAAGACGAGTTCTCTTTTCTGCTCTGCTTTGCGTATATTGTAGTATACAAAACCAACAAAATCTGGCACTTCTGATGGCGGTAACGGCGGCGGTGACGGTGACGGCGGCGGCGGCGACCTCACTGATGATTGTGACGGCGGTAGCAGCCTGATCACCGTTCAAAGAGCTTTCGGAAACTTCCCCTCTTCAGCCGACGCATAACATCCTCCTCGGCTGTGTATGTGCCATTTCTTAGGGCTATTAGCTGACAGGGTGCGGCCTTGGTCGAGCATGGGAAGAGCTGGCATCCTGGCACGAGGCGACTTCCAATCGAAACGCTCCTTCTGCCCTACAACAGACTGTTTTTGTAAATACTGTTGGACGTTTTGTAAAGTAAGCAGTAACATTTTGTCTTGGCAAATATAAGTGGGCATTTCCTGCAGCATACCGAAAAAAATTTGGTTTAATTTCACCCAACGCCTCTGTCACTTCCTAAAATTTTTTGTCGAGCAAAGCGTTCACTCTGATGAGTAACTTTGTTTTCATAGCAAATGGCTGTTGAACCATAATGCCCACCTCGTAGGATCAAATGCAGCTTCGCCTTTCCTGGATTTTAAGCATGATTTGGTCGCTGAAGGTGAGATTTTGTCAGCCAAACTAAAACTAGAGCACGATATAGGAAGAAACCCAGAGCTAAAATTCTTCTGCTGATACTGTGATTTTCTTATTTTAAAAATGCTTTAAGGCAAACACGGGAATAGGAATTCCCCTATTCCGGGACCTTGCATTAATTTCCAAAAATATCTAGTTTAGTGTCAAGGCTAATGTTAGTGTTAGAATAAGTTTAGGGCCGTAGCTAAGGTAGAGGCAGAGTTAAGGTTAAGGTTGGATTTAAGTCGGAGTTTATGGTTATGGTTGAGGCCAGAGTCAGAGTTAGGACACGGAAATAATTACCCTTCGTGGAATTTTGACCAAGACCACCTGTATTACCATGGGGGTTCCTTCTCCTGTATCTTACCTTTTTCAAGACCCGCCCGGGTAGCAGTGGCTTTTCCTATCTCTGATGAGCAGCGAGTTTCTTCTACGGAAAAACATGTACACTCAGGCAGTTGTCATTGCTCTCTCGGGGGGACTTTCCTCTTCCCTTCTGAATACCGTGAGGAAAGGTACAAGCAGTTTAATGGCTTGAGAAGTAATTAGGATAGTTCGGCCTACGCGAATTCTGTATAACTGAATATTCCCAAAGTCGGCCAACATAACGTAAATCAATGTTTCAATGTTGGTGACGTCGTCTGAGGGCTGGGGCTCCTACCTCGGTTGCGCTGGCAACGTAAACAAGTCAGAAAAAGTCACACCAATTTTCTTGCCTTTGTCACCAAAGCCCCTCAAAGCAAATGTGGCACATCGGTTGTGATGAAATCCAGGTGTTTTCGCCTCTCTTGTCTTACGTATACTGCCTCGAGTTTTTGGCTGGATCAGAGGATCAAGGGGTGTAGTGGTACGCCTACAGTAGATGTGCTAACTCTTAAAGTGTTAACCGAAATTCTGAATTGCGTTTTCGATTCGAAAAGACAATTAGATAGGATTTTAATATTAATTACCATGCGGCACAATCCCCAGATATTTCAGTTACTTTGGGATGTCGTTTTTTTAGGCGAACTTCCATCCGGCCGCCTACAAAGACTACACTCTGTAAAGAATGATTATTTATGTAATATGAATTTTTCTCATCGATTTTTGATATCCTTATAAATTAAAATATATTTCATAGAAAACACGCTCAAAATATTTACTCTTCCTCTTACTTGATAGAAAATTGTGTCTTCATCAGATTTTGTACTTGAAGGAAGGGTATAATTTGGTTTTAAGAAATTGCCAATTATGAGATTTTTGAAGGCCCTGAAGTGCCCGTCCCTAAGCCATCGTGTCTCTATATTTACCAATGTTGTTTGTAAAGTCTACAATGTGGCTCAAATACCCTGTTAAGTTTTAGGAACCCCATATGGTCTCCTCTTAATAGCATATAGGGAGGTATGCTTTCCTGTACGCGGAAAATATACAGCATGTAGTTTGGAAACCCTGAATGCAAGTTTAACGGCAGTTTGGGTTTAAAATGATTTGGGAATTAGGGAAACAGGTGCGGGTTTTCGCCGTGCCAGCCACCCGCACCCTCCCCCGCCTCCGGTATTCTTTACTCTCTTTTGACATCGGATCCAGGCGGGGGAGGATGAGAGCGCGCGGTAGATGCAATGCAAGTCTGCCATCACCCTAAACTAACTCATGCGCAAGTCACCGTCCCTGCTGTCACCCTGCTGTGGAGCACACGGTGGACATCGCCGGATGCGATGGCTGAACTGTAATGTGTGTGTGTTTGTAGTCAAAAGTCAAAGTATGGTCCTCGCAGTCTAGTGTGTGCTGGCAGTTCTCTGACCTCTGATTGCCTGCCGGTAGATGCGTTTGCACTCCCGCTGTGCATACAGGTCGTGAGCATGGCTACCCAGTCATTCTCATCTTTCGGGTCCATTTCAATGCTGTTGTTATTGGTCGAAATCCTGACCAAGTGTTTGTTGTTGACCAGGGGTATGTAGTGGATTGCCAAGGTGCGGGTTCGGCTGCGCCATCTGCCTGCGCCATCCCTCACCTCCGGTCTTCTTGACTTCATCTTGACACCGGGTAGGGGAGGAGAGAGCGCGGTAGATGCTGTGAAAGTCTACGTTCACTATAAGCTAAGTCGCATGCAAGTCGCCGTGCCTGCTTCATCTTGCTGTGGAGCACACGGTGGACGTCGTCGGACCCAACGGTCGAATCGTTAATCAAAAGTCAGTAAATTTATAGGTAAGGCAAAGGCAATTGGACGCTCAAGTATTACATGTGACCATGCGCTAAATCTCATGGGGGTTAGAGTTGGTGTTAATGTTAGGATTAAGGTTATATTTAGGACACGGGAAGAGGCATCCTTGGAATTAAGCGTACGGCACTTTCCAGTGCAGGAACCCATATCTCCTGTATCCAAACGGCTTAAATGGAAAAACCCGGAGAATTGTGAAGTCAAGTCCCAGAACGAAGTCTCGTGTTTACCACCTGCCACTCTTTGAGATCGAACTCCCGAACAGTGTAAATTTGATGTCGCCCCTGGGTCAGCAAAAGTGGTTGTCGAGTGTTGCGCGATATCACGCGTCAATGTATTCGGATAAAATGTCTCATAGCGACCTCCCCCTCTAAGCTGTGTGTTGCACTTCAAGTTACGACCCTCGATTTTTCCAGCATCCCTCCAGTTTCCCTTGAAATCTGGGAGTCATTAGTGACTATGCTGGTTTGTTCATCTTCTCCGTGTATTAAACTGCTTAGGCGGCACACAAGTTGTCGATCCGCGAGGCAAACAGTGGACAAGTCGAAATCCTTACATGATCAGTCTGAGAAATTAAATGAAAATTCCGATGCTTGTGAACTTAGCGGTAAAAGTAAATTTGCCAAAGCGTATTAGAAAAGGAAATAAATCGTTTTTGAAAAATGTTCGATAGGAAAATCCGAAAAAAACTGGAAATTCCTACCCTAAAGCCTAAGAACTGCAGTACTTCGTACCCCAACCATATATGAGATTTGGCTTATTTTAATAGGCTGAATTATGCCTACTTTGTTTCATATGAAAGAAGTTCTTGCCTGACCGTAATCCTGGGGATATACGTTCATGGTATTTACATGAACACTTGTGGAAAGGCATGGCTGACCGGTGTTCGGCATTTTGGGGTCTTTTTAGTCTCTTAGCTAGTCACAGTCTTCAGCTGGATTCAAAATTCATCCTAAGTCGCCAGCGAATAAATCTTTCTACAAATTTCCGGAAGGAGCTCACAAAAGGAAACTTCTTCGGAAGAATCCACTCGTATGCTTTTGCCATCAAAATGTGCAATAACGCTGGATGTTCTTGGTTCTTACATTACTCAGACACTTACAGTACCATGGTGGCGTTTTTTTAAGCAGAAACGCGCTGTCACTTATCAAGGAATTTTTACCTAAAAAGCTTTGAAATTTTGTCGGAATTCTGTCTTAACAGAGCCTGGCAGGAATCCTTTTTGAAAATAATAAGCTGACCAAATTGGAGGACTACTTACGCGCCGAGCCAGACACCCCACCGCTCTGGTGCCCATTACGAAGAGACGGTCTGACAGAAAGGTCATCCTTGCCAAGGCTATTCCTCGGAATTGCCACCAAAAGCAACAGGATTTCAGGTGGTCGTATAATATTCATGCGTGGTTGCCCCTCACTGACGAAAATTTATGGTCCAACTTATGTATCCGTCTACATCTCTTCTGGGTTGTATACTTGACTGTTATCATTCTATCTCTTCCCCACCTTATTTTACTTCCCCAGTAAAAAATTGTAAACATTTTGCCAGTTTTGTGAAAAAATTAATGGGGTCGGTTTAGTCACCTGAATTTAATGCTGATCTCATTACTGACAGGGCTGATTAGTGTACTGCTGACGTTTAGCAAAGTTTTACCGTGGCCTAGGTGGATGTTCTGTGCTGATCTTGACAGATCGCGTGCGGGCCTGAGCATTCATATTTAACTGACTAATTCCTTCTGTTTGCCAATGTTTGGCACCACTTTTCAGAGTCACTCAAGACGATATCGTCGTCATTCATGAGTGGGCTCAGCTGAGCGTACATGTGGCATTGAGATTTCTCTGTTTACGCATGGTATGCGTCACAAACTGTCATATGAGGAGTTAGGGTTGCACTCACTTATTGACCTACTGCGCTGGTAGGCCTTTGGTGGGCTTGGTTTCGTGCCGCACAAAGACAGTTGGATACGCTTATTTTTAAATGTTAGCGTCAAGCTCAAAGACGCTGCGACCCAGATTTCTGTTCGATGAAGATGAGGAAAGACTTAAGTGGTAGTGCAGATAAAACCAACTTGTCAGAGGGCAACCGAGCTTCTCAATTCTGCGTATTTCTTCTACATATAAATGCCAAAAATTGCTCGTGAAGGTTTAAAGACCAGTAATGCGCGCCCTAGCTTACAAACAGAATGCATTCGTGACGTCCTAATACCCTGCTCGGTGGGTTTGCTGGCTCCGTGTATCCCATTTTCGCCTGCTGTACGAAATCTTTCATTTAACTGTAAGCAAAAGGTACGGTTGCTCGGAACAGCTTTACTTTGCAATTGTGACGCAAGCTCACATCACAATAAAAAGAGGAGGAGCTGTGTGGAAACCAAGGAACGGTATAAAATGATAAGATAGGCGATCGAGGAACGCATCAGTGATCCTGAATTCTTAACGATCGGTCTGAAATTGGACCTATCTTTCGCGGAGATACAGACATGACTGAGGTCCGTGGAGAGTTAAACTCCTTGGTCACCCGACCTATTGCATTAGTCAGCACATTAATTTGATTTTTCGGTAGCAGACCTAGTTGACTTAGCATCCTCACATCCGATAAATAGGGCACCTTCTCGTAGGGCGGTTGAAAAAAATAGGGAGGCTGGGACCCACTCACCATGGTCTGAGGTCGATTGCTGGAGGACCGGTGGCGTTTGCCCTGTTTCCCTCCCAAAGGAAAGCTGCGGACGCGTTTTGTGCTAGCGGACCTTCTGGGCTTGATTCGAGACCCCTCTGGTTTACTAATTTTGTCTGAAGTCACTGCGGTGACTAAGGCTCTGCGAACCGTGTCACTGGAGTGATGAGCATTCGGACGTCGTTGTTTTGCTTTTTTGACCACCTTTTCCCCATGGGGAAACAGTTGAGAGCTCCCGTTGGCTCCTTCGTTTACGAGTCTTGTATTATTGCCGGTGAGATCAGCCGCTCCAGGGCTGGCGTAGGCCGTAACTCTTGAACCTTCCTGAGGAGCCCAAATAGCGTCGGGGATTTCGGTCAAGTCCTTAGGCACACTGTCATAGAAAGACCGGTTTTTGTAGAGCCAGTCGTTAACTTTCTGTTCTGAGAGAGACTTAGTTCCATGTCTGTCGCGAAAGAGCAATTTCAGTTTATCGCCTGAGTTGTGGTCTTTTGCGTTAGTGTTCGATGGCACAACATCATTCGGATCATTTTTGTCGGCCTGCATTTTGTACCGCCCGGACGTCTCAGCCTTGGCTCTTTGGTTTTCAGTTCCCAAAACAGGACAAATGCTGTGGAATTCAGTTCTTTCTGTCATTCTTAGCGTTCACAGACATGTCAGCGTGCAGAATTAACGCGCGACGTCTATCATTTGAAGGTCCTCTCTTCCGCCACTCACGTGGCCTACAAAAATCGATATCTTCGGGTAACACAGTCAAACTAGTTGGCAAGCCACCCACTTTACCTTCGAGACATTAACTTTAGTGAAAGATATTTACTGGTGGGGGAGAAAACGTAGAAAACGGTCTATTTGCAGTAATATATTTTTGAAAAAAGTTACATGTCAATTAGGTTTTCCTCATTACCCGGTTCTTGGATCTTACTCTCTGCGGGCTCGGGAGCTGGGGAAGGAGATGTAGGAGGGGGATTCTCAGAGGCGACCTGGGGTGTCTGCGGAGTTTTGGGGGTATTGAGGGACGTGGGCGTGTGGTTTTCAGATTCCGCGGTCTGTTGACGTTGCATAAGGATGCGTTCTCTGATAAGGTCAAGCGGATTAGCTTCTTCCAGGGCCTGGCGTCGCTTCATGGCCAAACTGAGGAGGGTGGGTCTTTGTTTAGGTGTAGGGGGTGTTGTGGGTTCCATAGAAGGCAGGGCTTTGGGAGCTGGTGCTACTGCGGTCATTTTCACACTAATTTCCAACCCTGGAGGTAATCTTCAGCCGAGTGGAGTGAACGCAATGGCAACTGGAAATTTATTGCGGCCATACTCAAGCCCTCGTGAGATCTGATGCGCAAGTAAGGTGCCAAGAGGCCACCGATTGGTCGACAGCAGCCAATGAGAAGGCTCGCTGAAAATAGACTGACTGTAGTTGTTAAAAGCCAGACGTGGCACGACTGGAATTCGCTATCTAAACGACCGTAGGCAGCAGAAATGAGGCAGTCATCGCTTTGACTTTTGGATATCCAGTTAGGAATCTTTTAATGTTTTTTGAATGCGTGTGAGCTACAGAAGGAAAGTTGACAGCATCTGCGTCTTGATAGTTGGTGTGGGTGGTAATGTTTTCGAGCAAGATTGCAGGATAAGCTACAGTTCTGAGGTCATTGCGGTCTATACCCTAGTCGCTGTCACCATTCACATTGACAGATGAACTATCACAGCTTTTAAACGTGTCGTTTCCTGCATTCTAAAGCTTCGGTGCTCAACTATTTCGTTCGCGCCCCAGGATTTTGAAAAGATTTTCCTGGTAAATCAAGATACTTGAATAATAGTTTGGAGCGAATATGAATTTAAGACAGATGAGCGAACAGATTCGTTTATTTTGGGGGAACGCAATATGCATGCAGTATGTAACTTGAGGAAGTACAGTGCATGGCCGATCTCATGAAATGTCTGCCGAAATTTTAAAATGCATTTTCGATTAGGAAGGATTACTTATTGATTATCAGGCGGTATAATCCTATAATATTTCGGACTCGGCAAGATGTTTGCTTTTGAATGCGCCCCTCCTCGACCTCTTGTAAAGGCCGCGCTCGAAAAAAAATTTCCGCTTAAATGGTATGTATTTTCAGCATTGATTTTTGTAGAAAAATGTACAAAATATGCTTTGCTTTACTCATTCGATTCCAGACAAGTTCATCTGTTTACTTTATACTCAAAGAAAGAATACCTTTCGGTTTTGAAAAAGTTTCTAGTCATAAGATTCTTTATGATCGTGCGAGGCTCATGGATTAATACCCCACATAAGGTACACAATATATCCCAATTTCATCGCAAATCTTTGTGAACTCTTCATACTATCTTGTTAAAGGCAGAGAGGAATATTTGATTTTTCGTGCGCGGAAAGTATACACCTTGTAGACTGAAGTCGCTAAACGTTAATGCGCTGGTTTATCTGGCTGGAAATCATTTGAGACTTGGAAAACTTTTCAAAATCTAAGTATGCCCTTTATTCGAGTAAAAGTATAAAGACGACGTGATTAGCTACAAAATGAATTTAAAAAATATTTTTTGTCAGTGTTTTCTATGAAATCTATTTTAATTCATAAGGACATCGAAAATCAGTGCTGAAAATGCATATTAATTAATTAGCTACTTTTTGCCGAGTGCGGCTATTACAAGGGGTCGAGAAGAAGCGCATTCAAAAGCCAACATTTCGACCAGTTCAAAATATCGTAGGGTCTTTTCCCGTGATAATCAGTATTACAATCCTACCTAAGTAATCTGTCTCAATCAGATACGCTTAAACTTCAACTGGTAACCTAATTAACCACAACCCTTGGCACGTTGTCATAGACTTAGGCGCGTTAGCATTCCAGTGAGTAATGCACTGATGTGCCGTGAGAATAGATTTCCCAATGGCGCCTTCACTCTCGCTCTCTCTTCCTTGTTCCATGTGCCGGTCGACTGTTCGAGCATTTCAACCAACTGGTAATGAGATTGGGCGCAGTGGCTGACGTGGTATGAAGACCTTCGTATAAGGCATGCCAGAAACAGCGCATCCCGACAAACGCATGCTGGGAGTCAGTCTGACGGCTGTTCTGTTTCAGTGCATTTGCAGCGCGGTCCGTTTTAGGGACGCTGGCTATTCAGAGGGTTTTAAATCAATGCTCTAGCGTAAGAGTACCATATCGTTTTAATTTGGTAGTCAACGATAGTTAAGGCATTTCCTCAAGCATGTCGTATACGTGGAGAGAAAATAATTACCACAAAGTACTTTCCCTTCTATTTATCAAACCATTCCAGCTATGTTTTGCATGTTCACCCTCTTTTGAAACATGTTACAACTGACAGTTTTCAAAGTGTGCATGGGCATCCTCCCAATGCAGAGGTGTTTTGGCAGATTTCAAATAATTCACTTCGACTCAACTGTGAAAAACTCGATGCCTTGGTGGGCTTGAAACCCACGACAGCAAGGGGGGGGGCTTTGCTATAGCCAACGCTCTAATCATCTGAGCAACGAAACCCTGCCGGATGACGCGGGTTTAATCACATTTGGGCCAAGTTTACCCGCCAAACCTGCTGCAACGTCTGGAATCCACCAAATCTGATACAGTAAGCTTACTGCCAAGCAGGATTTCCTAAGTAATACATCTAGAATCCACCAGATAACTACTTGACCCAAATGTGATTAAACTCGCGTCGTCCGATGGGGCCTCGTAGCTCATATGGTTAGAACGTTGGCTGTACCAAAGCCTCCCCTTGCTGTCGTGGGTTCGAATTCCATCGAGGCGCCGAGTTTTTCACAGTTGGGTCAGAGTGAATTCTCCAAATTCTCAAAGAGAACACATTATTTGTGGTAAGCGATGGTAGCGTACTGGCTGACAATACTAGACTGCCTAAGTTGAAGACTTAGTATGGGGATTTCAATCATCATGCTCATTGCATGGGCGTGCAAAATTGCTCCTGTACACCAAGACGAACTTCTTGTGCATTTAGTTAATTTCGCTGTTGTCTACTAGTAACAGGGAATTATTCAGAAGAGGTAGGTAATGCTCATGTCTTCGGAAGTAATCTGCCTTTCAGTTAATTTTGCAGTAAGGAGTTGCCTGGTAGGATAAGACTCACGCGTATAGTTGCTAAACTTCCACATGCAAAGCGCTTAAGCTCCATCAACATTGCAGTAGGACCGCGGAAGTTGAACCCCAAGACTTTAAGCGTTCTTGCAGACGACTGCTCAGGTCGATGAAAATGCTTCCTGCAGGAGATGAATTACAGAGAGCACCACCTTCCTTTTTATAATTACCATGACATCGTACTTGCCAAATAAGAATGAAATGGCAGACACTGATAGTGGATTCAGTGACTGACTGGCAGGGCCTTTCGAACTTCCTCGGACCTACTGTTGCACCTGTCCCCTGGCTTTCTTCGTCGAACAGGATTTTACACACTTGAACTGGCATATCATCGAGAAAATACTAGTCACTCTCAATGAAACTAGTTCCCAATATGGGGTCGTTATGGTCTCACAGAGTCAGAAGAGAAAATAGACTTTCATCATACAGCCTACTGGGCACTTTTGGAATGCGAATTTTAATAGGAAAACGATGTTATGAATGGTAGAGGAACACTTACTGATTCCCTTGAGAGACGCACTGGTCCCCTTGTGCCTTGAGGCGCAGTCTCGAGCCCGTCAACAGCCGCTCGGTGGTTGCTATTATAGGTTGTATAACATTGCTGATAAAGATAAGGGTGACTGGGATAACCCTTTCCAACTTTTTTAGCCGTCATCAGTCCGACATACACAATCTCGGGTTTTGCAACCCCTTAAATGTCTCGCCCTTGTTAGCTGATGTTCCTCTCACGAAGACTTGCTCCTGTGGAGCGGGATACATTGGCCGTACAACGAGGCGCTTGGAAAAGAGAGTACGTGAACACATACCGGCCTGGCTAGACAGAGGTGAAAAGAAATCGATCTCGAGTTCTATTCTCGCACATCTCGTCGATACGAATCACCGAGTCGATGTCAAAGAAGCCTTTCAGGTTGTCTACCGGACACCAGCAAGCTTCTCCAGAGGCCTACGCCAACAGGTGCTAGTTACAGCCGACGCAGTGGCTATACGGCTAGCCAATCCAGTGCTATGTTGTCAGAAGACTCTGATACAGGCGCTCTGTCTTCCGTGGCCAACGCCGACCCCAATGTCGCCCCAATTTCCTGATGGCCGGGTGTGTACACAACGTACCCGACGCACTCACAGCCTACGCCCCCCTTCTCCCTCGACCCCTTGACCCAATGACCACGACACGCCGACCACGCCATAACACGCCTCGTCATGCGAGTGGCTTGGGAACGATGGATGGTAATTTTCCCCGAATCACTTATAAGTCATGTAATTCGCATAACTTAAACTTCTAGGTAATCGTTTTGGCCTGATGAAGAGTTACCGAAAACACGTGTTTGCCAAATTGACTTTACAATAAAAAAACTTTATGCTATGAGACTGTTAAGCAGGATTTCCTAATTGGCGTACCGGTCGTAGTTTCAAAAGTTTTGCTCTTTCGAGGCAAGACGAATGCTCATTCCATATTTGACGACCAATTTTGTCGTCCGATCGACGGAATTGTAGTATAAGCCTTTGTGTCCCTACTAGCGCAAGGTTTCATGGGAAAACTAGAGAACCAGTTCTATTCAGTTATAAAGGACCATGACTCTTATGCTTGATAGACTGCTGACATTTTTGTAATGGAAAATGAAAACCTGGATTCGAACACTTAGATAAAGTTGATCAAAACCACCCAACGTTAACTTTTACTACCTCTCCTTTCTGGACGTCGTTATTAGTAGAACATCTGATGGGACAAGTCGTAGAAGTGTTTTTTGAAAGAAAACATGGACAGACAACGCATGAATTTCCACAGTTTTGTCCCTTCAAGTTAGAAACGAAGTTTAGTCCGCTGCCTAAGCAATCGAGCTCTGGAGAATATGCAATCCGGCTGAAAAATAAATTCTCCTGTATGTGAAACAGTTTACGAAAAAACGATTTTCTCCATAAACTTATCATGCGAATTTTTAGGAGAACGTCCGACAAAACAAATGTGCGGAGGGCTGAAATGAAGGAGTTATTTTTCTCGCTGCCATTTCGAGGGGACCCGGTCAGCGAACTCCTGCAACCTCACCCAAATTCTGCTGTTGGGTACACGGACCCAGTGTCCAAGATACGATTACTTTCTGAGCCATTCCGCTTCCTCGCCTGGGAGGTAATTATAGGCTGCCCTTTCTCACTTTTTGAGTATGCATTTTCACCCCAATTTGCTCCTTGGAGCAGGTTATATCGGTCGAATGACTGTGCACCTGTCCAAGCGGAGGCAAGAACACCGTCCTGTCTGGCTAAATCAAGGCATAGAAAAGTCCACCTCTAGCGTAATTGTGGCTGCATGGTTGCAGCGGCCGTCGGATAGACGCCAACCAAGCATTTCGAGTCATTTGTAGAGCGCTGGCGAGGCACTCTAAGCTCCTACAACAACGGATACTTGCGAAGGCAGAGGCGGTGGCCATGCGGTTGGCCGACCCGATTTTGTACCGGCAGAAGGCGTTTTTTCAAACCCTCAAGATGCTCTGTTCCAAGTTCAACCGCACATGTTCGTACTCGCATCCTGTCACGTCGCATTACGGCGACTAAACATAGCATACCCCACTGCCAGATTCCGCTCCCTTTCACCCTCCCCATGGCCCTGACAGAACTAGACTATAATTACCTCGGTTTTCTCGCACGAATGAACGCCCTCAACCTTCTCCCCATGACTACTGTCCATTGGCTGTTTTCAACATTCGCTTCTTTATCATAATTTACTTATGTGACCGTAAAGCTCTAGTGATGAATAATCGAGAACACACATTCGCCGAACTTAATTTCTTCAATGCTTACATGGGTGCCATCTCAGAACTTAGTCAGGAATACTTAGTCACGCATAGGCAAATATATGGTCCGACCATCATTTAACCAAACAATTCCTGAGCATCCCATAAGTTTTAAGAACTCCTGCAAGTTGGAGATACACATAAAGTCCGTCCTTAAGTTCCGGTATCTAAGAGATCCCCTGTGGACCGACTATACTGATGATCACATGCGACAGACGTTTATCCGGTTGGAATAGATGCAAGCTCCTTTTTCTATGCCACGCCAAGCGACGGCCCTCACAGGCGACCGAAAGTGGCGATCAATCGCAAAAGTTTCCGCGAGAGAAGTCGTTAGAAGTCGCTCCGGAGGAGGACAGTCAGTCCATGCCATGTGGAAGGGAACCCCATGCGCCAAGAAAATGTCTGGACACCTCTTCCGTGTGAGTCGTCCGCAGATCAAAACCATTACCTGGTCGCCGAGTGATACACCTAAAGTCCAAATTTCCAGTCGGGGAAGCTTTCTAACGTCTGCAAACGGGTCTGCACGAGCATCATCTGATGGCGCAGAGACCGGACCCGAAGTTGCGGGTAATACCCCATGTTGCCCAAACTGTCCACAGGTTCAACCTAGGGGCAGTTAAGGTCGTGGGCTGGGGATATGACCAATCGGTAGGGCCGGTACGGGCGGCCTGCCTGCCTGAGAATCCCTCAGCCAGTTATCGTACTGAAAAGCCTCCCGTCTCTGTTACTTTGCTTTGCTAAAATACATGATAGGAACTCGGAGATCAAATAACACGTGTGGTTTATAGGCACGGGATGGTAGTGATCAGTCTGCTGTCGGCAATAACAACCAGCTTAGCAGACAAAGCTGCGCGTTTCCACCACAGTCCTTCCAATGGAGCGCTTCACAGGATTCACTAATCTCTGGTGTTAGGGAATCGACTCGTCTCCCAGAAAAGTTAGAAATCGATAATCCTATCCCAGTGAACGCTGCTTCTTCTTCCTCTTCCTCTGTGACTTCACGATTCCTGCAGTGGACATCAGCGGAAAATCAACCTCGGTCGGCCCGGAACAGATGGTCCTGCGACACCGCTTAATGCGTTTTCTGGTCTTATTTTCAGCCTTCTTCACCTCGGACAGAGCCTTGCTCGTGGTATGTTAATTTTTAAACCGAAAAGAAGTTGTCAGTTAGTTCTTCTGAAAAGATATTGTGTGCTCTGTAGGAGTTGATTACAATCTACCGAGCATTTACGTTACTTTTCATCCTCTGAAGCGCAGAAATGATCGCCACCATCCGATCACACATACGCCCGCATTCTCATTTCAGTTAACTTGCCTGCATTACGTCCGCTCCGATTAACATCATTTGGCGCGCACTATGCAAAACACATTGCTATCTGGACGTCACAGCACACAAATCTGACGAAAGCGCGGCTAGTGCATAGTCCCTTAGAGTTCTTTTAACCACGCCAACAGGCGTGGTTGGTGGGTCAATTGATGCCATCATGTGACACATGCGATTACACACTATCAACTGTAGCTGTTCTGTAACCCCTTGGCTGAAAACGGAAACTCTTAGCCATAGCTACATGAAATTTATTCGATTTGTTTACCTTTTGTCTTCAAAAAGTGGAACCGAATGTCCTCTCGGTTACGGGGTTTTTCACTCATCTGTTGTTCCAAATCTGTGACCTGGTTGCAGCGCGCAGCGCATGCGACACAACTATCCTCTAGTTACATCAGAACTCCTTCAGGGCGTTGCACGCTGGCAGCCAATTACTAACCGCAGCTACTACGTTCAGGGAGAGCCTGACTAAAGCGCAGATTGTTGGCTGTGTCCTCGTCATAGAACGGCAAAACAAAATCTTCGTTGATTTTTTAAAACTTGCCTGTGAGAAGGCGAACAAAACCTGATCCTCAACAGTAGCATTAAGCATCCTCCCTCCACAAACCTTGATCGTAATTTTTAAATACCCTGAATATTTGACTTCTTTCGGATCATATCCAAAGTAGTTTGAACTAAAGTTCGTTTCACCACCGTCGAACAAACTTTCATTTTCCAGCATCTCATTTATGAATCCTCGTCTTTTTAGATAGGTTTCCAATACTCACCAGAAGTACTTGGTTCCGATCACTTCGAATTACTTCAGAGCGCCTACTCCGTACTCAGTAGGTTTAGGGCAAAGTAGCGACTGAAAGATATGTTCAGCGACTTCAGAGTTTGTGAAATCTGGTAAAGAGAAAGGCAAATTCGGAATGACCTCTTTTGCTTCCCGCATCCCACCCAAAATGTGATGGCTTGTGAACCTAATCCGGGCCAATTTGTATGAGGAAAACGGGAGTGTCACGATCCAGCCAATGACTCCACGGAAATGCCCCGTTCTGAGATTCCTCTTTGTAGACTGTTAATTTTGAAAGTTTAAGACCTGCCGTTATCAGATACCTCCTACAAAACTTTCAAGTGAATTATGTACGCTCTCGACAAGATGGGGTTTTAAGACACATGTTCTCCCTTAATCAGCTACGTTGCTGAATAATGCACATGCGAGGACACTCTTTTCTACCACATCACCTACTGTATAATAATGTCGCCTACTTAAATTCGGTGCCGTTTCCTTCAGTCCGTTTTGCGTTTTCCTCTTCGACGCATGCACGGCGGAAAGCATTCTTTAGAATGTACGACGAACACTTTCTCTGCAGCTTGACTTTCAACATCTGTGCGCATTCACGAGTCGTAAGGCATTCGTAGATAATTTTGTTTTTTTCGAGAGTCTTGAGCTAAAGTTTTGAAGTCAAACGTTCCTTGACTTTCACTTTTTTATGTATGTACTCCTGCCGAATTGCAGACTTCTGTTGAAAATGAAGGGGAGGCAATGAAGTTTACACTGCTTGTCTATTTTTTATGGTTTGCAGGTGAAAACGTCTCCTTTTTCTAAAACTTCTGACATATGTGCGTATAGAACTCTGAGTAGCTCTGTTTTTTTTTAAATAAGGGGTGTCATTCATAAACTATCGCCGACTTGACCGTTAAATCCCCCGCAAACTCCACAAACGCCAGTAAGGAAGTTGAAGTGCCTACAAACACCGTTCCCCTTTCTGGTTTTCAAAAAGCCCTGAGCAAATGAGGTCCTCGGATCACATCCATAGTGAACCATAGGGCTGTCTCAGAAGTATTTGGCTTGAAGCCTTCAGCCCACTTATTTCTTACCCTGAGTGACGTTAACCACACTAAAAGTTCTCAGTGCATTTTCGTACGTTGTAGTACGTTGGAAACGTACCCCTCGCTACAACCCTGTAAATCAAATCAGCTGAGGTTGGTAGCCACGTTCCTTAAGACTACAGAAGTTGAACTTAATGTGCTATAATAGGAAGCGCACAGTGTGTATCCATGACTGCATGCAAGTAAACGCTTATGGGGCGCAAATAAGGAGTGTTGTAGAGACATAAAGTGGATCCATGTAACCTCTGCACCACCTTGAACCAGGTCGTTTACTTCGGTCTGAACCAATACTTAGCGACTATGCATCACTAACCTCTTAAAGAATTCATTTGAAATCGCTTGGTTAGAAGCGAATGGGAATAACCGTTTAAATAAGGCCTTAGTTATCTGACGTTACCCTGGACTATGATGATATAGAGGATTTCACTTGTGGAGGCAAATGTTTGAATTCCAGGTGTGTATATGCATGAACAAGGAAGAGGGAGGCCGAACTGGAACTGGTTGCTTATTAATCTGAGCTTTCTAAAGTCCGCGGGAGTCCATCATCAAAGATAAAACAAATAACAGGGCAGGCGATGGTTCTACAGGGTGTCTTAAATCAATGATCAGTGACGCAGGTTTGGAGGTGGTCTCGCAAGGTTCTGTACACCGGCGCCAGATCGATGCATTGATTGAGTGAATTTTCGACTTAACGACTAGTCTTGTTTCCGGCGTGATCGATTACCTTTGTGGCTGCGAAGTTGGGCTCGTGATCCGCTTCGGAGTTGTTGGCAGCCACTTTCAATAATTCGTCACATCACGTCGCCAGCCTATGTTCGTGTATGTGCGAGCACGGGCCCCAAGGCGTGTGAACGTCTGCCACGCCATGAATGACAAACCATAGCCTCGCAGCCTGGTGTGAGCTGACAGTTCTCTGGTATCTGGTTCTCTGGCGGCAGACGAGCTTGAGCTCTCGCTGAATATACAGGTCGTGTACATGGCTGCCCAGTCATTCACGTCCTTTCTTTTTTTGCTGTTGGTCAAGATCTTGGTAAAGTGTATGTTGTGGACCAGGGATGTGGTGGTACGCCTGGTGCGGATCCGGCCGTGCCAGCCACCTACGTCCTCTCTCACTTCCATTCTTTTTGGCTCGGTCTTGACACTGGATCCAGGTGTTGAGGAGAGGGCGCGGTAGATGCTGCGCAAGTTTACTTCCACTATAAACTACTTTAGGCGCAAGTCACCGTGTCTGATTCACCTTGCTGTGGAGCACACGGCGGACATCGTCGGAGGCGACGGTCGAACTACCGTGTGCGTACATGCGTTCAGTCTGGTCTGTGATTACAAGAGCAGTTTGGGCACGAGAGACGGTACACCACACCTGACTGTCCGCTAGGTTTTAACAGAGCCTTGGTTTTCTTCACACTGCTGCGTTTAGTAGCCTTGAGTCGGTGCGAAATTCCACCACCTAGTTCCTTAGCTATGCGCTCGTCCGCTTCCGAAACGTCCTTAATGTAGGACAGATAATGCCTTTTTGATAGTGTTTTCAGTGAGGTCCTCCAGGGGCGAACACGCGGGCATCGACCCGCAAGAGCCCTCGGATAGCTATCCCGTATAAATTGGCTGCGCAGATTTCGAGCCTCATGTGCTTTTTCTTCCGAGTTGCCGCAGTGGGTCTGGACCCGTTTTAAGAGTTTTCTCAAAGAGCTTCGTTTGCGAGCCACCTGATGGTTGCTGTGAAAACTGAGAAGTTGTGTGGTGTCTGTTGTCTTCCTATAAACTGTTGTCTCTATTTCGCCGTGGAGCCTTCATCGGGCCGGTAGATATTCTGATAGGGTAAAAGTTCTTAGTCGGAGAACTACGCAGACAGCATAGGCTGTCGCGAATCAAAATGAAATTGTTCACCCTCATGCATAGTGAAAATTTTTCTCGGTATACCGCTGACTTATGTCTGATTACTGACATCCGACCGTAGACTTTCGACGATTCATCATGTTTTTGACCGGCTGAAGACATATTCAAAATAAGAGCATACGAAAACAAGTTGAGTTTTTCAAGTACAATTAGACGTCTGGCATCGGGGAGAGCATTACTGCCGTCGTGTGTCTGAGTTAAGTACGGAGATAATCCTGACCGGAAAAAGTGCCGACAGGGAATCCGAAGGTAGTCCGCCGAAGGAAGGGGCGTTTGACATGGCGCCGGTTGACCTCCTTCCCGCAGTACTGAAGAAATGCCGTAGCAGGGGTCAAGGAGAAAGGGAAATTTTGGAAGTCCTTCTGCTAGTCTTCTGTTTTGTCCAGTGGCCCACTGTGAGGTCCCCACTATGGATGGTGCCGAAGGCTACTACAGTGAGGCACCATTTGATTCGTGTCTTGATTTCTCAGTCTCGTAAGCTATTTTTGCAAGGTCCATCGTCAAAACCTCGTGGGCTGGTGGAAGGTAGAGATCCACCCGATAAATCGGACCTCGACCATTTATCTAGCAGTGTTTTCTTCCTCCTTATCAATATCACCGGACTACTCGGGGATGCATTGTCCCAACAGGAACTTAGAAGATCCTTACTGTTCACCGTCGCCTAGTACTCGTGCGTGCGTCCTTGAAGTCACCTACGGTTGGCGACTTAACTTATGGAAGGTGTCGAAATTTACAAATGATTGCTACTCATTCACAAAGTGACACCAGTGCGTGGGCTCACCCAACCATGAAACCTCATCTTCGAAAAAAATGTCAATTAGAAGAGTCGGCTACGAATATGACTTCCACCGGTCAGAAAATTTTCTCTAATAAGTTACCTTAAAGAGGGCTTCCTTACAGCATCCCGTTGACGGATTTCCATGTACTCTGTATTTTTACATGGTGGAGACAAGAAAATATCTGCCACCTTTGGCCGTTTCTTTCACGCTGCTAAAAAAATACTGATATTTCCCTATCACAAACGTAAGAACATGTCTTTCTCCTTATATTGCGTCCATTTTCAGTATCTTTACTCCCTTTTAGGATGAGTTCTACGATTATGAATGCAGTACGGAGTGCCATACAAATACTGATATTTTGTTGAAACTGTTAATATTTTGCTCGTTCCATTTCTAAACTGAGTATATACAGAAGCTGGGCGGCTCGAAAGGTAACGTACTTTGGGATTAAAACTGAAAGTGACCATTTGTTAGTAGTCATTTTGGTGACAAAATATAGTTTTCCAAACGGCAAAACACGTTCGGCCCATTTAAGCGGAGGATCGCCTATGTGCATCGCTAATTCACTTTAAAACATGAAATCGCACAGATTTTTTAATTCGACTTTTAAAGATCGATAAAACGTCTGGTTTTCTAAGAATAACTTATGTGTTAGCAAACTTATTCCTATGGTTACTACTAGACAAAAAACCAATTTTTATGCGCGGCGAGTTCTGTTTAGCAAAACTCTTGACAGTAGACTATTCTCCTGTCAAAGAAAAAAACGCCCAGATGCACAACCGAAGTCTAGGGCAGGTATTAGCATAAAAATTGTCCGAATATATCGCAACGTCCATTCTCGCACAAATTTATGAGCATTTTGCTTGGCAAAATTACGTGGGCACACTCTATGCATGGGAAAAGAGGCTGGAGGAGCGGACAAAATGCGGAACGTTTAATACGTCCGAAAATTCTCATAACAGGTTCTATTATCGGGTTTCATGAGATAGGTCACGTACGCTCCTATCACGTATTTGGTCTGCATTAACTGTATCAGCTGTACATGAGAAAAACACCCGGTGCATTATATGGTCTGAGTTTTTAAAAGCGCGATAGGACAGCAACAAAACACGCTATCACCTGACCGCGTCGAGGGCGTTTCCATAGGAACGGTACGATTAAGTGCTCAGAACTACGACAGTTACAGTCAGTGACCGATCCCATCAAATTTTAGCTGAAATACGTTTTCGATGGGCAAGGATTACTTAGGTAGAGTTGTAATACTAATCGCCGTGCAGCCTAGCCCATGATATTTCGGACCTACCAGGATTCTGGCTTTCGAATGCATTTCTTTTTGTCTCCTGCAAAAACCGCACGTGGCAGACTGTGACCACTTAAGTAGTATGGACATTTCAAATCGATTTTTGCTATCCCCATGAATTCAAATATATCTTGTAGATAATATGCACAGAAATATTCTTTCTTTTACTCACTGTGGTAGCAAATCACGTCGTCTCCACATTTTATACTACAAGAAAGTGTGTATATTGGGTTTTTAAAAGTTTTAAATCCCGAACAATAATGAGCCAGATCAGCCGTCTAGGTAACGTTTAGCAATTTCTGTCTACTGAAAGTATATTCTCCGCCTTAAGAAAAATCGTATATTCCTCTATGCTTCTTAAAAGATGCCATGTAAAGCTCATAAAAATTTGCAATGGATGCGGTCTCTGTTGTATACTTTAAGAGGAGCATTAACAAGCAGATAGGTACGATGCTGTATGAGTGAACATTGCACGGTCTTAAACAATCTCCCAACTGGAAAATTTTTTGAAACCGAAATTTACTTTTTCTTCAGGTAAAGAATTTGAAGAAAACGTAATTTGCTACGAATTGAGTCCAAGGGAAAATATGCTTGTGCATATCTTCAGCAAAATATATTTGCATTTATAAGGGTAGTGAAAACCGATGTGAAAAATACATACTACTTAAGTAGTCATTTTTAACCAAGTGAGTTCTTTGCGGATCTAAAAGAAGCGGATTTAAAAGTCACCATCCTGACGAGCATGAAACATTATGGCATTATGCGCAGGATAATTAATATTACATTCCAGGTTATTCGGAAAAAATCGACCTGTGCTCGTGAATTTTCGAATTGGTGACACCAACCCGCCGTCAGACGAAGTGGAGATAAAAGAGAGAGTGAGACAGTCACACTTACACTAGTAGACGCGACAGGACAAACGTTGACGGGCGGACCATTAGCGTGTGAGGAGGGCTGCGGGCAGGGAGTC